>JARYHS010008074.1:341654586-341723679 GCA_031002005.1 Vandiemenella viatica | reverse complement strand
ATTTCGCATATACAACAAAACACTTCTCAGAATATTGCACACTTGCAAAACCAGGTGGAAACCGTGCAAAGTGATATACAAGGTTGTCAACAAAAAGTGGAACAGTTAGTTAAGAAAGGCATTCAAGCTTCTGATATTAGATTACCTGACTTATCTTTGATGAACTACCCTAAAATTTGCTGAACACGGCTCAGTTCACCCTGTTACCTTTATTCAGAGTTTTGAGGCATACCGTTCTTTTGATTATCTCCCTGATAAAGAAAAGATTGAGTTGATCTTCCAACATTTGCAGTATTCCAGTAGGACATGGGGAGTCTTACACAAAGACAAGTGTGACACCTATGATCAGTTTAAAAAAGTTTTCTTGGATAGGTTTTGGTCTTCCAATATCCAGTATAATGTTAAGAGAAGCATTTGCAATGGTCCTCCATATAATCCCAATGGAAAGAAAACAATGACTGAATTTTTTCTGCAGGAAGTTGCTAAAGCATGTCATTTCACAGTGCCCATTCCTGAAGAGGATCTTGTTCGGCATATTTTGTGGAGATTGCCAACTAATGTTCAACAACCTTTTGCCCTCTTGCGAATTAATTCTATAGAATCAGCTGAGCAGACCTTAACTGATTTGGACATGCAACTTGCAAATCGCCAAGAGCATCCCAATTCTAATAGGAACCCATTTCAGAACAACCAACATAATAATAATACTGGGAATCAAAGGAATAACAATACCCCAAATACTCCAACTGAAAATCATGGGAAATCTACTCAGAATCAGCACCAACAATTTAATCATTCGGAAGGGACCTATTATCACAACTCTAATTCCAATAGAGGGGGCTCTGGTATTCGAGGTTTAGGAAGAGGTAGAGGCAGGGGAGGTAGAGCAAGCACTCCACCACTCCCCACACAGCAGTCTCAATATCAGGATAATGATGTTTTTGAAACCATTGATATACATAGTAACCCTCCACCTCAACAAACAAAAAATTAATTTCTGCCAATGTTAAGGTCCGAACAGAGGCTACTTGTGAACAAGGACCATCTCAGACTCGACAACTAAATACGTTGTTTCATGATATAAGAGAGGATTTACTAGAGGAAGAAACAGAAGAAATCGAACAGCTGGTACAGGTTCCCATCATAACAGTTACTGTCAAAGCAAAAGCATTGGATATTCTCTTGGATACGGGAGCAGAATTATCTTGCATCTCGGAGACTTTGTACAATAACCTGAATGATATTTCATTTGTTCCATATTATGATGTGCCTCATATGTCTGCACTCACAGCAACTGGTCGAAAAAGTAAACTAATTAAGATCCAAGCATTATTAGAATGTGAAATTCAGGATATTAACTTTGATTTTCATGTTTATGTTGTCCCTGATCTCCAACCCGATGCAATTTTTGGTATCGATTGGTTGTGTGATGTCAAAGCCAATTTAGATTGTGCTCATGGCATTCTACACTGTTCTATTGACCAACATGAGTTGTCAATTAAGCTAAAGGATGGAAGGATACAAGGGTACCTTCAGTAAAAGTTTTCAGGAAGAATGTCCAACTTTGTAGCAGTAAAGAACCTTCATTTTGTAATAAGTTAGTTCAATTCTGGGTGGCAAAATTAAATATACAGGGTAGTGACAAGGTATTAGATAATGTTCTTCAGAGTGTAGAACCACAATATAAAGGAAAACTTTCACACCTGTTAGAAGAATTCAATGATGTTTTTAAGGACCAACCCGGATTGATTCATAACTATCAATGTCACTTAAAGGTTTCTTGTGCTACTCCATTCTTCATTAAACCCTACCCCATCCCAATTGCTAAAAGACAGATGGTAGAAGACGAGATCAATAGGATGCTTGAGTGGGGAGTAATAGAGAGGTCTAACAGCCCCTACAATAACCCACTAGTTGTTGTCATAAAAGCCGACCAGACAGTACGCTTGGTACTAGATGCACGAGTTCTTAATAAATATCTTCAAACCGAAAGGGACCATCCCTTACCTATCGACGAGATACTTCATAATTTTAATGGGAAAAAGTTTTTAACGTCACTTGATCTAAGTGCTTCATATTGGCAAGTACCTATTGCTCCGGAGTCAAGACAATATACTGCATTTTTATACCAGGGTAGATGCTACCACTTCAAGGTTCTCCCGTTCGGCCTCAACAATTCAGTTGCAAACTTCATTAGAGCTCTTGATCTAGTATTGGGACCTGTACTGCTAAATAAAGTACATGTCTATGTAGACGAACATCCTCATCGCCAGCGATACAATCCAGGAACACTGGAACACAATAAGAGAAGTTCTTACGGCATTAAGGAGAGGGGGATGACAGTCAAATAGAAGAAATGCATCTTCCTGACTTCTAAAATTGAATTTCTGGGCCATGTAATATCTCCTCAGGGTATCTCCCCATCACCTGACAAAACTGGATAAAGAAAACAAAGAAACTGCCGCGAGGCACTGAAACTAAGATAGGATAGGGAAAATAAACAGTTACCCGTCACTTACCACAGATGAAGGCAGGAGGGCGAGACACGTAAAAACACAGAAACACACGAATTGCACAATATTTCGACTTTAGTCTTACTCATGTGGGAGGCGAGACATATGGCAGGGGGAAAGATGTGATCACATCCCAACCCGCCACATGAATGAAGCACAGGCGGAAAACGCGTGGTAGTGGTAGAATTGCCGGGAAGGGGGGGGGGGGGGTGAATAGGCTTGACCAGCGATAAAAGTGAAACAAAACAATATAATCTTTGTGTAGCTTAATTCAAAAAGTTGTAATTGAAAATAAAGGGAGATAGAAGAATTTAAATATATATATATATATAATATAAAAATAAAAAATAATATAATAATATATATAAAAATAAAAAACTGACTGTAAAATGAAATGAGAGATGGCAAGTGACAGGTTTAACATAGGTTTAGGCCAGGGGTGTGTCTGGTGTCAAGGATATTTGATAGGCTAGTTCCCATCTGCGGAGTTCTGAAGGGGTGGTGGAATTCCGAAAAACTCTAATTGCTCTGACTGTGAAACAGGTGTTGAGGTTGTTTGAATTATGGAAGTTCGCATGAATTGCCACGGGATGGTCTGGGTTGGAAGTATAAACTGTTTGCCTGTAGCCATTCATTCTGTTCAACTGTTTATTTTCCCTATCCTATCTTAGTTTCACCTGACAAACTAGCAGCTATAAAAAAATTTCCAAGACCTAAGGATAAATCCCAACTCCAAAGCTTTTTAGGACTTTGCAGATATTATAGGAAATTTATCCCGTCCGAAGTTCTTAACAGTCCACACTTCCAGCAACTAAGGAAAAAGAACTCTGTTTGGAAGTGGTGTTGTGAAATAATCGCAGGAACACTTAGTTATGTTAAGTTGTGCAAGAAAACGTGAGAGCGTGGGCGTAGGAAGCGCCGTAGCGATACATGACCGGGGGGCGTGAGATGTTTGTAGGAAAGCGATATTGAGTAAACAGAGGCAAATGATAACAGAAACAGTAGAGAAAGCCAGATGGCCGGGCAGGGACGATAAGAGCCACATGTTTACGCCACATATTTACAGCAGCAGAGGATTCCATTTCAGCCTACGTGACAAGACTAGGACTGATGCAAGAACGAAGAATGCGTAACTAATGCCACAGAATATTCTAGAATGTTGAGAGGACAAATAATGTCGTCATTTAGAGATATAAAAGGGGGGTGGTCTAGCCACCGAGAGGCAGAGTAGGGTCAGCCAGAGTGCAGAGCTGAGACTGTGTAGCAGTGTAGGGCAGACTAATGCAGGGCATAGTCGCCGTTGTCAGTAGTTTGACTCCAGTCAGCGACGCCAGAAGTTAGACTAGGACTTAGCCACTGGGATCTCATGGACGGTAGTCGTAGGGAAATTAAGTTGGTAAATCCGTATGGGAAATATTTCTCCTATCGTTCTTATTTAAAGATTATGAGGAGGATCAAGCTCCTGTTGATGGAATTCAGTGAGTTGGAGATGTTAGAAGAATAATACTTGAAGTCGCGCACCTCCCATAAGTCTTTTATGAATTAAGTCGGGTTCCGTGAGCTGTAGGTTTGTTTCCTCACATCCTTGTTTTATTTCTCAAACCACTTTCCACACCGAGTTCCCAAGTTTGAAAATCGTTACTCACTTGCATTCAGACTTCCAACAACAAAACGGAAGTCTAGCTCCCAACTTCCGAACCGCTCGCGGAAGTAAAATACCCAACCAGACGCAACATAGACTAAAAATTTGGTGTCAAGTGTGGGGTTTTGGCCAGGATAGCCACTGTTAGATACGACTTGACCACAGTTAGCCAGGGTTGGCCAAAGGTCAGCATAGCATCAGCGGTGGCCTATACCTCCACAAATTTGAGGAATAGGTGTGGGTACTTCTGTAGAACTCAGCCCGAAGTCAAAGTAAGACCGACGGCTTTGAGAACAAAGCCGACTTAGGGAGGTAACGCAGAAGATAGGAGTCGAACGAAGAAGAGGATCCATTGGTCGATAACGAGAGGGCCCCTCATACTGCAGAATATCGACCAGGGTCACTCGACAGCGGAGAAAACCTGCCAGCAGCATCCACGAGACAACGAGACGGGTAGCAGCCGCAACGCAGTCGAGGTCAACGAGGGTCGACAATAGCAGCCGCGACGCAGCCGAGTGCAGCCGCGACGCAGCCGAAGTCAGCAGGACGAACCGCAGCCAGCAGCCGTCAACCGCAGTCGTCAGCCAGCAGCCGTCAGCTGTAGCCTGCCAGCAGCCAGCCGCCGCCAGCCGCCAGCAGCCAGCCGCCAACGAGCCACAGTTGCAGCAGCCAGGAGGGCGTCACCCTCCGTCCCCACGCAATAGTTAATTTCAGCAGGTGAGAGCGCAAAAAGCAACATGCCTAACGAAGCTGTGTCAGGTAGCCAGGGTGCGCAGTCATCACCTAGGCAGTATATTAGTTTAAATGAGGTTATCAAATTAATCCCTCATTCTTTCGATGGTGATAAGTCGCAACTTAATGAGTTTTTGGATAATTGCGATAGTGCATTTGAACTGGTAGCGCCAGAGCAGCACGACATTTTATTAAAATTTGTAAAGGCTCGTATAGTAGGGACGCCCCGTAGCAAATTGCTCGTCCGAGATTTGACCACCACTTGGCCGGCAGTTCGCGCAATTTTAGTTGAAAATTATGGGTGCAAAAGGACGCTAGATTTTTATGCCTGCAAAATGTTTGCCAGTAGGCAAGAGTCATGGGAAAGCATAGCGCAATGGGGTTCGCGCATAGATGCCCTCCAACACCAGTTCAGGGAGGCAATAAAAGACGTCATGGCAGAAACCGAGCTAGCGGGTAGTATAGCTCTTGTGCTAAAGTTAGGAAGGGCGGTCTTCATCCAGGGGTTGTATGATGACCGAATAAAAACAATAGTAAGGGCTAGGGGAGAAACCATAACCCTATCAGAAGCCGTAGAAATAGCAGCTACAGAAGAGAGCGCGATAGCTTCCGCGAAGGAAAAGCCGATATCGCGACAACCATTCAGGGCCTAAGGTAGAAAAAAGTAGAGAAGGAACCTGTTTCAATTGTGGAAAGTCCGGGCATGCAGCCAGAAATTGTCAGGTTCAGAGACGAATTAGAGTAGTGGAAACAACAAAGGAAGTAAACAAGTTTCCAAGTAACGCACTCGAAAAGAGAGTGATGAAATTGGAGAAAGAAAATGCCATTAGAATAGGAAAAACACAGATAGGATTCGGGAAACACTCTAGGGAGATAGAGCGTACAAATCCTACTAAAGCTAAAGCATCGGGCATAAGAGTAAATGAAGTTATATGCTTCAAATGTAACGGAAAAGGGCATTACGCTCGAGAGTGCCGTGAAAATACCAGGGTAGTGAGAAAAAGAGATAATAGACCGGTAAACTGCTAAGTGGCGTAATGAGGCAGTCACATTGCGCCAGGCCCCAAAAAGTATATATAGTAGACTGCACAAATAAGAATGAATTTGTAGTGATGCAATGTGATGGAGCAAAGCGTAATCAGGTGAAGTTCTTGGTGGACAGTGGGGCACAATTGAGCTTAATAAAAGGAGACAGCATAAAAAGGGCAGTGAAAAGTAATACTAAAGAAAAAGTTAAAATTAAGGGTATTAGTAACAATGCTGTACAAACCAAAGCTTCTGTGGTAATAGAGTTACAAGCCGCGAAGGGTTTGACGCTAAAGCAGAAATTTCATGTAATTGATGCAAACATAGATTTGCCGTTTGAGGGCCTGTTGGGAAGGGACTTCCTAGCAAAAAACAAGGCCGTGATAGATTACGGGAACAAGACTATTGAAATTCGCGGGAGGCGAATTAGGTTGCAAACAGCGCAAGAAGGGCCATATCTAACGCAATAGGATGCGTTGTAGTGAAGCTTGTAGCCGTTGGATTGCCTCACCAACCCACAAGAGTGTAGGTGTTGCAAGGATTGCTACACCTAGTAGTGTTTGTCCGTCCACTAATGGAGCTGTGCGACGTGACAAGAAAGGCGTCGTAAAGATTACGACACGAAAAGAAATTTGTCCACCCGCTAACGGACCTGCGGGTAAAGACGGAAATTTCCCGAGGGCACTGGGTGTTACCTTCGAAGACGGTAGGCCCCGTGGAAAGGCGAGATTGTCCGCTCACTAACGGAATTGTGAGACGCGACGAACGGTTCTCGAGGGCAGTAGGGACTGACTCGAAGATGGGAGGCCCTGTGAGGGGGCGTAATGAAGGCGGAAGAGTCCGATTCATTAGCAGTAAAAACTGCGTGGCATAAGAACGCGAAGGAGCGAACTTACGCGGAGGTGGTGCAATCCGCGAGGTCAAAGGCGATCCCGATCGCTAGAAAAGAGAGTAAATATAGTACTCAACAGGGAGCAGAAGCCAGGAAGGCTCCGAGATAAGAATAGGCCCGCGCGAAGAAAAGATTGTGAAGGTGCGAATTGCGTTGAGGGATGTATCGGAGGCGATCATCCCGAAACAGGAGTTACAACCAGGTCTATACATGCCCGAAGCTTTAGTGTCCGTAAGAAACGGAATGTGCATAACGAGTATGTTAAATACCACAGAAAAAGAAGTTAAGTTAAAGAATCCCCTAATAACAGCAGAGAAACTGCCCGAGTCCAAGGCACATTAAGAAGGAACGATCAGAGAATAAATCGCGACTAACCAAGTTAAAGGAAAATCTCCGAGTAGATCATTTAAATGGGGAAGAGCAGAAAGCACTTCTAGAAATATGTGCAGCATATAATGATGTCTTCCATCTGCCTGGAGACAGATTAGGGTATACAGAGGCAACTAGACATAAAATTAAGCTTTTTCCCGAGGCAGAAGGAAAGATAATTCGGTTAAGGCCCTACCGAATACCCGAGGCGCAAAAAGAGATTTTGCAAGGAGAAATAAATAAGTTGCTACAAGATGACATAGTGATACCCAGTGATAGTGCATGGAATTCACCGGTACTAATAATTCCAAAGAAAATGGACGCAAGTGGAAAGCAGAAATGGCGCGTAGTGATAGACTACAGGAAGTTAAATGATCTGACAGTAAATAATGTGTTCCCATTACCGAGGATTGATGAAATACTAGATGGGCTCGGTAAAGCAAAGTATTTCTCAACGTTAGATTTAGCGAAAGGGTATTATCAGGTACTGATAGATGAACAGGACCAAGAGGAAAAACAGCTTTTAGCACCCCTTATGGACATTATGAATTCAAAAGAATGCCTATGGGATTAAAAACGGCACCAAATACCTTCCAAAAATTGATGAATTCTGTGTTAACAGGACTACAAGGTGAGAAAGTATTTATCTACTTAGATGACATCATCGTGTTTGGGTCGTCGTTAGAGGAACATAATGCGAGGTTAGAGGATGTTTTTCAAAGATTACGAAATTATAACCTCAAATTACAAGTAGATAAGTGCGAATTTCTGCGTAAAGAAGTTACATTCTTGGGACATATACTCACCAAGGAAGGATTAAAACCCGATCAAAAAAAGGTAGAAGCCGTACAACAATACCCACAACCACGTAATACCACTCAGCTAAAGGCATTCTTGGGGTTAAGTGGATACTATCGGCGATTCATAAGTAATTATAGCAAGATAGCTAAGCCGTTATATGAATTATTAAAGAAGGGAATTACTTATACATGGGGTTCAAAACAGGAAGAGGCATTTCAACACTTGAAGGAAAAATTGTTGAGTCCTCCCATATTACAGTATCCTGACTTCAAGAAAAATTTTATAGTTACTACGGATGCAAGCCAAGATGCGATTGGAGCAGTGTTAAGCCAAGGAGAAATTGGTAAGGATTTACCGGTAGCTTATATATCAAGGACGTTGAATAAAGCTGAAAGAAATTATAGTACAATAGAAAGAGAAATGCTAGCTATTTGCTGGGCAGTGAAGCAATTCCGACCTTATCTATTTGGCAGGAAATTTACGATATGCACAGACCATAAACCATTGACTTGGATTAATAGTGTGTCAGATCCGTCATCGAGATTAATGAAATTCCGGCTAAAACTTGAAGAATATGATTATGAGATCGTATACAAGAGCGGCAAAAGGAATCAGGTTGCGGACGCTCTTTCGCGAATCCGGAACATTAGAAAGACCGACGACGATACAAATGATAAAGAGGAAAATGAGAATGTAGAAATAGCTGTACCCATGGTCGAGAATGGTGACAAGGTAATGGAAGAAACCTTACATCCAAATACCAATAATGGTGAAGAACTTACTCGGGAAGAGAAGAGAAGATACTAAAGCAGTATCACGAATCACCAATTGGTGGGCATCAAGGAATAGGTAGGACCTATGAGAGAATTAGGAAATATTGTAGCTGGGAAGGCATGAAAGCCGACATTGAGCAGTACATTCGCCGGTGCGAAAGCTGCCAAAAGAACAAAATTACGCAAAATAAGACAAAGATGCCAATGGAAATAACAAAAACCCCAGAGCACGTGTTTGAACGGTGCGATATAGATATTGTAGGTCCATTACAACAGTCGGAAAAAGGAAACAAATATATTCTTACATTTCAGGATGCTTTAACAAAGTTTTTAGTGGCAGAGCCCATAGAGCAGCAAGATGCTGACACGGTAGCAAGAGTGCTAGTAGAACGGATAATTCTAAGGTTCGGAATACCGTCTATTTTATTAAGCGATATGGGAAGTAATTTTATGGGTGACCTAATGAGGAGAATATGCAGATTGTTACGTATAGAGAAGATACACACAACAAGTTACCATCCGCAGGCTAACGGTGCATTAGAAAGAACGCACCGCACCTTGACAGAAATGCTACGACATTATGTAAACAGAGGTCAAACTGACTGGGATACCTGGATCCCATATGCTGTGTTTGTCTTCAACACAACACCACATAGTACTACAGGGTATACACCTCACGAGTTGTTTTTCGGAAGAGTCTGTAACGTACCAGGGGCACTACAAAAGAAACCAGATGATGTGATATATAACTATGATGATTATGTACTAGAATTAAGAGAAAGGTTGAGAGCCATGCACCAATGTGCACGAGAAGCAACAGCACAAGCAAAAGAGAAGAGCAAAGAAAATTATGATAAAACACAAAACCCAGTAGTATTCAAACCGGGAGATAAAGTCCTGTTATTTGACGAAAGTGTGAGAAGGGGTCGCTCAAAGAAATTAGATAGCAGTGGAGAGGTCCGTATACGGTAATTGAAACCAAGGGACCGAATGTGGTAATACAATTAAAGAAAAATAAATTTACAAAGGTGCATGCCAATAGATTAAAAGAATTCTTTTGAAATTACAGGGACAATGGCAGCAACCTGGAGAGTAATTATGGCCATGATGATGGTAGGCGCTACCTCGACGATGCAACAACAAGATCTGCAATTAACAAAATTCCAATCATCACCTGGGCTATATTATGATCATAAAGGAACCGTAAACCTGTATACAGTTACATGGAAAATAGTAAGTTATTTTAACCTAGAAGATTTAAGGCATAAATTCGAAGCAACTCGGGATGCAGCATTGAAAGCAATAGATTATTGTCAACAAAGGCTTAAGCAAATAAATACAAGTGTAGCGGGATGTACAAGCATGAAGCGAGCATTAGACTATCATGTAAGTAAAATAGAAGTTTCACAAGGCCTAATTGGGCAACTAGCTAGACATGAGCAAAATAGAAGAAAAAGAGGAATACTTAATTTCGTAGGCGAAATCAGTAAGGTCCTATTTGGAACTTTAGATGAAGATGATGCTTCATATTTTAAGTCGAAGATCAACTTGTTAGAAAATGAACAGAAACAATTACTAAAACTTTCCAAAGAACAAGTTACGATTGTAAGAGCAACGTTAACTAGTTTCAATCACACGGTCGATTCGATAGAGCGTAACGAAAGAGTAATCACCGCAGGAATATTGAAATTAAATGAGCACATATTTAATTACGAAGCTAGCACAGACAAAAAGATAATTCAATTCGGTATATCTATAACGTTGAATGAGCAGTTAATACAATTAATGACGATATTCAATGAAGTGGAGCGAGAGTATGATCTACTCGTAACTGCGATAGTAAACGCGCAAAAAGGTATTCTGGCACCGTATTTGATCAACCCTGTACAAGTGGTTAGATACCTACATTTAATTAAAGAAGAAATAAAGGATAAGCAATTCCCTATAGAACTGACCGAAGCCAAAGGGTATCAATTAATGCGAGCAATTGACTTGGATGTTTTCATTGCAGGCAATATACTGAGTTATGTTTTAAATATTCCGCTTGTATAGCGAAAGGTATAACATGTATAAGTTATGGCCTCTACCAGTCGAAGTAAGTCACAATAAGCGACTATTCACTTACATATCACCAGAAAAAAGTTTCTATTAATGGATGATGCAAAGCGGAAGTATATTAAGTTAGATGATGATCAATTAATATGTAAAAAGATAGAACCTACTCGTAACATTTGTAAGCAAACTTTTGTCCTGTTATCAACTTACGACCATGAGGTATGCGAAGCTAGAATGCTTCAACCTATAGTAAAGATTCCAGACGATTGCATACAAAAATACATCACGCTAAATGAAAGTGTGTGGACACAAATTAGAGGAAATGAGTGGCTTTTTGTAGCGCCCAAAGAAGAAGGGCTTACGGTGTTGTGTAATGGCCATAAGCCAGCAGATGTAATTATTAAAGGAACAGGAAAACTTAAATTTTTAAGTAAATGTAAAGGTTACGGAGCACAAATAATAATCCAATCCGAACATACCATTAGATCAAAAGTACCGATCAATGATATTGTTCCGAGCTTAAGCCTAGATATAGATTGCTGCATGGTAAATAATGAAAAGAAAAACATATCTGAAATTCCTCTATATTTACCAGTTGAACCAGTGGTTCGTCAGTTAGACGATTTAACGGCAGCAGGCCATAAGTTGGACGAATTGGAAGATGAAATTGCGTACCAGCAGAGAACATGGTTCGATGTACTTTCATTAGAGCATATACCAATTTGGAGTTATGCTGGAGCAGGGATTGTACTAGTAATAATAATTTTTTGTATATGTAGATATTGTAAATGCTGCCGCGATTGTTTCAGATTTTTTTGTAAGGCTATGGGTGATGACTGTTGCACTAAGATTTGTGTTAAGAATAAGATTGTAAATCAATACCCTGAGACTGGAGTGGTTAGGTATCATCCTGCTGGAATGAACAGTGATGAAAGTGAACAAATTACTTTTGGTCCTGTAAGAAGCAGGTATGTAACCGAAAACAGTGATACAGTGATAAGTGAACGTGTGCGTCACCCAGACAGATACTTAGAGTATGAACAAAAGAGACCATTAATGTTTTTGTCTAAAACTAACAAACGTTAGAATGTACAATGAATACATTGTAGGAAAAGATATTAAAATGTTTTGTGTCTGATTTAGAAAGTAATAAGAAACTATCTAAAAGAAGAAATGAGATGGTAAATTGTGAAATTCTTGATTATGAAAAAGAATATTTATACATGTATGATGTATTATTAAAATTGTCACTATTGTAAGAACAAGATGAGAAAAAGTTGAAATATGTGTGAAACATATGTGAAATAACATTGTAACATGAATGTAAAATCATTGTAACATGCATAAGATGTTAATTGTCAATAAATAAGCAGCTCACAACAGCCGACATAGAACTTGAAAATTTTGCACTCTCAAGAGAGATTGCAAAATTTTCCCCAAGGGGGGGGAGGTGTTGCGAAATAATCGTAGGAAACACTTAGTTATGTTAAGTTGTGCAAGAAAACGCGAGAGCGTGGGCGTTGGAAGCGCCGTAGCGATGCATGACCGGGGGGCGTGAGATATCTGTAGGAAAGCGATATTCAGTAAACAGAGGCAACGTGTAACTGAAACAGCAGAGAAAGCCAGATGGCCGGGCAGGGACGATAAGAGCCACATGTTTACGCCACATATTTACAGCAGCAGAGGATTCCATTTCAGCCTACGTGACAAGACTAGGACTGATGCAAGAACGAAGAATGGCGTAACTAATGCCACAGAATATTCTAGAATGTTGAGAGGACAAATAATGTCGTCATTTAGAGATATAAAAGGGGGTGGTCTAGCCACTGAGAGGCAGAGTAGGGTCAGCCAGAGTGCAGAGCTGAGGCTGCGTGTAGCAGTGTAGGGCAGACTAACGCAGGGCATAGTCGCCGTTGTCAGTAGTTTGACTCCAGTCAGTGACGCCAGAAGTTAGACTAGGACTTAGCCACTGGGATCTCATGGACGGTAGTCGTAGGGAAATTAAGTTGGTAAATCCGTATGGGAAATATTTCTCCTATCGTTCTTATTTAAAGATTATGAGGAGGATCAAGCTCCTGTTGATGGAGTTCAGTGAGTTGGAGATGTTAGAAGAATAATACTTGAAGTCGCGCAACCTCCCATAGGTATTTTTTGAATTAAGTCGGGTTCCGTGAGCTGTAGGTTTGTTTCCTTACATCCTTGTTTATTTCTCAAACCACTTTCCACACCGAGTTCCCAAGTTTGAAAATCGTTACTCACTTGCATTCAGACTTCCAACAACAAAACGGAAGTCTAGCTCCCAACTTCCGAACCGCTCGCGGAAGTAAAATACCCAACCAGACGCAACAACACATACCTACAGCTCCCGACCTGCTCCGAAGGCTCAGTACAGAACTTCTGCTATTACGATAAATACACCTACCATGAATTTAGCGTGTTGCATAAATGGCGCTATATAAACTGTAATTACAACTTGGAATGAGTCACCAAGTTCCCTTCCATCAGGCAATTAACCATCAAAAGCTTAACGTCCCCACGCCATATGCACTGTGAAAGTGGACGCTGCCAGCATACCAACCATCCCCGTTTCAATAAAGCGGTTTTTTGAAGTAACTAACTTGACTGCCCCGATGATTCCTACTCTCCAGCAGAGCAACGACTTTTTAATTTAAAATTTCTTTCATTTTGAACTAATTTAAAATAAATCAATGATTTCTACAATATCTACATTTTTACATTTCTTTATACATTTTTGGCAAATTTTTACAAATTCTTCAAAAAATTAAATATTGCACAATCTATTTCTAACAACGTGTACCGTAAGATCCCCTCTTCCTGTATTTAGGTTTAGGTTAATGTAATCTGCCCGTCTTCAAGCTGTAATCTAAGCTGCAGAAGCAGCAGATTATTTCCATTCACAGTTCAGAAACATACAAATAATAAATATCTAGACAATGAATTCTTTGAAATAACACTCGAAAAAAAAACACTTTTATTTATATTTACAAGGGTCAAAACACACTTCTTACATTCCTTTTACTCAACGACTTGCCAGATATATTTTATTCTCATCCATACCCTTGCCATATTTTCTTTGTATTCTTTTCCTCCAAAGATATACATTATTATAGATAATCATTGTCCATAGATATTCTGGTACTTAAATATACGTTTATCTTTATCATTTTTTTCATAACAAACTAACACATTTCTATTCACAACACAACACAACTAATATTTAATTAACTTTTAACAAAATTTATTCACAAAATTTAAAGTGTAAGGGACTTTGTCACCTTACATATCCCCCCGCCTCTTGTCATCAAAATTTTCCCCACAAATTTTGTTGATCTCTTTCTCTTAGTTCACCATATTTACATTCACTCTCTACAACTTTCATCCTCTCATTCACTCGATGTACAGTTTCAAATCTTTCAGGTTCCTTAAACCTAACACTTTTCCAGATTTAAGGTACTGGAGATAGTATGCATGTTGATGAGGTCTCCCCACAATTTTATACGGTCCTTCATATACATCAAAAAATTTCTTAATTTCCGCACTTATACTACTAGATCGCTCATGAGTCCTCACCAATACTAGCTCCCCTACTTCGAACTCCATCTTCCTATAACGTCGGTCCTTCATCTTCACTTTTCCTCTTGTTGCGTCCTCTTCTTCTCTGTATGTCGATCCTTTGTCCTTCATCTTCACTTTTCCTCTTGTTGCTTCCTCTTCTTCCCTGTATGTCGATCCTTTGTCCTTCATCTTTACTTTTCCTCTTGTTGCTTCCTCTTCTTCAACCTTTCGGTAACTTAGCTCTTTGTTCTTCCTCATCAATTTGATTGCTTCACTATCTTTGCCTCTTCCTGGTCCTTCCTTCCTTATTAGGAAACATTTCAGTTCTCTTTCTTCATCCTTGTCACTATCGACTACACAACTCTTTTTTAAATCTTCGTTAAAGTTTTCTCCCTCTTCCATACTATAATCTTCATCGAATTCTTCTTCGTCTCCATACTCTTCATCGTCTATCGTATCGCCTGTTTCCTCATCTTCCTCTTCTCTTCGCTCTTCGTAATTTTCATCCTCATTTCCCAAGATATTGATTCCATATCCCTCATCCCCTATCAACTCGTCAATACTCTTGTTCGTCCAATAATCCATTTCTGCTAAACCAATCACCTCACTTCCTTCCATTGCCTCATTTTCAACCTTGTCGAATCGTTCACTTTCCACAATTTGTTCTAAACACCTCCACCATTTTAACGGACCTTTGTCTTCCACCGTTACTTCTTGCTCTTTTCCCACTTCTAATCGTTTTTCGAGGTCTTCCTCATTTTCTTCTTCTACCGTTTCCACTCCTAATTTTTCCTTACAAGCTCTTCTTGCTTGGTTTACCCATTCATCTACTTCATCAATCATCAGTGTTTTATCCATTAATGTCTTCCTTTCTTCATTATTTCTGATTTGATTGTCGCTCTCTACTGACGTCTTCTGATTGCTTTCCTCTCTCTCTATTCTTTGGAAATGTTTTTCAACCTCTTCTAGAACGATCTTCCTATGTTTTACTGCTTCTTTTTTGTTTACTCTCATGAACATACATCTATATTCTTTAAAATTTCTTTGTCCTCTTCTTTCATCGGCCTGGGAACGGACCTCTTCACAAGCCCTTCCTAATTTCCCTGGTTGCATTTTTCGTCACTCTGCTTTCCGCTTTCTACTCGCTCCATCCCTCTACTTCCATTGTTGAAAGCTTCCATTCTCTAGCGTTTCGATCGCTCCATTGTTTATATTGTGTAGGCTTTCCTTTCCATTCTTGTGCCGGTCTCGCTTCTCTATCATCTCTCTTTCCATCCTTTTCCCGATATACTTGTCCCGATTGCTCTTTTCCACCATACGAACTTCCGGTAAAATTTTGATCTCTCACACTCCTATCGTCCCATTTGTCTATCTTGTCCACTCCTTCTAAAAATTCTTGAAGATTATTCCATCGCGCAAGCAACTTCCTTTCCTGCACCCAACGCGGCATTTTTCTCTCCAAAATTTCTATTTTCTCGTCTTCTTCTATTGGGTTTGACAAGTATTTCAGTCCTTTCATCAATTTTTCGCAATATTCGCGAAGGCTACCAAATTGCCGTTTGTATGGACAGCTGTTCCTAAATTCTTGTTTCACACGTCTCTGCCTTTCCTCCGACCAGTACCTCTTCAAAAAACTTCGCAGAAATTCTACGTAGCTAATACTGCTCTCCGCTACTCCACACGACCATTCCAATGCTTCGTCTTTCATCATCATCTTTACATATCTAATTTTTTCCTCATCACTCCAGTGTTTTGGTAGTGCGTTTCTGTAAATCTCTACAAAAATGTGCGGATGAATCTCGCCCCCTGGAACAAAACTTACTTCCGGTAGTTTTATTTGACCGGACGGTACTAAATTGTTGCCGGCACAGCATTCGATTTTGTTTTGTACCACGTCAACTCGCTGATTGACTTCTATCCATTGTTGTTCAACTGTCTTTTTGCAACACATGACCTCACCCTTGAACTTGCCAAAATTCCTGTTTAATCCCTGAAAATTCATTCTTCAACTTATTTTGCTCATCGCATACCAGCCTCATTGCCTCTTCACGATTCTCTTCTTCCTTAACAATGCGCTCCTCCACATTGTCTAGCTTAATAGAGGAGAAGGTGGTAATATGGACCCCCATTTTGTTTTTGTATTATAAAATGAATATTATTAATCAAAAATAGGGGTGATTAGCACAGTTACAATCTGGTGTTAGTTACTGAACATATTATAATAGGTAGAGGCGTCTAAAACCACATTTTATATTTTTAAAAATTCAATTTTCAAAGTCGACACATTCTTCAGAAAACGGGATGTGCAGTTAATATGGTCCCCATAGTGTTTGTAATATGGACCCCCTTATTGATGTAAGGAAATATTGGAGAATAAATTATTACAACTGCTTTGTGACAAAAAAACATGTTTATTATACATAAGTAAATATAAGTAGATATAGTAGATATAAGGAGATATAAAAAATTAAATATAGATCACAATATGGAAAAAAATGAACCACAGAAATCGGAGACATACGCCTCCTTATCTGCCTCTGCACATTTGTCATAAGAGAACACAATAGGCACTGGACTCATAATTCCCTGCGGATGTTATTGGAGAAGTTAACATAAAAAAAAGACATCATGCGCCTACTTCATTTGGTTGAGGCTATCCAAATGGGATGTCAAAAAGAGATTCACTGGAGCAAGTGGAGAGCTGCATCCCAGCATCATCATCGTCACTGCGGTCATCTGGGGGGTTGGTGTTTAGGGTTGATCTACTTTGATTTCCCACACCCATGACCCAGAATCCATTCACAGCGTTTAATCCTATGGTACATAATAGGCACACCTTTCCACTAAGGGAAGCTATATCATAAGGTCCAACAGGTCTTTTTTCATGGAGCATCCATTGTCTGATGTTTTCACTGTAATGGGTCTTCAGGGCTCCCATGAAAGTTCGGTCTAACGGTTGCAATTTATGCATTGTGTGGGATGGTAAGCACAAAATCGTGATCTAATTCTTCCTCAATAAGTGTGTGAGAAAACTGGCCATCAAGGATAAGTAGTATAAGCGAGTTTTATCAACAAAATGAGCCAACCAGTCTTTGAACAAATTTGCTTGGACCCATCCAGATGGATGAGCTCTTCCAATAGACCCAGGAGGGGCTCCTTTTATAGGGAGAATCGACATCGGAGGGACAGAAGATCCTCCTGCACTCATTGAACAGATGACTGTTATCAAAGATCCACGTTCTGCCGAAGTCAGAGAATATATTTGATGTTTACCTTTACTGGCAATTACCTGTGGTATCTTGGTCTCAACTATACTGCAAATACGGGAGTGAAACCTTTCGCACGAGCATATGGTAATCCATTTGGATTTGGTTTTCGGATTGACAGCTCGTCTAACGAAATGGTCTAGCCAAGCCCTGTCAGTAACTTAATTTCTAGAGTTGGTTTTAATGCCAGTTGTATGCCATTCAGCAAACATCCAAGTGAGTGAAACCGTAATATTTTGCTTCCATATACTGCAAGTACCCTACTATTTCAATTTCTAGTGCTTCAGGTAGAGCTGGTTTTCTTCCTAGTTTCTTTGTGGTGATCTCAGCTCCCTGAAATTTACTAGCCTCTTGTAGATATCTTCGCAAGGTTGTCTTCGGCACCTCAAAATGTTTCGAAGTCTTTTTGACACCCATTTCTTTTTCAATCACAGAAGATATTGCTTCTTTCATCTTATTCTTGTCCCGTAATTGCCTTCTACTGATCAGTTTTGGTGTCAAGATGTCTCAAGGCATCAGAAAAATAAATTAACCACAAATATTGAAGCTGCTTGTAATATGGACTCCTGGGTCCATATTACCATCACCTAAGGGGGCCATATTGCAGACATGAACATATTAGAAAAAAGTAATTATAGGATAAAAACTCAAATCCCCAGAAATTTCTAGTCTGTGTTAAACTGTTGGCAATAGCCTATAAATCATATGCATGGTACCTAGAACTAAGTATTTATCAGTCATGATAGGTTAAAATCAAGAAATTTACATACCTTTCAAAGTTTTGAAAATCATAACACAATTCACCTCACAACTACTCAGCGACTGCGCCGAATGGCTTCCAGCGTTCCTACCAGCCAGTTGGTATACTAATGGACTAGTTCCAGTGTACTCCACTAGATTTCAGCACATTGTTATTAAAATACGGAGGGGGCCATATAATATGCAGGGGCCATATTACCACCTTCTCCTCTATAGATATTGTCCTTTTCATTTTTCCATTGATTAAATTCTTGTTCCATTCTAACCGTTTTTTGTGTAATTAATTCTTGCATTTTCTCCATCTGTCGTAGTGTTAACTTTTCAAACTTCTGTTGATTTTGTTGTAATTCTCGTCTTAAATCTTGTTGGTTCTGTAGCAGGGTTTGTTTTAATTCTTGTTGGCTTTGTAATATTTTTGCTAGTATCATTTCCAAAGAATTATCTTCTTCTAGGTCAAATTTCTTTTGAGTTACGCTAGCTGGAGATAACTCATGAACTTTCTCAATACTAACATCACACACTGACTGATTTGAATACGCGCAACCCGAATCCAAACTGTTATTTAAATTTCCAGAAACCTTAACCTGCTCACTATTTTCGCCTCCCGTCCCATTAAATGAACTCTCGGAATCTACCACTAAATTTTTGTTTTCCATTTTACACACAAAATTTCACACAAGGATAAATCCTCACACCAATAATTTCAACCCCATAAAAATTTTTACGAGAGTAAATACAGATTGGAGAAAAGAAAGTCTTCAACGAGGTGACAATGAATTTTACAACGCAGTAGTCCGACTCAGAATTAGAGACACAAAAAACTTTCATCAACATACATATTATCTTTACAAAAATTATTTTCACAAAACACATTCAAAATATCAGTTTTTTAACTACAGCAAATTTACTACCACAATTTGTCAAAGATACTATTCTTGCTCGTTAACTTCTCGTGCATGCATTATACATTGAGATGAATTTCTTTCCCAGCATTTTAACTGTTATATTCCTGCTTGTTATTTTACTACTATACAGTATTATTCCCTCTACTGCAATTTACTTTTACTATTATTTTTATTTAAAGCAAGTTCCTTTCGGCAAACAGTCACAGATAATATCTAGTTCGTTAACACTTAACCAAAACGTTCATTACCATATCTTGAAGTTTACTCTTACTATTTTCAATAATTTACGCGGCTATGAGTCTCTTCAAATTTTTAAACAATTATCATATCTCTTCAAATAGCTTCTCAGATTTACATCTGCATTTATTTATTGTCCACTTCACGTTATTAAAATGTATTTTCTGTCTTACCTTTCTTCTTTCTCTTATCCGAAGATTTGCCAGGCTCTTTCCTTACCGAACTAAAGTTTTTTAGTTCTGCGTCCTTTCACGGTCGCCACTTGTAAGATCCCCTCTTCCTGTATTTAGGTTTAGGTTAATGTAATCTGCCCGTCTTCAAGCTGTAATCTAAGCTGCAGAAGCCAGCAGATTATTTTCATTCACAGTTCAGAAACATACAAATAATAAATATCTAGACAACGAATTCTTTGAAATAACACTCGAAAAAAAACACTTTTATTTATATTTACAAGGGTCAAAACACACTTCTTACATTCCTTTTACTCAACGACTTGCCAGATATATTTTATTCTCATCCATACCCTTGCCATATTTTCTTTGTATTTTCTCCTCCAAAGATATACATTATTATAGATAATCATTGTCCATAGATATTCTGGTACTTAAATATACGTTTATCTTTATCATTTTTTCATAACAAATTAACACATTTCTATTCACAACACAACACAACTAATATTTAATTAACTTTTAACAAAATTTATTCACAAAATTTAAAGTGTAAGGGACTTTGTCACCTTACAAGTTCAGTGAGTTGGAGATGTTAGAAGAATAATACTTGAAGTCGCGCACCTCCCATAGGTCTTTTATGAATTAAGTCGGGTTCCGTGAGCTGTAGGTTTGTTTCCTTACATCCTTCTTTTATTTCTCAAACCACTTTCCACACCGAGTTCCCAAGTTTGAAAATCGTTACTCACTTGCATTCAGACTTCCAACAACAAAACGGAAGTCTAGCTCCCAACTTCCGAACCGCTCGCGGAAGTAAAATACCCAACCAGACGCAACAACACATACCTACAGCTCCAGACCTGCTCCGAAGGCTCAGTACAGAACTTCTGCTATTACGATAAATACACCTACCATGAATTTAGCGTGTTGCATAAATGGTGCTATATAAACTGTAATACAACTTGGAATGAGTCACCAAGTTCCCTTCCTACAGGCAATTAACCATCAAAAGCTTACGTCCCCACGCCATATGCACTGTGAAAGTGGACGCTGCCAGCATACCAACCATCCCCGTTTCAATAAAGCGGTTTTTTGAAGTAACTAACTTGACTGCCCCGATGATTCCTACTCTCCAGCAGAGCAACGACTTTTTTAATTCAAAATTTCTTTCATTTTGAACTAATTTAAAATAAATCAATGATTTCTACAATATCTACATTTTTACATTTACTTTATACATTTTTGGCAAATTTTTACAAATTCTTCAAAAAATTAAATATTGCACAATCTATTTCTAACAACGTGTACCGTCGTTAGAAAATTGCATGTTGTATAGCACTTACTGTTTAGCTGAACTGACAGTAACCTGGTGTTGCAAACAACTACATGTGCAGTTCCATCAAAACCCTTTGATGTTCTTCGGTCCTACCTGGAGGTTGATTTTAATGCTCAGAAACTTTCTTTGTACAGTTGTAAGCTATAAGCTAACTGCTTCTGGCTGGCATTTTCAGCTATATTTACACTGTGGCGAAAGTTTTTTAATGATTGATGCATTTTACACAGCGATAAATACGATTGTCTGTTCATATTTATGATAAAAATTCCAACAGGAAATTATATCACCCTTCTTTCAGAAAATCAATGCACCATGTTGGTGAGAGCTCCGTAAGAGGCTGTAGCAAGCGGTCAGAAGCACGAGCAGCTTTGCTTCTGCTACTCATTCACATCAAGCCGAATGGAACTAACAACAGCATCACGGAAACAGAAGCTTGTAAACTGCATAGACCCCTCTAATCTTGACAGCGTTAAAATGTAAGTTTTGACAATTTACGCACACAATTTGGTTGCTGCTATGAATTTATCTCAAAACGGCTGCCTAAACTCTGCACCATCGTGGTACGAGCCTGATTTCGCTGGATCTGTTCTATTTCAGCGCATAATATAACTCACATGTACGACCTCGCTACATGTTCTTCAGGCTGTGGATAGGTGAGTGATGGTCGCAATTATTCCAAGGAAGTCAGCCGCTAAGTCGGGTTCCCTGTGCCTGACTTCGTGTGGCAAATCTAGAGAAAAAGCTACATGGTTTCTAAGCTGTCAGCGAGTTACACAGTACATCCCGCACTCCGCCTGAGTTTAACGCAGTATCACAACTAAAGCAGACCAAAAGAAAAAAAATATAGCTTGTATTCTCTATGATGAGCTAGTAGTGGCTTTTGTTGCACATTTTGACAAAGACAGTTTCAGTTGTGGTAAGTTCTTATAAAATCTGCTTATGGTGGTAGTTGAGAATGTTGAGTAGTTTACAAAGATTTGTTGAATACAAGATAGAGGTACGAGTAAGACGTATCGCGAAAGTTCAGGTTAGTCCGGCAAACACAAATCTGAGCTCGTCGTTCATAAAATGTATCAGGCGATCGTTCGATGTCTCCAGTGTGCAGAAACGTATGTTAGGCTTACTACTATTCACTACTGTTCTTTGTGCATTAGCTGACAATGAATAACTCCAAGCAGACTGTTTTCCGATTAGCAGTTTGTGTGAATCTATTTTAGGTTACACTACAGACAATAAAATTTTTCAATCTCATTAAATTCTGTTGATTATCTTGTAACTCACACATTTTAAACAATTCAATAAAATTCTGAACAGACAAGTCCTGTACTGAATTAGCATATTTTAATAATTTGGCAGTTAGATGTAATACTTTAGTGCGGTACATTCCAACCTCCTTGAGCTGTCGTCCTGGGTGTGGAAGCATGGAACGTGAAACCGCGTACACGTTACATGAATCCCTCCTTCCAGGACACAGAGCCAACGGGAGTCGGTCCATAAAGTTCTATAACATCCTAGAAAGATCTCCTACTGACCAATTAGAGCTCTTCATGCACCCCGCGTGATGCGAGCCAGCCAATAAACAACAGTCACGCCACTACGGAGCGGCAGTGCGGAAACCGCACAGGCTCTAGGCGCAGTGTATTTCTGAGTATTTTGTATTTGTATTTGTATTTGTATTTATTGGCCCCTTAGCATCATACATAGTACGAAGTACAAATGATATAGGGCAAGTCAAAATTGTTCTGTACACAGACAGACAAACAAACATATAACAACGTTCTATTATATACTATGAGGTAACATACTATACAGATATGATATAGACAAAAATAATTACTACAGTTACAAATATACAATGAATTCTTTACAAATTTAAATGATACTAATGACATCACCCATGTTTAAAACTAACATTGGTTCAAAAATACTCATCAATACAGTAGAAGCAGTGGTCGAGCAAGTACTCCTTCACTGATGACATGAATTTAGTATTTTGTCTTACAGACTTGATCCTCTGTGGTAGTTTATTAAACAATCTGATTCCCATATGAAGTGGCCCTTTCTATCAGAAGGTAGTATTTGTTTGTTGTATATGAAAGTCTAGTGTCTGTCTAGTATTATACAAGTGTATGTCACTGTTTGTTTGTAGTTTATACCCAGAAGCTTCTATATATTTTTAAATGAATTTTATAGTTTCCAGTATATATAAACAGGGCAGTGGTAGAATTTGTAACTTTCTAAATAAATGTCTACATGAGGTTCTACTTCGTACTCCTTCAATAATTCTGATAATTTTTTTCTGGATTTTCAAGCATTTGATACTAGGTGGGGAGTTCCCCCAAAAATGATTCCATACCTTAGTAATGAGTGTACATAATGCAAAATAAATATGCCTAATGGTTTCATTAGATATGGCAACCAACTAAGATTCTCATCATGTAGCAGATAGTATTTCAGTTTTTTACAAAGGTGTTCAATGTGTGTGTTCCATTTTAAATTCTCTTGTATATGAATACCTAAAAAATTTATATTCTCTACATTTTTAAGTAGTTTACCACTAAGTTTTACTGTAGGTAACTGTGTTTCTAAATTATTTTTTGTCCTGAAGTGTATGGCATTGGTTTTTTCTGTATTTATTATTAGCTTATTTTGAGAATACCAGTTTGCAATGTTTTTAGAAGTGTATTCAATATTTTTTAATAATCGTTCTTTGGTACATTCTTTCATTAAAATGGTGGTGTCATCTGCAAAATTAATATATTTTTGGCAGTTATTTGTTGTTTCCAGATCATTTATATATATTAAAAATAGGACAGGACCAAGTATTGATCCTTGTGGTACTCCATATTTTATGGTTTTGCAATCTGAGTGAACATAATTTATACTGTTGCCAGTCTTAAAGCTACATTCAACAATCTGTTTTCTATCATGCAGGTATGACTTCATCCAATTGTTAGCTACTCCTCTAACTCCCAGGTGATCTAACTTTCAAAGCAATATGTTATGATCAATTACATCAAATGCCTTCGACAAGTCCAAGCATATTCCTGATATGTGTCCTTTCACATCAAGAGTCTGTAGTATTTCTGTGTAAAATGAAAAAAGGGCAGTTTCGGTTGATTTATTCTTTCTGAACCCATGTTGAGAATCTGAAAATACATTATTATTTTCTAAGAAGTTAACTCGTCTTTTGTGAAATAGTTTTTCTAAGATTTTAGAGAAACATGAGAGGACTGACACTGGACGGTAGTTCGACACCTTATCTTTTTCCCCCTTTTTAAAAAGGGGTTTTACTCTTGCTGTTTTAAGCCTATCTCGGAAATATTCCACTAGAGAATGAGCTATTGCATATATGAGAGAGAGGACAAGCTATAAACTCAGCACATTTTTTCTAATAGAAAATCTGGGACATCATCAATTCCAGATGAAAATTTAGGTTTCAACTCCCCAATAACTTTTAATACTTCCTCTTCATTTGTTGGCTGAATAAAAAGAGTTTTGCTATTATCATGGTTGGCATTAGTTTGAATGTTGATGTTGGACTTGCCAAAATTTTTAGTAATCAAATCTTCGGCAATGTTTGAAAAATATGGAGTATCACACAGTGGACTTGACTCTCCTTAGTCGAATGATTTAGACAGTATTAGGAAATACCCAACTCTTCGTATGCTCAAGCACGAGGCTTGTACTAAAACTCCCGATATTTTATTCAGCATTTTGGCTAATGTAAGAAAGCAAAATTGGCTTCTATATATATTTACGCTGTACCAGCTATTTGTATCATTCCCGTTGTTATTTTGCCGAGATCAGTAAAAAATTCCTGTCAGATTCATCTCATATTTATTTCATATTCCTAAAAGACATTAGTTAGAGTGTTGTTGTTTTCCAGCCAGTACTCGCAGAAGCCAACTGGAAGAACAGAAGTTGACGGCGAGAAGGCAGGGCGAATCCACGTATACAAACGAGGTAAGTTGAATGTAATCTTCGCTCAGTTTTACCACAAAACACTCAATGTAATGTAAAATCGCTGATACAAAGAATTCTACAAACCTTTGCCCATCATAAATTAATTTCACACATTTTCTTAACCCTCCAAAAACGAGGGCTATAAAAAAAAGACAAGACTAGTGGAACAGCGACTTTATTTCAGTAGTAGAATTTATTTATGTTTGTACACTTCAAAGTATTCTCACTGTGGCCATACCCCGTTTCCTGTGTTTCTTCCAGTTTTTGGACACCTTCTGGAATGCCTCTTTTGTAATCAATATCCGTGTAAAGTCAATTTCAAACTTGGAAGAGGAAAATGTTTGCCGCAGTCCACCGTGAGTTGCCAGACTCCGGATGCGCGTTTCAACCTGCCACCAGCGACGACCATCTCTCCGGCTGCCAGAATCACCGACTAACCAGCACCAGTCTACGCGGACGGCCTCTCATGAATTTTCGTCATCCTGAATGTTCTCCCGGTTGTGCTACTGAAAGTACTGGTTCATCTCCGAAGCACTTTGGCACGCCTCTGTGGCACTTGAAATCAAAGTTTAACGCTCTTCCAAGTCTTTAATTTTCACTGTGGCGAAAATATTCTACCATGTCTTGCTGCATGCCTTGAAAGTTGTCGCTGTTGCACTCAACGATTACCGTTTTTAAATATTTTAGGAAAATTCAAGAATTATTTCACCTGCTATTTGAAATTTTAATCTAGAATAACTACAACGCAATTGCTCACGATTTCTTTTGGTAACTGATACTGGCCCCTAACAAGTGATGTATGTCCGCGTATCTTTTTCATATTTTCACCATTGTGATTGCTGTTAAATTGATTATCATTTAATCGAACATACAGAACAGAGGATATAACTCACGTGCATATGGTAGGCCAAGTCAGGCGCTAACTTCCCACATTGTTGATTATTTATTTATGATAGGTGTTATCGATTACAAATATCAGTAATGAGCACTAACAGCATAGCCTCGGTTTCGAGAAGACAAAATTCCTGGAAGAGTACTAGAAGGTCGGGCTGCAAGAACAGCTTAGTTCAGGTTTAGCGACGTTCAGTTTGCCATAGGATTTAAGAAATGCAGAGAGGATTTGCTGACAGAAAGATAGTTCTGAAAGGGAACATTTATTTTAGTAACCTTGTGCCAATACTTCTGTGAATTTTCTTGACCAACTAGCAAGCGCCGAGCTCGCGATCAGCATTGTTTTTCGGTTCCGTGTGGAATCTGCAGACCAGCGCTGACTGTTGCCAGTCCCCGCTGGCTGCAGACCACCGAAGCGATCAGGTTCCAGACTACTGGGATGGATCTGCAGCTCGTTTTGATAGTTAACTTTCGGCGGCATTAGTAGACCATTTAACGATAGTAGCGGCTTGAGGAAATTTCCTCTGTTCACTCATTTTATTGACTAGGAGGCCTGTACTACATATTTCAAATTATTTGAGGAATAAAAGACTCCACGCTGCCCGCAGTGTTGACGTCAGATTACCCTCAAGAAGAGAAGAGAAACATCACCTGTCCTTAAGTAAGCTTATTCAACCACTCGGCCTGCTACTGTTCATTTCGAGACGCAAACTTCAGAGCATAGTCGAATAGATGTGTTAACCGGACGCAATGTTTGGTACAAAGGATCAAACTTTCACGAAAGTCTAAAGGAAGAGATTGCTGCATTCATTTACTGGAAAATAGTTCTTAAATATACCAAGTTTTGGGTTTTGCTACTACTTTCTGCAGGAAAAGGAGGATGTGCTCCTGAAGTGGGGGAAAGCGCCGGGTCCCGATGGTGTACCAGTAAGAGTATTTTCGGAATACGCGGAAGAAATAGAACCATTTCTGTCAGATATATTTCGTAAAACTTTAGAGGAAAGAAAAGTACCTTCTGACTGGAAAATTGCGCAGGTGATTCCCGTTTTTCAAGAAAGGAGATCGGAGAGATCCTAGGAATTATCGTCCGATATCGCTAACATCTGTTTGCAGTAGAATTCTGGAGCATGTCATATGCTCTAACGTTATGAAGTTTCTAGATGAAAACAAGCTACTTACAGCATACCAACACGGATTTCGGAAGAACCGATTGTGTGAAACGCAGCTGGCTCTATTTTCGCAAGATGTAATGAAAGTTATTGATGCGGGATCACAAGTTGATGCTATTTTCTTGGATTTTCAGAAAGCTTTTGACTCTGTACCACACAACCGACTCTTAGCGAAGATCCGAGCGTACGGTATATCTGATCAGATTTGCGAATGGATACGCGATTTTCTAACTGGTCGGTCACAGTATGTCGTTGTAGACGGGAAAGCCTCTTCTAAACTAGATGTTACTTCGGGCGTTCCTCAAGGAACTGTAATGGGACCACTTCTTTTCTTAATTTTTATAAACGATCTCGGTGACAACGTTAATTGCAGGATGCGATTTTTTGCTGATGATGCACTTATTTATAGAGAAGTGAGGTGCTCCGACGATTGCTTAGAAATTCAGCGCGATCTGGATGTTATTTCGGAATGGTGCCGTGAATGGCAGCTTACACTTAACTATAAAAAGTGCAAGGCAATGCACATAAGTAATAAAAAGACCCCGCTTGCTCTGGAGTACAATGTTAACAATTCAGTTGTTGACACTGTAGATTCCCTGAAGTATCTAGGCGTAACAGTACAAAGCAACATGAAATGGGACTTGCACATAACTTCCGTTGTAGGAAAAGCTAATTCCAAACTACGATTCATAGGACGTATTTTGAGAAGTTGTAATGCTCATTCAAAGGAAATAGCGTACAAAACACTAGTGCGTCCGCATTTGGAATACTGTTGTGGAATTTGGGATCCGTATCACAATGGATTGATTGACACATTAGAGAAAGTACAGAGAAGGGCCGCTCGATTCGTGACTGATAGTTACAGTCCTTACGTAAGTGTCACAGAGCTAATTCGTGGGTTGGGCTGGGATTGTTTGGCGGACAGACGACGTCGTTTTCGTTTGAATTTGCTGGAGAATATGCGAAAATCTTTAAGTTACGAGTGCAACGAAATACTTCTTCCGCCAACCTATTTAGGTCGCAATGACAGGAGGGACAAGATTAGAGAAATAAGATGCCGTACTGATTCATTTATGTATTCCTTCTTTCCTCGATCTGTTCGGGATTGGAATGCGCAGAATTAGGATTGGTGCTTAGCACCCTCTGCCAACCACAGTATTTGTGATTTGCAGAGTATAGATGTAGATGTATATGTATATTGAAGAGATTGGGTGCAGAGTACGCGACTATTTTACATTTCTATATCTATACGCCGATTGCATACAGCGGAGTATTGTAGCCTACTTGCTCGAGGAGCTGCCATTACCGTAGCGCCGACTTTTCCCCTGCGCAGCCGCGGCATGTCGCTTTGGCAGTAGCCGGAGGCGACCCACTTGGAGTTCCGCGTGAGGTCGGTGTCGTACTGTAAGCCGCTCAGCTTGCCGTTCTCAAGGAAGATCACGCGGTACGGCAGCCAGTTGTTTCTGTAACATGACAAACACCACAGCAGCTGAGTACTTCTGCGGACGATAGTGGAGGATAATTCGATGAACTGAGTCACTGCATTTCTTGACTGATATATCGACTTCCTAAAGAAATTTCTTGTGTAAAAAGTCAGCAGTTTTTCACCAGTGGATCTATTAGTAGATGTGACTGGCGGTATCGAAATCTGTTGATTGTTTCTTTTAATTATACAATGTATGACAAACGATTACTGTAGTCGGCACAGAATGACCTCACCCTTCTAACCGCGGGGAGTTTTATACATTCGTTGGCATGTAATATGACCTCCCATGTAGCACCCTTTCTACCAATGTCTCAGATTGCATATCAAGTGAAGTTTACAGTTAATTGGCAGCTTAACAATATACAGTACAATTTAAAGAGTGAATACTTAGAGGATCTTTACACGTCACACATTTAACAATGTCTGACGCTGCTGGATGAGGATAACGGGCTGTGATTCTGCAGAACGTAGGTTCGAATCCCCGTCCAGTCACACATATTTCCGTATTCCATGACATCCCGAAGACACTCCAGGTAAATACCGGAATGATTCCTTCAAAAGGCCGTAGCCGAATTCCTTCTGGTGCCTCTTCCCCACATTCTAATGACCACGACGTTTACGCCCCTCAAAGAACGAAGCAAATAGAAAGAGAAGTAATTTAAAAATCCCAACCATAAGAGTCTATATGATCTTGCGTCAGACGAAAGAAGGCCGATCTCTTTGATGTTCAAGAATGTTTTAGTCTTTGGCCGCTAGCTAAACACTGTAGCAGCCTGGTACCAAACGGAATGTTGACGTCCTTTCCTTATTTTGAGGTTAATAATAAACAAAGATAACCTCTTAAGATGATCATCAAAATTATCGAGTGCTTCCAGGTCTTCGAAATAGTTAAGTGGTCCACAATAAGGTTTTACCCCGAAATCTAAAGTAAACTCAATTTTCAGTAATTTTCCAAATAATTACGCCACCTAATCGTCCCAACGATGAGGAACTTCATGCTTTAACATTTACCTTCTACTGTTCCCTCCACTAACAAATTAACCAAGCCTAAAAGTCTCAAAATATAGCCTACCATCCTATCTTCTCTTTCTGTCAGACTGTTCCACAAACATTTTTCCTCGCCCATCATTTCCCAAACTCGTTCGTTTTGTACTTTACCCGTCCACTTAATTTTCAGCATACTTCTATAGCACCACATTTCAAATGCTTCAATTTTCCTTCTGTCTGGAATTCCTAAGTCCATGCTTCGCTGCCATAACGTGCGGTGCTCCACATATAGAACTTTAAAAAGTTCCTTCTGAGTTCTAAATCAATATTTAAAACTAAAAGAATTCTCCTCTTGATGAAGGCTCTTTTCGCTACTGCTATTCCGCTTTTAACATCATTCCCGCTTCAGCCATCAGCTGTAATTTTACATCATAAGTAGCAAATTTCACTAAATTCTGCTATCGTATCTGACCCTATATTTATATTTGTCGGATCCATCCAGGAAAGATCAGGAATCGGGCGGGTTGAATGGAGTTCCCGGTTCGAGGCAGATCGCTCGTCAGCGAAAGTAGGCTGTGGATATCTCTCGGAGAGTGGAGAGTAACTACGAGAACACAGCGGATACAAGGATCCGGTTTATTAGACTCAGTCTCACAATACACAATGACACATAGCGGTGTGATGTTGCCTCGATGGTCAGGCAGGAAGAGATCGCGTAAGTATTTTTTTTTTTTTTTTTTTTTTAATTGCGGGATCAACCAAAACTCGCTCCTTCGAGCATGGCGGCCTTCCTGTTAACTACTGCTCGCCTCTGCACATGCATTAAGTTAGTATTTATATAGGTGATCACAGGAACAGGATTGTGATGTATTCCATGCGTCCAGGCATCCGCCCGTTTACGTGGGTCATCGGATAAGATAGACAGAAACTTTTGAAAGAAGAGACGGGGCAGAGGGAAAAAAGTGCCAGGGTTTTACCCCCGGGGAAAAGAAACCTCTGCAACAGTTAAGGTGGGATATAAGGGCGGCTGGCTAAGATACTGCCAGTTCCGCTACAGAATCTATACTACAGTTGAGGATGATGTGGGGGGTGTTGTTGTTTGGTTAGGATGTCATGCAGTTTCTTACCCCGGGAGTGGCATGCCGTCTCCCGGTGTGGATGTCCGTGTGGATAGCGGTGTTGTTGTGCCTGGCGTGGTGTCCTTGCAGCCGCCGCGCCAGTGTTGTCCCCTGTGGCAGCACGTGTTCCGGCGTCAGGCAGCGACGCATCACCCAAGCAGAGGTCCAGCGCGTGCGACTTACGAAGTCACCGCCACCAGCAGTCACCAGGTCCCCGACAGTACGACTCGTCGGCATCCGCGTGCCAGGACCGACGACCGCCGACCACGAAGCGGCCTTTCAGGGTAAGTGGAGCTACACAGCCGAGGTGGTTTCACCGGATTGCGCCACAGCGATTTCACTGGCAGCCCCATAATTCCAGCGTCCTCGCCGCGACGGAGCTCCAGTGTCCCCACCCGGCGGTTCGCCGGTTTCCGCTTATGCAATGGCGTCCCAGCCGCGACAGGCCAACGGCGCTGCCCTTAGCGCATCCACCAACATCCTCGCCATGCGGTTTGCCAGATCACGCACAGCAGCAGGTCCGCAGCGTCCCCACCAGGTGCCTCGCCGAGTTCCTCGCCACCGCACTGTCGCCAGCGTACAGACAGGTAGGAAGTGATCTTCGTCCGTCCGGCTTGGCTGGCCGCTCCACACAGCAGTGGTCAGCCAGCAGAGCGACCCGCCAACCCCTCGCTGCCGCTCTTCGCCCAGCATCACACCACAGCGCGCCCACGGCGTGCCCGTTGACGGTCAGCCATCGTCTGCACCGCGGCGGTTTACCCACAGCCACGCAGTAGAAATCAACCAGCCAACATGGCCACCCCAGCGCTTCGGTCGGCGCCATACGCTGTTGCGGTTTCCGGTCTTCGGTAATTGGTACAGCTGTGGCTGTGCACTGCACGGTTCCCTGTATGCGAATGTTGTGCTGTGCATACAAGCTTTCACGCCAGGGTGGTGGCCGGCGTTCAATCCACCGCAGGCCGCTAGCGCCCCGCCGCAGAGAGTCGCCAATGTACACCCAGAGGCAGACACCGGTATCCATGCAGCAGCCGTCGGCCCACGACGCCGCCGAGCTCCCCCCTCCTTCATCAGGCCACGGCACCAAGCTGACGCTCCATCTTCTTAGCATTGGCTACTGGAAGTCCCTAAGACGAGAATGGTGGACATAGCTGACGATTGCTTTTTTTGGATTAGTCCACCACTTCGCCCCCAGTAAGCAAGCGACTCCACTGTCGAGGCTGTAGTCACGCTGCTACTGCTCCTCGCTGTAGGTAGGTCCGCTCCGGTCGGCTGCCCGGCGCGAAGTCTGAGCTCCGTATGCAGTGCGCCGTCCTTAAGTAGCACCTCGTAGATGACGCTGTGGCGCTGCTAGCTGCGTCTGTGGCGCCATCTGGTAGCTAGGGCATACTCCAGATCCAACATATTTAATATAGTAGTATTGGCTTCATTTCTGCTACATTTCACCACTTTTGTCTTGCTTTGATTTATATTTAGTCCAAAATCTTCCTTCAGTACTTTGTTCATGATATTCAATAACTTCTCCATATCCTCAATCTGTTCTGTTAACAAAATAATGTCATCAGCAAATCGTAATATACTGATTTTTTCTCCTTGAACATTTATGGGTGGGTGGAGATCTCGCACCTTCCTTCTGTAGCTACTGAATGAGTCGTGGAAGATGTCAGATCAAAAGACTGGTTCATGAAAGTGTTGAGAAAAGTAGTGGAAATTCACCATTACACTCCACCTACATAAACTTCAGTTCAGCTGGGATATAACTTCGAGCAGGCCCTGACTAGCCGTGAGCACCACCATCTCGCCAAGAAGCACCCCCTGTGGGAGTCGCGGCGTGGCCAGAGGCACTTGTGTTTCCGACCCCGCTAGCCAGCGACTTCGACTGGGAGCAATACATCGATTACATCAAAAGAAGATCCAAGACCCTCGCCTTCGATGCAGCGACCGGCCTGAAACGTCAAGACGACGCCGATAAGGGAAACATCACCGCAGAACAGCCATTCGTTCTCGCCTGAATCACCACAAGCAGACTCCCCTGCCTTTAGGGAAGGCCCAGTACCACCTATCACCATCAACTAAGCAGGGAACTACTGTCACTTATTGGCTCTGCTGTAGCGTAACATGAAGCTGCCCATGTTTAGCTGGCCAGACCATCAGGGGATGAAGATCCTTCTATCCTGCCCCGACAACTTCGCTGCAATCATCAAGATCCTTCATCAAAACTCCATGTGATATGACATCATGACTCCCGGTCGCGTGAAGAAGAAGTTAGATGTCATCATGCAGACAGCAGATAAACCAACTACCGCAGCGAAGCCGCACTCAAGTAAAATGGTCCAGTGCTTCAAGTGCCAGAACTTCTGGCACCACGCCAGCGAATACACTGGACCTGTCAGGTGTGTTCGCTGTGGAGGCGATCACGAACTAGCCGCCTGCAAGAAAGCCCGCCACGAGCCCACATGTTGCAACTGCGAGTCTAGGCACGCAGATTCTTACAGACGTTGTAAATCATGGAAACTACAACATAAGACGAACCCACAACTGCGCCGCGGGACCACTACAAGAACACAAGACTCCAGGGCCTCTCCGGCGGAGACCACTCGTCATCATGTAACTTTCACCACCTTTCCTCAGCAGAGAAATAGTCTCCATCATCTTGAAATCAGCCATACCAAGAGCAAAGCCACCCAGTCGTACAACAGCGACAAAAGCAAGAAGTACGAACTATGCAGGTGAGCTCAACAGCGGCAACAGCAAAAGTCGACGACCTGCAGCTACCGGTCCAGAGCTACTCGCCACCATCGACTAAAGGCGGACTACACGAACTGCATAAGCTTAAGCTTCATAATGTAGGTGCTTCATCAACAAACCATGTTGCTGACGGAAGTCATAACAACTTACGCCAATAACCTGACACTACCGTGAAGATGAACCAACAGAGAAGTCTTGAGCCATCTAATTAATGCTGGAGGCAATGTCTTCGGACAATATCCTCCACCTTCCACCTGCCCACAAAGAAAAGGCAGTGACGGTGCTGAAATGGAATGGCACTACAGTCGCGTCCTGGACTGCAGTCCTCTCGGCGGTCAGCAGCCGCAACTTGCTGATGATGGCACGTTACACCGTCGAAAATTTGTTGAACGACGATCAATTGTTCGGGCCGCATGCCCAAAGTTTTCTTTTTACTTATGGCTTTACGCCTCTTCGAGGTAATTAGAGGCGGGGTAGAACAGGATGGAATTCGGCCATGGCTTTTTTTAAGGATGCATCCTAGTATTCAACTGGATTGATTTGGGGAAATCATGGAAAACCCAAATCTGCATCCCCGGACTGGGATTCGACCCGACGTCCTCCCGAATGCGAGGCCAGAGCGTTAACCGATCACCTACCACACTCAGCCGCATGCCCGAGAGATTTTCAAGCAGCAGATTCACCTGGAAAAATTACGATTACATTTCTTAAAATGCCTGCTGCGTGTCACTAGCAGACTGACTGGAGACTGTTGATGGAAATATTAATAGGCAGAGCTATCCGAAACAAGCAATTCAGCGATTGTCATTTAGCATAGCGAGTTCTATGAGAAAGGATCACCTATCATCTTCCTAGTAGGTTGGCTGTACTCACCCCTCAATGAGCGGCACTTCGTCCAGCACATGTGACCCCCTCCTCCAGGCCGAGCAGAGAGCTGCCGCCAGCACGCAGACCAGAAGCACAGAACTCAGAACACCTGCAACACAGCACACTGTCAGCACTCTGCTGATCAATTCAATCAGCAAGTATAAACACTACTCAAAACTTGTTACACTAGACGATCAAAGGGCAATACGTTTGAGTCCTCCATTTTCTTCACCACCTCTTCCCAAAGTTTGGTGCTAGCTGCCTTTGTTTAGTATTACTCAATGGTGGCGTGGTCAAATTTGGAGCTATATTATGGCCATAATGCCCTTACTGATGCCAAGCATTTTATAACTACTTCCAGGGTGTATTATATACCAATAGAGGGATGTGAAGTATCGCCATTTGTTTTTGAAACGTTTAACTATATTCTGCGCGTGGTAATTGTATTTTTGATTGTGAAATTCATAGTTTGTCAGGAGGATATTGGAGACATTCCTTGATGTTCGATACATTATACCACCCCGACCTGGTGTGCGGCCACTAAGCCACACAGAACGATCCATCCAGAGATAGGTGGCTAATATGGAATCTTTACAAAAATGAAACAGCTGTAATAAATACCGGAAACAATTAAGAGAAGGCAGCAAAACGCAGAGTCGGAGAAGGATGTGCCCTGTCTCCTATATTTTTCAATGTCTATATTCAAGACTCACTGGATAAGATCAGGGATGAAATTGATGCTGGGGTCAAAGATACAGGGAACGAATTTTTACAACAAATAACATCAGCTGGACAACGAGGAAAAGACTATTAAATGCTTAAGTATGGAATATTGGCCTGGACGGATGTGAAACCTGAACAGTTGGTAAAGAAGAGAAAAGAAGATTAATTTCATTTAAGCAATGGTGCTACAGGATGTTAAAGATTAGCTGGATGGACAAGATTACTAATGAGGATATTTTTGATAAGGCAGGAGAGTATAACTCTATATGGAAGAGTATAAAGTGGACGACAATATTAATTGGACGTATCATAAGACACGAGAGATTAGTAAAAACAATAACGGAGGGAATCGTAGAAGGAAAGAGATATCGAGAAAGACTATGTTTAAAATATATCCAGCAGATAATGAAAGATGTTGAAAGCAGGAGATATGTAGATATGAAGATGAGGACAGAGAGCAGAGCCGAATGGAAGACCACCGAAGACCAATCCCAGGTTACACTACCGTAGGAGAAGAAGAAATGTAAATTAATTTAGCGCCAACATGTAAACTACAGAATCATTTGGAAAACACAACTCGTATAAAACAGGCACAGAATGTTCGTTTTGAGAACAAAACATGCAGCGAGAGGTGAACAACAGTATATCATTATATTTTGCATTTATTTTGAGAATTTAGTGTAAAAGTTGCCAATATCGATTTATGTATCCATTGCAGAAACAGCGACGGTCTAATCCGTGGTTGTGGAGTAAAATATGTATAACTAATTAAGCCTAAGACAACTCTAAAGCTTTTTGAGGAGGAAACCCGTAACCAGACAAGAAATAAATAAACAATGTATTGTTAAGCATAATTTGACACCTCCAATAAAATTTGAAATAAAAGTATAGAACATAAAAATTGTCGCGGAGCCGGACGCGATACAGGTATCCAGAGCGTTGGAATAGATATACTTCGTGGTGGCTGTGGAGCACTGACAACGGATACTCTGATGAGACCGTAGGTGAAGGAATTCATAGCATGTAATTTTTTAATTAATTTATTTATTTTTTTAATATTATTTTTTCTTGTTTCTTTTTTTGCTGTCATCAGTCTCTTCACTGGTTTGATGCACCAATCCTCCATCCCTTCCTATCTTGTGTCAACCTTTTCTTCTCAATATACCCTGTATTGCGAGGGGGGTCATTACTATTGCTGTAAGTTTTAATATCAATTTGATTATTGCTTTTAAATTATGAAATAATTTCAGGTAGCAAGGATCCTGATTGCTGTTGATGACAGACATAAAATGCTTAATTTATTGTTTCCTTATGGCTTGTACATAGCCGGATACATTTTACGTTGCTTTAGAGCAATATTCGCCTTTACAATCTGCCTGAAGATAGCAAATAACTGAATATTAAATACTTCATTTTTAAAATTAAGAACATGATAACATCGTGGCCACAAGCCAACAATTGAATGTTACATGAATAGTGGATAAAATCCCTTGGGCGCCGAATTGAATTAGAAAAGATGAACAATATTAAGGCTCAAACTGAACTTGCAAGGAGCTTTAAAGTTCATGAGGTCATTTGCCAGCTAGCTTTGAAATGGAATCGAGCAGAGATCCTGTCTCATGGGTCGATTACGGATCATCAAAGTCTCACCAAACCATGAAACAATGATGGGCGATGGAACACATTACCAAAAATCACCCGCATCAGCAGCGGTGGCGTGCGGCGTTGGTCTCTAAGTTGTCCCACCAGTGAATGGACTGCATAAATCAACCAGCTCGTGATCGAAGCCAGAGCCTGCCAGTACAGTGCCATTCCGCACTGTGAAGTGTCTCGACTTGACGACCGCTGACCACACAATGACCAAGTATATCCTCAACTCCTCCCTCTTCCGAAACTCCTTCTCGAAGTTTCGTTACATGGAAAAAGAAACCACGAATTGACATCTGTAGACCCCGTATATGATACGGCATTGGTTGTTTAACTTCTTCCCAAAACCACGTGAGGCTCGAAGTCAATCTTATTCGCCCTGGCTCCCGCGCTTCGCTCACCCCTTCCGCCGCACGGGTATCCTTGCGCGGGGTTCAACGCACTGACCTCGACGGCTAACGGTGCCTATCCACTCTGGGCGCGCGAACGCGTAAGCCCACGCGTACTGGAGATTTTCACCGGATATACCGTTGTCAGCTTCAAAATCTCTCCTGCTCTTCCAACTAGCAACCTCTTTATTCAGTTATATTATTAAGAAATTAAGGCAGCCTGGGATATTAATTACGTTGATCAGATAATAATTTACAAAATATTCACAAATATTAAATTAATCTGAATATAAAAAAAACGATATTTAAATATTTGTAGTACGCCACAATCCTGCGTGCTACAACCCCTCACAACGATCGTCCTCTATTATCTACTTCATTTATTCTAATCTCTGTCTTCTTCTACAGTACTGATCCCTCCACAGAGAAATTAACCAATCCCACATGTCTTAATAAGTGACCTACTATGCTGTCTCTTCTTTCTGTAAGACTCTTCCACAAACTCCTTTCCTCACCCACCATTTCCAAAACTCGCTCATTTCATACTTTATATATCAACTTAATTTACTGCATCCTCTATACCACCATATTTCAAACGCTTCAATGTTTATTCTTTCTCGTATTCCTGAAGGCCACGTTTCGCTAACATATAGTGCTATGCTCCATGCATAGCTTCATGAAGTTGTTTGTAAGTACTAGAGCAATATTTGAAATTATATACTTGTATTTTTTTTATGAAGGCTACTTGTAGAAGTATTATCCTGTTTTTAACCTCATTCCTGCTTCTGCCATTAGTTATAATTTTACTTCCGAAGTGGCAAAATTCACTTACTTCTGGTATAGCATCCGACCTTGCTTTGATATTTAAGCTATTATTACTGGTATCATTTCTGTTGCATATCTTCACTTTTCTTTTGCTATAGTTTATATTTAGTCCAAGTTCATCCATCAGCATTTTTTTTTTTCACAACATTTATTAAACTCTCAATATTCTCTGCCTGTTCTACCAACAACAAAAAAATGTCTTCACCAAATTGTCACATGCTGAATTGTTTTTCTCTGTGAACACTTATGCCACATTCATATTTTTTTTAACTTACTTTATTGCTTCCTCTTGGTTGTAATAGAAACAATTGTAGTGGATAAGCCTAACCTTAAGTATCGAGTGTGTCTGAATAAATGGCGAAGAGTGTGTGGGTGTGAGCATCCCGAGAAACGAAAATAAATCCTGCCTGGTAGAAACGGACCGTGGAGGAACAAGAGAGTAGCTTTCGCGACACGGGTAGTGTGAGTGTCACTCAGTATTGCCGGCACGGCGAGGAGTCACTAAGCACCGTCCTAATCCACCAGTCGCAATAAGCAGATTCGTGCACTAAAGTAATAACTCCGCGCGATCTTTAAGTGAGTTTCTAACAAGCAGCGCAATCCGCCTCTGTAGTAGCCCCCTTGTACAGGGGACCTACTGTTTAGCCAACCAACCTGAAGTGTTCTGCTGCAATTCACAAGAACCTAGCAGACTTCACCAGAGGTGAAGAAGGTGCTGAGGGCGCTTCACTTAACAAGGTGACAACAGAGTTTGAACCAAACATTACAGACGGCAACTGCTTTAGTTCTATATGGGAATAAGTAATACATAATTAGATACATAAATTAAAGACTAAAGGTTGATTACGGTTATAAGGTGGGGAAAGTATTGCTTGTTGAAGACTTGAAATGTAAATATCTTTGCATTACATTAGATAACAAGCTTAACAGGGCAGGACACATTGGACAGGTAGTAGGAAAATGTTTCAAAATTCTGCATTTGTTGGAGAGAGTGATGAGGGGATGTATGAGAGAAGTAAAGGAATTGGGTTACAAAAATTTGGTCAGACCATTGCTCGAATATGGTAGTGAAGTATGGGACCCTACATTTTGAGTATCAAATACAGGAGTTGAAAAGGGTACAAAACAGGGCTGCTAGATTTGTTTCTGGAAATTATCGCAGAACGCAATCAGTAACAGATATGATAAAAAATTAATATAAATTAAAAGTAATGGTTGGAAGCGGAAAGATGACCATGACCAGAAGCTGGCACTCGTTTTCTGGCACAAGGGTGTGGGAAGATTCTCTTCATTAGGGAAGGGTGTCAGGGATTGGAATAAGTTACCAAGGGAAATGATGAATAATTTACCAGAAACGTTGAAAGAATTAAAAGTTGAAATTTGTGGGGGGGTAAATATAGGTGGGATGCAGGAAAGGGGAAATATGGGTGTCTAGGGAAATTGCTACCACAGTTTGCGCTGCATTGGAGTTTTCATTAAATATTATTAAGTACCAACAATTATGCATTTTTTCTATAAACTGCTTTATGAGTAGCAGATTAAAGTTTGCGATGTGGAAGTGATCTCCACGATGAATGACAGGATTAGCTCTTCGCGTTGGCAGACTATGGATTCAAGAACTTCCCGCGTTCACTCTTCGCTGATTTTCTGAAACCATTGCGAAGCATTGTCCTGCCTTATTTCTTACGCATCATCTCCCGTGGCAGATTATTCCAATCCCTGACACCCTTACCAACAAAAGTAAATGTTCCCACTCCTTTATGCCGGGAATCGAGTGCCACCTTGTGCTCATGGTCATCTTTTTCCTTCAGCGCACCTCTCCTAATTCTTCGACCAGTAACATCCCATGCTTCATCACCAACCTATCCCTTGTGATTACTCAGCACCTTCTTTACCAAACTCCTTTCTTCCACTGATTACCTATCCAGTTAGTTTATCATTTCGTTTACTCACCGTGTCCCACGGTAATATCCACAAACAAATCTGGCTGCTCTCCTTTGCACGCCTTCCGGCTCCTGCATTTGATATCCAAGAAGGTGGATCCCAAATCACATTACCATGTTCCGACAATAGTAACTCAAGATCTAATACAGAATGTTATCATGTTACCAATTGCAGACTGAAATTCAAGAGAAAAATAAACACAGTCAAAAAATCTCAAATAAACAATCTAAATGAATTTCACATTGCGGAAAGCTTTGGAGAGGCTGTAGACGAGGGACAAAGAAATAACTCTGAAAGTGAAAGAAATTCTTCTGAACACGAATGGAATACACTGAAGAGTGGTGAAAAATGGTGAAGGAACAATGGACATGTGGAATGAAGTCGTGCAAAAACAAGGTGTCACAAACGATATTTGAAGTTGATTTTTATGTGAAGAAGAGACAAAAAATGCTAGGGATAATAATCTTGATAAAGGCCATTTTTGGCAGCTGAGAGCAATAATTTTTGTATGCAAACCATCATTATGGTTAACATTTATCGTCTTTACAATGTGGGGCAGCAAAAGTTACTGTAAATATATATATATTTACATGTGTTTTTGCGTCTGTGGATTAAGAAACAATCAACACAGCAAGCGACAATACAGTAAGAGAACAGTTAAAATATGGCGTATGGTATTGTTGGCCGGGAGATCTCGAAGGATAGCTCGGCCGCCGCCTGACAGAGTTTCGGTTTGTCGCGCATGCGCCTCTGTCGTGGCTAACCTAACGGACCTACAGTTTCACTTGGAATTTGAATTATGACAAAGCAAAGGTTTCCATAGGAAAAGGTCAGTATTAATACCGAGCGTGGTGGTTGAGCAGCTAACGCTGTGGCCTCGCATTCGGAAGGACGCCGTTTGAATCCCCGTCCGGGTTTCAAGATTTGGGTGTCCATGATTTCCCCAAATAACTCCAGGTGAATGCCGGGATGCTTCCTTCAAAAGACCATTGCTAAAGCCTTTCCCCTTCCTTGACCACAGTCCCATAACGCCTCTAATGACCTCGAGTCAACGAGGAAAAAGAAAGAAAAAAAAAAAGATGTAATAATTCCGGCTGAGACCGCATTTGAATCCGGTGACCTTCAGTTCCCTGACCACGTGCCTTAACCAGGTGAGCTACAAGACCACTATAACCGAATAGTATGGATACTTTAAAACATAAAAAAACAGAAATTGCAGTAAGCATTATAAAAGTGACTAGTAGAAAAGTAAAAAGAAGTAGGAAATGAAATGCTCATAAGTAATTTAAGTCTCGCCATTAGAAGGTTCAAGCAGAATTCCAGAATAATGAAGAATGGATATACAAAAATTATGGAAAACAGAAGGTGGAAAGCGATGGGAGAATATAGAAAGAACTTTTATGATGGTGATGACTTCTACGGCAGAGTTCTGGCGAGAGGAAACTATGTCTGCTGGGAGGTCCTTTTTGTGAGCTTTCCACTCAATTAGCATGGGCAGTTAGGGGGCGTCCATTAATTACGTGAGGTGAAAAAGTGGGTGGGGGTCCGACGAAATCTCACCAAGGGGGGGGGGGAGGGGTCGACGGAAATCTCACATATAGTTTTTAATTTCTTGAAGAACAGTAGAGCTCTAAATGACGTCGATACCGACTTTAGGAGGGGGTGCAACCACCCCAGGAAGCAGGAGAGCTGAAAGAAGATTCAATAAACTGGCAGGTCACCAATCTCACAAAATCTCACCATGGTGGGAGAGAGTGGGGGGAAAGGGGGAATCGGAAATTCGGAAAAAAACCACACATAATTGCCACCGATCACCTAGGCAATCCTCAGAGAATCATTTCGCTTATTAACATAGCCACCACAATTGGGGGTAGCAGAGTACTTTTAGACGAGAAGGCCCATCCAATAATAACCACGTTCAAACGGTCAGCTTGGATAATGTTAATTAAATAAAGTTAATAGTATAAAAGCGCCAAACAAATGAGGGTTGTTGTTAAGCCTAGAAATGAAAATTGACTGCACTGATAGAAATACTGCTTAATTTAACTAACACAATTCCTTGAATAAACTTTTAAACACACGTTCTTCATTCAAACAAGCTCCTAATATATTTCGAAACATCCATAAGCTTCCATAGGGAAAAGACCAAATTAGAGCCATTCGACATTAACAGACATGATGCTCGCCCCACTGCTTGCGACAGGAGATTCTTCTGGAATCAACAGGGAAGAAAGCTATGTGCTACGCGGGGGGTAGAAGCAAAAGCCACGTCGTGTTACGTAGGGGGAGGGGGGTTCATAGGAGGCCGAAATGAAGCTACATGGTTTATGGACGCTCCCATACTCTTATTACTAACCAATACAAATAATATAATAATAAATAATAATAGTAAAAATGGTGTGGTGTGTGATTGTTGTATTTATTAAACGCAGAATCTGACACAGCTTGGGAAATCTCAACTCAAATGAGTCAGTAGAATTTTTTGAGAATCGTGAATAACTTTTACAAAATTTGGTATACACTAGTCAAAGGGGTTTTGGAAATTTCAAAAAAGAATAACAATTTAATGGAGGATGAAGGACAAATACTCCATGACGCCTGTCGCCTGATATCAAAATGTTACGGAACAAGAGGGATGATTTTCATAAAAGACACCAGGATTACAGGTAAACAGGAAAAACGGTTGTTTATGAGTATTGGGTGGCGGAAGAATTGCTTGTTTAAGACTTCTTGTTATAAAGTTTGATAGTAAACTCAACAGGGCACGACTCATAGCGAAGGTGGCAGAAAAAGGTTTCAAACTCATGCATTTAGTGGAGAGAGTGAGGAGGCGATGTACTACAGAAGTTAGTGAATTGGGTTACAAAACTTTAGTCAGACCTTTGCTTAAATAAGGTGTGCAATTTGGGAGTCACATTTTCGTTATCAAATAATGGAGTTGCAGGGCGTGCAAAAGGGAGCAGATAGATTTGTTTGTGGACATATCGCAGGACCCAGTCAGCAACTTATATGATAAAGGAGCTGTATTGGGAGTCATTGGAAGAAGGGAGGAGGGTGAAAGGAGGACTGGAAACATGTTGGTGGAATAATTGAGAGAGATATGAGGAAGGGAAACTATAATCATGAGCACAAGCCGGCACTCGATTTGAGTCAAAAGGAATTTGGCACATTTTCTTCTGTAGGTAAAGGCGTGAGATAATCGAATAAATTGTCCAGAGAGGCTATGAATAATTTAAGAAAACGTTGAAGGGCTTTAAAATCTGTAAAGGGTAAAAGTATATATAGGGGAGAGGGGTATATATATCCAAAGGATTTAGAACAGAAAAATATGATAAAAAGGTGACCAGGCGAATATCCACCAGAGGATGCGATCCATCGCAATTAAATCAATATTGTTACTCTTGTCTTAACATTCCTGAAGAATTCACAAGTCTGGTTTCACATACTTCAGACTTAAGGATCGGGCTGGTGCATAGAGTTAGAGTCAGAACAGTGGGAGAAATAGTTGGTTGACGATCTCAGAATCACATCTGACTTTAAGACCGATACTGGAAAGTCGGTTTAGGATACTTTTATGGCTTTTGTGGACCTAGAAAAATCCTATAGCTTCTCTACGAAGCCCAAACTCGCACCATTCGACATTAACAGTGCTAATAATCGGTAAAAATCATACCTTTCCTACAGACTGACTACAACAAGATGAAAAATTTCAAGTAGTTTCGTCTAAACTGTCGCGGTAAAAGAATATAATTTTTATTAGAACCGGGTAGCTATAATAAAAGCAGGTAACGACTGGCAGATATGCATTAGTAGAAAAGGGTGTGTGATAAGGTTGTAATTTATCACTTCAATATTCAGTTCGTATACAGGAATAAAGGGTGTATGTGGCAAAGTATTCAAGGATATGACATTGTATTGTTAGCAGAACACACCGAGGATAATGAGAAAAATTCTGAAGGAAGATTTCGAACTAAATATAAGCCATAGCAAGATGAAAGTGATGAAAAGTAGAAAAAATGATAGCAGAAACCGATTAAATACAAAAATAGTATCAGATACAGTAAGACAGGTAAGTCAATTATATTTTTCAGAAAGAAAATTTTATCTGTTGGCCGAAACAATAGAAAAGCACCATCTTTTAAAATGAGAAATTCGCTCAATTTCAAATATTTATCTAGGACTCAATTTTTTTCTTTAAACTTTATATTTGGAGTATACTGTATTTATGGTAGTGAAGCTTGGAGTTGTGGAACACCAGAAGGAAAGAATATCAAAACTTGTAAAGCGTGGTGCTATAGAGAAACGTTAAATATAAGTACGAACTGCAGTTTTTAGGAAAAGATGGGCGCAGTAGTAAGAGAGAAATAAGATGCGGGAGTAGTTAATTTTCGGAGTTAGATGGAAGAAACAGTAGAGGAAGACGAACATTGGAATAAATAAAACAGATAATTTGGAGATGTATATTGTAGTTGGTAAGTTGAAACGATGAGGTTAACACAAGTTAGGAAGAGATGGAGCATTGCGCCTAGACCACTAGATAGTCTGATGACATTCATACTAGACACGTCATTCTGACCTTTCGATTCAATCTTCCTTTCTATGTGCGAGAAAATATTTTAGAGGATGAAAGAGATGCAATAGTTTCGTTTTTCTGCTTGCAAAAAAAGTGTGTTCTTATTACATCATCATCATCATCATTAGTTTTCTGCCGTCGGGCAGGTCTTCACTTGGCTGTTCTCCATGCTCTTCTATCTTCTGCCTTACTCTTTAGAACCATATAGTTGCCGTCTTCCTTGATGTTGTCTATAATTTTGTACCTCCTTCCTCTTATTCTCCTCCCACAGACAAGACCTTCCAAGGCGTCTTTTATCAGGCACTCCCTTCTCAACAAGTGTCCCATCCAGTTTTTCTTTCTCTCCTTTATAACTTGGAGAATTTTCTGCTTTCACTGACCCTGTCCATCACTTCAACATTACTTATTTTATCCACCCAGCTTATCTTCTCCATCCTCCTCCACATCCACATCTCAAATGCTTCTAACCGCTTTTCATTATCTCGTCTCAGTGTCCATGTCTCCGATCCATAAAGAGCCACACTCCATACAAAACATTTACCTAGTCTTTTCCTAAGTGTTTTGTCTATTTTTCCAGTTAGTATCCTCCTTTTTCTATTAAATGCTTCCTTCGCTACGGCAATGTGAGATTTTATCTCCTGATGGCACCTCAAATCTTCGGTGATCATACTCCCAAGATATTTAAACGAACTTACTTGCCTGATATCAGCTCTTCCTAGCTTAATATTTATTATTTTCTTATTACAAGAGAACTAATAATTTTTGAGAGTTGAACCACAACATCAACTGAATAGTCGATTTCTCGTCTTTCGGAATTTGTTAATTTCTTTGAAAAATACTCAGTCTATAAAACTGTATTTCCAGCAATCGGTATAACATATTATTTCTCTGATAGTATTTGTTCTTTTGGGTCTTTAATTTCGAACACCTCGGTACCCGAATGGAGGTAGTCACCTCACCGCTAGCAGCCTTATATACTGGGTGTGGGTTGCGGTAATGAGGACGGCTAGACCTCCTTCTCACTTATCATTCTTTTCTAAATATCGCATTGAAACATTCTTCTTACTGAGAGATGTTGGTCAGTCCGGAAAAATAAATAATTAAATGCCTGAAATCAATTGTAAGCTTGTGATAACGTGTTCCTTCCATATACTATACCTATTTCTTCTCCAATATGCGTCCAGGAATAATCAGCAATAAACGACATACCTCGCAATACCTTCAGCTGCCTGCTCTCTTCCTATGTCTGGCAACAAAACTCCTTTGTCCTATCAGATGCTGGCGTTTTCTTTTCTGTCTTTGGTAATTCAATCCTGTCTTGGCGTTATATGAGTTGTAAGTAAAATTAAAAGTCCGTCTAGTGTGGTGACGAGAAGCCGACACAGGTACTCACCCATCTCTCAGTGGACCACGTCACTGTAACTGAGCAGCTGGTCACTATATAGACAGCCATCACGGAGAGCTGACAAGGAGGAGAGGTGGGGGTATGGAGGCTCAGAGAGAGATAGCGCCTATACGACTGGAAGCCAGATACTCAGGACTGCGAAAAGAAATAATACAACAGTTTACACGTCATAGCGTGTCTCCTTTCCATGGGATCACAGCTGTTGGCGTTAACAGTAAGTATGAACACTCTCTCGTTCCCGTACACTGTGGAATGAGAGCGGCGTCCCGTCTAGTTAGCACGTGAGACCAAATAAACATCACTATCACGGCTTACAAAGTTTGTTCTGCCTTCATCGTGGGTGTTGTGTCAGAGTCTTCTGCTGCCTTCCTCTCTGTCTTGTTGTAATTTAACAAGATCTTTGGTGATCCTATACGTGATACCCGTTCCATAGATTTCCTACTAAATCTAATTATTTCCTCAGTTAGGTAAAAAATCAATTTTCCCCTTATTCCTTCAATTCTTTTCTCTAGTAAGGTATACCCAACCATGCCTGTGAGAAATCTCGTCCCGCTATTTCTATTCGCTTTATTTGTTGTTCAGTGGATGTCCATGATTCGAACTCATAATTTTGGTACACTCTTTACTTTTTACAGTCTGGTGTTCTTAAAATTTCTTTTAATATCTGATACATGTACTGAAATACGCTATCTGTATTTTGTGCAAATCCATAACAGCTTCTGCCTTTATCTTGTATGTTGCACGCAATAGACAGATAATTTTCGGTTTTCGAACAATCTCCTTTTTTTTTAATATGGCACACAATCTAAATTTAATAAACGCTTTTTAACTTTATTTCACTAGAACTTAAATAGTTCAGCGTTCAGGACATCACAGCACGGATTCTTTTTATTCTCCAGTTAATACCAATATTTTTTTTTTATTTAGTGTTATTGTCTGTACGTGTTTATATTGGCAGTGACGTCTGTTCCTGTAGAATTTTCCGTGTTTATCTGCTGAGAGGGCCGTGAAATATTGTACCAATCTCTCTCAGATATGGCACTGAGTTAATCAGTTTACACTGCTCTATATAACTCAAATCTCTCAGCACTCTGTTAACTCTACTGCTTACCATGATGGTCATATTCTAAATGGTTTGATCTATTTGAACGAAATAATTCATATTTATAATATTCTTGGTATGACGGCACCGCGAGGACATGTTTCATTATATTGCAGGGTATTATGGTTTGTTTATGGAGGTTGTGGTGCACATCTGCTAATCACCAAATTGTGCGTCAAAGTCCTGGCTTAAACCTCTCCACAGTGCGTATCGAGTGAGAGCATACGTAATTATTGATGGTGGTTGGTATGAGGGCTCAAGACTTCACGGATGGTGGCACCCTAAGGTACGTTTCGGAAGATTAGGACTGACTGCGTCAGCACTGTAATTCACCCTCTTATCCTTCAATCCATAACAGAACTCGAATAACGCTAAGTACTGAACACACACTATCACAGCCATCCCCATATACAACACATAAGAAACACGCACTGGCGAGGGCAACTAGAAACCACTCCATTTCAACTCCGCAAGATAAATCCCATGAGGGGTATATCCTGCATCGTATCCGCCTTCGTTCGGTATTGGGCATAACAATACCAGAATTCAAATCTCTTTCGAGAGCTTTTAAATAATTTCCTTAACGTTTTAGTCACTTTTGGTAAAGTTTCATTAAGTATTTTGAATTAAAAATTGTTGTGTAATAAATTCACAGTTTTTGGATTTTTTGTTTTAACTTACCTACTGTAAAATCTGCTGGATGTCCTCGAACATCCCATTGTGACCGCCGCATTTGTCTCGCTATCAAGAAAATTAAATTTTTATGGAGCACAGATATCTGTTTGGACATTAGTCTACGATGCTTAATAAACTCATAGCCTTGCTGCTGGTTGTAATAACTTTTATGACGCACTGATATCAGCTATGAAGCTAATGAGTTTCCTGCCGTAACATTTGATGCTTAATACGGTTCTTGGGATGGAAACCACTCCGTGGCTTGATATACGAGTAATGTGACACTTATTACGTAATGTTGTGATTATAATTAACTAACTGTTAGAATGTCTTCGTTATTTACGATGCGGATATTTCGTAGGCTGTGTCGCCTGTAGCAACCTCCATGAGGGTTGGCTCCATTCTCTCACATTATAAGAATGTGTTAACTATAATCTTTTTTGGTGGCGATTATCATCAGTTTATATTTTATTTATATCCTTCTTGTTAACTTTACTTCGTGGTACTTAACCACGATTTCGTTAAGATAAACTGATATCTTTGGCTTGCATTTCTTCGTTTATCTTTAAATTACCTACGTCCATAACATCTGTATTACAAGGGAAACGAGCAGTCCTGGGTAACTTGCCGTCTCTTAGTAACTATCAAAATCCCAGTATATAAATAACAGTGAAACGTAATACTACTGACCCAAGATTTGTAAACGAAACCAAAATTAGAGCATATAACGCGAAATTAACAGGCCCTGTTTTATTGATTCCCTGCAACCAACCATCATTGTTTTCCGAACAATATGAACGACGTATCCCCTTGCTTCTTATTCATTTTTCCTCTGTCTACACAATTTACTTAACTGTCATCAGATACTCGAAATCTGTTCCCATCATTCATTTTCCTGATATTTTTTAAAGTAATTACTACGGTACTAATTTTAGAGTTATTTCCGATGGTAACTATTGGATAAAAGAAGTAAGAGTCGAGACTAGCGCATGTGGTCGGTCGCTTGGCACAAGACACGTTTCCAGCTTGGGTAACTGATTCCGCTCCACAGGCCTCCAACGCCGTATCACGTTGCCACGTCGGTAGAAAGACAAGGTCATTTTACATTCCCCGTTTCACCGTAAAACATACCATCACATCGTCTCATGATAACGTAACAGGAATTAAAAAGGTTCCATCTGAACAGAAACTAATATATCCAAAGACAAAATTAACATTGCCCACCTAGGGCCGAAAAATCTCTACCGAAATATGTGTAATTTACATTCTCCAATCATTGTTGGTTTTTTGATTCAGATTCTAATGGTGTTATATTTTACCTTGCTACCCCCAGTATGGTGAATATATAGGTGTCAATGTTTGAAGAGTTTTATTAGCATGTCAATATGTTTCTAACCGAGTAGAATTGAAACATGACGGCTTGACAGGTACAATGATAATACTTTTAGAATCTATTATAATTCTATTAGTAAAACTCACCTAAATCAGGATTCGGTTGTTTTGCCACAAAATTGCTCCTCGCATCCCGCTGCCTGTTACCTTCTTACATCTTCTACAGTTCCTCTCTTGTTGTCTCCTGAGAGTTTTTGGATTCTACCTTTAACGCCTCGTCAACGCCAAGGTTATTAGAGGTGGGAAGGGAATTGGCGCCAGGAATGGGAAGGAATTCGACCATAGCTATTTGAAGCAACCATCCCCGCATTCTTCTGGAGTAATCTGGGAAAACCACGTAGAAAAACCAAATCTGGATGGCCAGACGGGGAATAGTACCGCGTCCTTCAGAACGCGACGCCAGTTATCGCCTGACGGTCACCAGTTTTAACCTCCAGTTCCCCTTTCTTTCTGTCTCATTTATATTTCTGAAAAATCGTGGGGTATCCTCAATTAATTTTCTACTTTCTTCCTCGATATAACTTTCACAGTGAACCCATCTACTGCGCTCCTCACAAAACACGCCCAACCTCACTACTCCACCGCGGCATCCACACTTTCCACCCATAGCAGCTATTCAAGTTTCTAATTACAATTCATTACATTGATACGGCTCCAAACATCCATCTCAATGTGTTCTGCCCGATTAGGTTTACTATCGAATAAAATGCCAAGATATTTTAACCTGAACCTTGAACAAGCGGTTTCGCCTGAGATTATAGCCAAATAGGACATTTTTAAAAAAATCTATGTATCTAATGATCTGAAGATCTTTATAATTGCCCTCATTATCGGTTGACTTATCCAACTGCACAGGGTATAAGACAAAAAAGGGACAATATTTAAAGTATCGAAAGGCCCTATTGCGACCAACCAAATGTTATATTTTGACCTTAGCGGAAGGGTCAACGTTTTCAGGGTTTACTCAAATTGCATGCGATAAGAGCCAGGTAGAGAAAGTGCCTTTAGGAACAAGGCAGCACACGTGACTGAAAAATGATGGCTGGCAAGCCCAATACACTCTACATTATTTGGACCGAGCTAATACTCGATGATGGATGGACCAGCAAGGTTCTAATCTGTGGTCACCATGATCACCTGAATTAAACTACCTCCCTTTTTTTAAGATCTAGGATCTCTCAAAGATATTATTTTTAAAAGCCCATTATCATTAATGAAGGAGCTGTGAACGCGCATTATATCTTCCCCTCAACAAATTAATGTTACTGGACATTCACGCCAGATTAAGTTATCATTTATTTCTAAGTCCAGGCCGCGTATCAGAACGAAGGCAACCAGTTTTAACGGTTAACTGAATTTTAAATTAAAAATTATTAATTAATGTGATTAATCTCTAATTGAAATTGCATGAAATTAACCGAATGCAGGCATTGAACTGAAAAAATGAACAAGATATGACCAAAACTTGAAATCACTAAAACTAAGGTAAAAATTTTGTATCTGTTATGCCCCGACAGGGCCTTTTGGGAATTCAAACGTAATCTAACTTTTACCAAAAACCTTGTACATAATCTCCAGAGTCCTTGCAAGTGTTAACACCTCTTGAGTTTTTTGAACATATTATAATTATAATATCTTGTAAACCGATCGCAACCAAAATTGAAGCTGTAAAAATTAATACAATTTTAATTAGAAACACTAACAGCAACTGTATTAGACACTACCCTGTTTCACGACTCGTGTTTCAACTTCCGCACTTTTTCATAATGAACAGCATACTCTAACGCTTTAGGGCCCGCCTATTTAATTTCTCTTTGCCTAGACGCAAACATAGTTTTTTTTTCGTATTTAATATGATTTTATGTCACAATCCGTCATATGCCTTCAAGAGTCCCCGTACTGTATTATCAAATAAGCTTCCACTATCCATTTTATCAAAGTTTAAACTTTTATGGGGCAAAAGTAGGTGGGTACAGCAAATGGGTAAAAATGGGTGTGTAGGGAAATTGCCACCGGAGCGTGCGCTCAATAGCAATATTAAATTAAATCCTAAATATCTTGCAATTAGCCTACTTACTGAGTTTCGTACGAATATCCTTGCCCAAACACATGTTGCTGATTTAAGATTTACTTTCTTTCGTCAGAGACATTTCTGTTGTTGTTTCATATAAAGCACTTCATCAGCTTACCTAACACTGATTTCAAAATAATCGGTGCTATTCAACCATGTTTGTCTCCCTTCCCTTATCTACTGGTACAGTAAGCGGGGGAAAAAACTGTGAGGTTTTCAAACATTATATTGCCGCCCCCATTATCACCACTCCGAGTGTCGCTACCGAATTGTCGCCACGCGGGAGTATAGTATGGTTAATAAATAATAATAATGATAAAATGGTTGCCACAATATAAATTGACGCTCTTCAAACACAGTTTTGTCACTCCTCTGAAGTTGCCGCCCGAGGCTAGTGCCCTATTTTGTCACCCCCACCTCCTCTCTTGAACCGGCACTGATTTATTCTTAAATATCTTCCATAAATATCTCGAAACATTCTTTCCTGTCAGATTCCCAACACTGAAATTCCAAGTAACATCTCCATCGGTTTCCTTGAATCTGTATATGTGTCGTGAATGCATCTTAACTGTCCTGTTTCCTGCTTTTATTACTTGTTTTTTTGTTTGATTGATATCCCTACTACCCTGTTGTTTTCTAAAATTATAGCATTCTGTCCATAATCCCCAAATTAGCCCTCTCACATTATTATAATATATTTTGTTTATTATTTCTTTTCCCCTAATAAGCATCCCTTTGAATTACTTGCACTTCTGCTCCACTTTATTTTCACGTCGTGAACTGCACCCTGAAATACTGTACATGTTCAACACGGAAAATCCGTTGGTTTTCTAATCATACACTCCTTTATCCTGTGAACATTTCTTCTGTTATCAGAGGCATCACCTGGATATTATTTGCCTTTACTAGGAAGTTATCCTGAAAGGTTTCTCCCTAATGCTCTGCTCCATTAGTTGTTAAATCCTTCTTCTGTCACCAAGACGTTTGCTGCTCTGTTGCTCTTTGTCTTTCCCCAGCCCACACCTGATAAATATAAGTCGCCATCCCAATCCCACCTTTGAGCTCAGAATATGAATTCATTTTCTCCCCAAGGGCCTAACTTGTCTGCCCAGCGCTGCAGCTGTTGGGATTTTGTCGGCTGTGATAGCTGATCAGAGAGCATGTTGCTGCCTTCATGTCAGATGGGTTTACTTCATAGAATTCCTCCAACCGGACTTCCCGAGTTTGCTACCATGTTTTACCTGTTTTAACACCTGGACATAAGCAACTGTAACGGACCTCAGACACAGTTTCCTTTTAATTACAATCCTTTATATTAATTACACCTGTGTCCGAGACAGATATGCAATGATTAATTGTAAATTTGTATATTTTTAATGAATGAGTATTGTTTCGATGTATAATTATGTTTTTAATAAGCTGTAATTCGATTACAAGCAGTAAATTATCTAAAATACTCATTAAAGGATGTAGTTAAGAATGTTGTACAAACAATAATGTTAAAAGTGTGATTTTCGATTGATTGAAAAGGTTTATCAGTTTGATGTACAAATGCTTTAAATAGTTTTTGTTTTAATTTAAAGTGGTTCTTCACAAGGATATGTGAAAACTGCGACCAGTGAAATTTGCGGCCAACCTAAAATCTGCGAAATCTGCGGCCAATACCTCTTCTCTTTGTGTCATGCCGCGCCGTCCTAATCACTCTAAACGCCCCTTTAGACAACCCGACCTGGTCTCACTAAATCGTGGCCTGGAAGTTTTTACGTGAACAAATCATTTTACATTACACGCCCGAAACAGCCAAGTTAATTTCTATTTTGTTTTTTAATAGACATGAAAATGTTTCACAGGTTTCTTAGACTTAGACTTTTTTCGCACTCGTTACTGAAAGCTGAATTTTTTGCTGATCTTCAACACTGTTCGGAAAATCTAGTGCGGTACTAAATACATCGAAGTGGCCGAGGTCGTCTAGAGGCGGCCATACACGATCGCTCCATCCGTCCAAATGGAGCGATGTCACTCCATTATCGTGTCGTCTGTGGGGAAATTTGATGTGGATGACGTTAACCCACAACTGCTGATGGTAGAATATTTTTTCCTACACTAGTTTCTTATCTGCTTAACGTCTCTCTAACATCGAGGTCTTTAGAGACGGGTAAGGATGGGGGGGGGGGGGCAAGGAATGGGAAGGAATTCCGCCATGGCCTTTTGAAGGAAGCATCCCGGAATTTGCCTGGAGTGATTTGGGAAAACATGGAAAACCCAAATCTGGTTGCCCGGACAGGGATTCGAACCACCGTCCTCTCGAATGCGAAGCCTCCTGCACTAGTAATGTGAGGCAAAGGGAGATTTTGCATGAAATCTACTACGATTCTGTAAGTATCTGCCTGGTTATTACAATTCTTTTCTACGTCTTTTAAGCAAGAATAAAACTTGTATTTTAATAACAGTTATAAACTATAAAACATCTGTACTGTCAACCTGCTGTTTAGAAACATTGGCTACAAACGCAGCAATCCGCTCAGAGCGCCGGCGGGGCGGCTTTTAACAATACAACCAGTTTGATCCTATTCTATAATAAACATGCCGCTACAGCATTGTTGAGAATTCTGGCCGCAGATTTCACTGGCCGCAAATTTCACTGGGCGCAGTTTTCGCGACACCTCTTCACAATTATAAGTGACATTGCACATGTTTTAATTAATTATGTACGATTTCTATTGTTGGAGCGACGGTCAGCACTCTAGAGAATACTCTGATGTTCTCTCTAAAATTCTATTCCTTCTGTTAAAGACCAGAGGTTGCGAGCAGGCGAGATAGATGGTAGCGGTGGTAATGACTCTAATGGCACTATGTGACAGCGCGCTCGAGCACTGCCCAGCCAGGAATGTGCCCGCTTGCCGTCAGCACCTCAGAGTGCAGTCCCCTTCCTAACTGTAGCTCAACCGAAGTAGCCAGGGAGGCACAAGCTGAGAGCAATTGACTAGTGGTGTAGCCACCTGCTGAAAACCTGCAACACTCCCTTCACCTCCCATACATACTCCGCCTATATACTCCGAAAGAAAATCTCACTTTCTTCTATTATTGTAGAAATTCAGCTAGTAAAACTCTGTACTTAAGGCTACATATACTTGTATCACTGGCGCTTACGTAATCACCAGCTTCTCGTCACTCTCGGCTTGGTTGCTTTTGAAATGATCTTCTCCATATAATGTACCTTCTCGATAGTACCCAAACCAATAATGACACACTAAGCATAAGATATACCAACTGCTAGAAGCACCTTGTGCAGTGTTTCAGCCAGAGTACGAACAGAAGCAGCCAACCCTCTGACTGCAATGCGTAATTCTCCGCAGTGTGGTTAAATGACTGCAGAGTGCATCTTGATCGCTAGCCTCTGTATTTAGCAACAACAACTGTTTCAAACACAGAGGTTTAAGTTCTAACAGGGAAGTTCCATCTACGAAACTGACCGACGAATGAGAAGATAACATATTTAATATCTATAAACGTTTCTCGGGAAACAAACCGAGTAATATTGTTATTAATGCACAATATTTCGGCATATTTAATCTCCGTCGCCATCTTCAGGTGTAGTTGCAAGTCTTGAAGTCTGCCTTGAAGTCAGCCTTGAGCATGTTGTTTGTAAACTGGCATGGCAACGACAGACGTTGTTATGTTGCCTAGCAGCATCTCAGATGTCATTAGACGCCCGCGGAACACAAAAAACAGAGCATTGGTGACGAGCAGCCTCGATAACAGGAATCCATGCATCACTTATCTGGAATCCACAATCTCTGTTTACCAAATCAGACGCGAGGCGAATTTCAAATGCTTCTTTAATGACGCTGTCCCAGAAGCCTCTCGCATGTGTCAACACCTTAGTCGCTTTGAAATCGAAACCATGTCCTTCTGTCAAACTATGTTCCGCCACTGCTGATTTATCTTTTTGCCCCAGGCGAACATGTCGGGCGTGTTCCAAACAACGTTGTTGTACGCACCGTATGGTCTGACCGATGTATTTCTTTCCACATTCACACGGGATGCAGTAAACTCCAGGTGTACGTAGGGCAAGGTCATCTTTTGGAGAGCGCAAAATGTTTCTCAATTTTGGTGGTGGTAAGAAAATGGTCTTAATGCCATTTCTTGCCAGGACTCTTCCGACCCTAGATGTTTGTTTCCCGAGAAACGTTTATAAATAAACAACGCCGAGAAAAATTACATTCATTTATATTTCATATCATGCATGTAAATAGCAGCAACAATCGATACATTCTAATACCTACATACAAATAGAAACTTGCAAGCTGCCACTTACGCTATTGACAAATAATTGTCATCGAGACCTCAGCACTTGCTAGCTGGTCGAGAAAACTTGCAAAAATGGTCACATATATGTTGAGTATGTAAACAGTGTGTTTCAACTTCGAGTTTCAACAATAAATCAAGTTAAAGGAGTGAAGTGCTGCTGAGTACGTGATTACCGTCCCCCCTGCAGTCGACGATTCCTTCAGTGTTTATTACTTTTAATTAAAGAAATGACGTACAGTACAGAGTCGGTCATCACTTGGGTAAAATATTTTCGGCAAATGCTCATAATTATACACTCTAATTACGTTAACTACCTCATACTGTGCACATGGCAAGCGGCTTTTATTTCGTGACGACCGTGCTTTCTCCAGTCTGGCATGACCGAGCGTGGTGGGTCACCGGTAAGTACTCTACCCTCCCATTCTGGAGGACGCTCGTTCGAATCCCAGTCTGACAATCCAGATTTGGCTTTTGTATGGATTTAACCAAATAATCTCTCTAGGCAAATGACGGGATGTTTTACACAGAAGGCCTCGGCAGAATTCTTTCCCATTCCTTGCCACAGTCCTTTCCTGTGTCTAATGTCCTCGACGTCAACGGAGTTCGGTAAGGAGGTGACAGATAGACGGGTGTGATTGGTCTCTTAGTGCCTACTAACAAATTTTAGGTATGGTAAATATGAAGGTTAATGGATTCCTTCGCGGGTCTCCATTTTAAACCATTGTGTCAGGTAAGGAATTTTTAGATATGCAAATCAGAGACGTAATACACGGCAAATAGAAACTCTGTCACAAGACCACACCATTTTAATTTTTCAATTACAGACAATAAAAGTAAATGGTAATTAATATCGATTTGGTATAGTCTCCTCCTACCTTAATAATCTTGTACTAATCTAAGAATTTCTGAAGGGCAGAACACAGTGTGTAGTTCTCGACGATGAGCGTTCATCACTTACTGAAGTGAGGTCCGGGGTTCCCCAGGGAAGCGTGATAGCCAGGCCCGCCGCTAGGTGTTTGAGCGCCCGCGTGCAATACCGATTATGCCTGCCGCCCCCTATCTAACTACAGCCAGTCGTGGATCTAGGAATTTTCCGAACCGGGTCAAAAGATGTGAGATTGCCGCCCCCATTGTTGCTACACCGAGTGTTTCCGGCCGCCTGAAGCAGCTGTTTAGCTAAAAAAAAACGGTCGCCCGCTCTATAATAGGCTGCAAATTTCGTAGTGGCGACAATGGAATGACAACTGTCCCGGGGCGGCGACTGTCGATCACTCGATTTTCCGCCCCCCTCGACCTGCCGCCTGCGTGCGGTGCACGCCTTGCACGCCCGCTTACGGCGGCCCTGAGCATGTTTTAAAGAGTCTATCATTATAGATACAAATAGAGCAAGAAGTTGTAGGAAGTCATATCACATCCTGTCATTTATCACTTTCTGCTACATAACTCAGCCAGGAAATTTCTCATACAGCAGGACAACTGTCTCTTGTGAAGTTTGACAGTGATCACCATGTAGTTCAATCAACAAGACTTTCATATTCATAATCTCCAAGCTAGGCCATAAAATACACTTCTGGTCCAAAGAATTCGGACATTCCTTTGTAACATGGAATTGAATGCTAATGTTATTACAAACAAATCCCCTTTTTAAAAGGAAGTGGGTAGTACTGTGTTGTCAGTGGAGAAGCAATAAAAGCAGAATGGGTCAGTCAGTAGAGCTCAGCTACTAGGCATTGCTTGTCACCTGAATTGCGCATTTCAATTATTCTGAAGCTGTTAACATGATTGTGAAGTGAAACATTAATGAACATTCATAACTAAACCAAAGGTACACCTATAATAATAGACAGGTACCGTTGATCATTGCGAAGGGTGGTTGTAAATGATTGCTAGTAATTGGAGGCATATATCACTGAGAAGCTACAAAGAGCTATGAGTAGTCTAGCCAGCGCAAAGACTGGGTGTTGGGAGTTAAAAAGGATGGGATACATTACTCGAGATCAGTGATAAGTGACACTTGGGTGGTGTAAAGTGGATGGCTGGAAACTAGTGATTTTGAGCGATGAATCATTACATACCATGTGGCGATCTGATGGAAGAGTTCAGGTATTGGTAAATGCTTGGAGAACGTTATTTGTGATCATGCGTAGTGCCAATACTGAAAAACATAGTAGATGGTGTTAATGTATGGGTGTTTATTACATAGATAGAGAATGATCTACTTATTGTGCTTCAAAAATCTTGAAATGCAGACGGATATAAACAAGCTTTGAACATTTATTTTGTTGTTGTGGTCAATGGTAGTATAAAACTGTACTGTCTCAACAGAGACCATGTTTTTTTTCAGTTAAATGTTCTGTAAGAGCTCCCCAGGACAAGCAACTAATATTTAAACTAATATCACCAACATTGAATTAAATACAACACAGTGGTATGCAAATCAAATAATGAATCCTTATTGGAACATCCAACGAATATCGAGATTCAGAAAATATGCTCGTAAAATCAATCCTCAGCTCAGTCCCAAATCTTTGATATACGAAAAATTTACTTACAAAGAATAGTTTAGTGTACATATTCTGAACTATTTTCAAGCTGACTCAAAAAACTTGCAGAGCAAATCAGGAAGGTGAGAAGTTTATTCACCTTCCAAATTTCAGTAGTTAATTCCAAATTTTACAACATGGTTAACTCGTAGTCACCTCCACCAAATGTTACTAAATTTCGGAAACCTATTGCAAAAATTGCTAACCATAATCAAGAGGTATTTATGATGAATGTGAGCATCCAAGAAGCATCGGTCATAAGCGCTACTAAGTGCACTTAAATCTGTGATGGTAAATTTCTTTTAAGAAAGCCAGTAGTATATACATAAATGAAGGCCCCTTCTGCTTTTCTGTTATAGACTGAAATATGTAAATACTACTGCTCTAACAAAGCTTGCTTTGTCTATATGAATTTTGGTATGATAATATACATTTTAGTTTTCCATTGCTTCTTAAATTGCTGCAGGCAAATGCCATGACACTTCCCATAAAAGGCTGTGGAGAAATTACTTTTCCATTTTCTGTCCCCAATCCTTTTCAAGCTCTAGCAATCTTCACATCATCATGCCATGAATCACTAATGAATTCTGATCTGCATGATTTATACTGGGATCAATGTAGATTTCATATTGGTTGTTATGCTATTGGTTTTGGAACAAATGAACTGGTTATTTTACCCGAGACAAACTGGCTTATGTTATCTTCTCTGGAATATAGGAAATCTTAGGATTATAAACTAAGTTATCATTGTAATTTCCTTATTACTTGATACAGATGCACTGTAAATAGGATGGCGTCTGTTTTCTGAAGTTACTTTATTTGGTATTTTATTGATGTTGCACTGGGCTTAACACTTTCGTATTATAAGTGTATTTTTGCCTACACCATTTCTAAAGCCACAGCCAATATGTGATTTATTTATTATTGAGTTTTTGTCTTAGGAAATGATGAAACTTAATTATCATACAGTGATATGTCATTCCATTTCTCATAATTAAATTGTAATAGAGTTGAAAAATGTGTTTCCTAATTTTGTAGCTTATTATTGAAAATTTTAATAGTTTTTCATACTGTTGTGAACTCCATAACTGTTTAACCAGACCTGGTGGATGAACAGTAATATTTATGCCTGACATTTATGATTATGTGCGTTTTCTACACCTTTCCATTTAGATTTTGCTTTTTCATAAATCCCTAAATGATTTGAATGCACGACTGTTCTGTCATTTAGGCTATGACCAAATTTCTTATTGCTATGACTGCAATCCTCTCCTATATTTTGTACTCTCATTATCAATGACATGAATAGCGTTAAATAAAAAATCTCACTATTGTTACATTTTATGAGGGTTTCGGTGCCTTTTATAATCACCATATTAAATTTTGTTTAAAAAATTTGGAGATAATAGATAGTTCAGCTATAGCTAATTGCTTTAATTTTATTAGAAAAGTGTTTTCAGTTGATTTTCTCTACATAGTATGCTATGAGCATCAATATACAAACACAGTGGATCTTAATTGCAAAAGTAATTAGTTAGCTTCTTATAATTTTATCTCTTTCTGTAATTGATGTGAAATATAAACAATATATTTTGAAGTTATTTACTTCTATCTAAGTTCAACTCAGAGAAGGTAGGTAATTATAGAATTTTTTCTTAAAAATTTGAATTAATAATATCTCACTATTTACTATTTATTAGTTAACTTCAGTGGTTTTATTTTATTATTCCCATAATATAAAAATATTATCATGCATTTCTTAAATTTTTAGGAATGTTCAGAAGATGCCAAACAAGGGGATTCACTATTGGTGCCTATCAGTGATAGGTAAGTTAGTTTCACGTTATTGAACAGTTATTAGATTACATGTGCTGCAATTTTGAGTTTCTCTAAATAGAGGATTGGTGCAATCTGAAATATGGATTGTTCTGACTTAACATACCATAAGTTACAGTAAACAGGTTTCTCATTGCTGATAAAATTTGACATCAGGAACACAATATCAGCAGCCAAAAGGTATAGTTTTACTATTGTTTCCCCAGATACAAATAAAACTAAGTGGATTATGTTCAGTAAGACTGTTAAGAAATTATAAATTTATATGTTAATAAAATCATATCATTCATTACAAATGAATTTACTTTTATATTTAATAACATTTTGATATCTTTTCAATACTTTGTCCTATTATTCTATTCAGTTCAATCCAATTAGTCATACCATTCTTATCATTAGTTGTTTACCTGTTTTAGCTAGCAGACAAATGTTTTTCAAAAAATTTCTTATGCTTCCATCAAAATGAATATTCTATAAAACTACAAGAACACAGCTTGTACAATTTTTCTTTTAAAAAATAATTATGTTTTGTCTTTTTCCTTACACTACTCACATTTTTATTAATAATTTGTTAAGGCAAAATATTCTGAACAATAAGCGTAATTTTATTTATATATGTAATTAATAGAACAGACTCTTATTTTATATAACAGCTTTAATGCTAATTATTGAGCTATAGATTTAATTTTCATATACAGTGCATATTTTAATAAAGAATCAGGAAATTCTGATGGAACTCTGCTGGTGCGTGTGACGCAGGTTTTGAGTCCCGCAGATAACGCCAGAGTTCCGTTTTGGTTGGCCGAGTGGATATTGATTGATTGACTATCGGGCGTACGATCACTAACTTGAAGTTTCTTCTTGTCAGGGTGGCGGTTTCTGTCTGACAACAGGCAAATGTTGATGATGGAGTATTGCCAAACTGCGAGGACAAAGAGCTGTTGGAACAACTAACGACAGTTAAAGATTTTATAATTTTAATTGGAAAGCTGTTTACAGTTCTATCTCTTTAGTGATGGTAGCCTGATACGTATTAGAAAGGTTTTATGTAAAGAAACAGAAGAAGCTCAAATTCACTTGAAGAATATTACGGGGATTTATTTTGTCCTCTTACAAAATACGTGCAAATATTCACAATGGTTAAAGACTCATAATAATGGTAAAAGCAGGATTTTTTAATTGTGGTCTCCCGTATGTTAGTCGTTTCAACATAGTATTTAATCAATGGCACTATCAAGTACATTATTACTATCATGCTGTTGTTCTTGATTATATAAAAAGATATTAGCTTGGCTGATGGTGAAATAATATTATACTCAATGTAGATAGAAAAACAGGCTTAAAATAAATTATAAGTGCTGGTCACTGTCATTATGATTGTTGAGTTTTTAACATATGCTTGAATATTATTGTTTTACTCAAAGAATATGGGTGCCTTTAATATTAAATATTGATGTTATCACAGATATTAATAATGAAGTAGGATAACTGAGAAAAGTTTGATGGTATATGCAGGTACAGGCAAAGAAATATAAACCTGTTTGAATGCATTTATGAATACTCAAACTAAATATGAGGAAAGGTAATTTTAATTTATTATAAAACATGTTTATCTTAAAACTTGATGGTCTCATTACAGTTTTATATGTGATATATTACATATGGCATTTTTTTTATTTATTTTTGGCCAACAGATTATAATGTTTCCTCTGAAGTTGAAAATTACTGGTTATTTTATTATAGTGGCATCTAAACCAGTGGCAATTGTTTTCAGAGTGTGGGGCATATCATCTTCAATTCTTAAAAAGTTTTTATTCAATAATTTTCAAATGGAATCGTTATCTTTGAACAATTATTCATAATAAGGAAATGAAATCCCACCAAAACAATTCTTGTAATTGTATACCAAGTCTCGAGCTTATGTTGTGAAAAAAAATTTAGATCTTGTTCTGAGCCAAGTCTATAATTTTCAGTGAACTTCAATTTCCAAAAGAAAATAGTTTTTCTCTGTATTATATATACTTTACATAGAATTTAAAAATTCTGATTACTTGGTCAATAAGAATATTGTAATTTTTACTGAAATGGAAGACATAACCAAAATTATTTATTCTAACAGCTGTAAAACTTGATAAAGTGCGATGAAATCGTGGCTTTTATGTATTTCTAAGTTTGATATAGCAACACATTTAAGGTATTTAGAAAGGTCTGCTAAAATATGGTACACATAATAGATAAGTATTCAGAATTTTTTTAATCTACATGAACGACCTACATCCTAGAGGTAAATCAATCTGTTTTAGACAGTGAAGTGAATAAACACTCCAAAGTATAGAATTGGCTCTGAAGAGCACATAGTAATTTTTTGTCAGTTTATAAGCATTAGACTTGGCAAATTTTTACAATATTGTTTTTTGGTAGAATCCGACATAAATAACATCAACAACAAAACAAGCCAAAAGATCCTTCAATACAATTAATAAGGTGCCTTCTACACTCTTCTTTAAGCTGTGAAATTGACTGGGGAAGCTAGGTTATAGGAAGTTTCTTCCTCTAGGTAATCATCTTTCAGACTGTGATTGTGAAGATTAAGGAAGTTAATAAATAAAGAAAGAATTATGTTGACCCAAAGAAACACAAAATAGGTAACATGTCTGCCATTGCTTTTGTTGATTTGCTGGCACAAGACAACTCTCCTCAGTACTCATGTTCTTTTTATCGATAAAAACAGTTTATTTCATTACAAAAGCACCAACAATTGTGAATGGTACCAAAAAACTTGACCTTAACCATACAAGTGCATTTTATGTATACATAAAAACCAGCATTATCCTTCTAATTCAAGAATTCTTAGTGGATAATAAACAAAAGAGATTGATATTTTCTGAAAATCTAAATATTGGATTGGTATCTCATAGTTCCTTATGAGCAATGGAAGAGTTAATGTAAATGGAATGAATATCTAGATAAATCATGATTATAACAATGTATGCCCTGTCTACTAATGAATGACATTTATTTCAATTATAATGTGATAAAAGTATATTTGAAGTACAAAACTATTAACTAAAAATATACCTCTAAAACAAATTAGGGTAATGCATGTACCCAACTGGAGCAAACTTTTTAACCTAAGAATGATATATAAACACAGGTGGGCACAGTTAATCCAAACGTTAACTTCGTTAATCATTATTCCGCTACTTAAAAAGTTAACTTCGATAATCGTTAAAGCGTTAAATGTTTATAAATTTAACGTAAGTTAAAGTTATTCGTTAAAAGTTAACTAGTCAAAAGTTGTACTGATGTATTAGTATTATAGTACGGTAGGTATAACTGCTCTCTATCTCAAGGTGTTATGTACCATGATGCAAGTGTGGATTCATTTATAAAAATTAACAAAGTGTGGTTACATTATCGCCACAACAACGAAGTAGTATTCCTGTCTGTTTTTATCTTTGTTGAGACTGTGATCAACATAACACTTGCAAATTGTCTTACGAGAGACAATTAAGGTACTCGTGACTTTATAAAAGAAAAGTAGTAAAAAAAAACAAAAAAACATGAATGCAGAATGAAAAGCAACAATATTATAGAAAACAAGTTGGACTGGGACACCTGAATATGTGAAAACTGCGACCAGTGAAATTTGCGGCCAACCTAAAATCTACGACCAATGCCTGTTAGTTACCTTTGTGCCACGGCCTACCTGTGACCTAAAGGCCCCTTTAGACGACCCGGCCTGGTTTCACTAAATCATGGCCTGCATGTTTTTACGTGAACAAATAGAACGGAAGTTAGTCAGCGACATCCTTTTACATTACACGACCGAAACTGCCAAACTAGCTTCTACTTTTTTTTTTTATTCGAATTAAAATTGCACATCACCTTTTTCGTAACTTATGTATTATTTCTTTGAATTTTTTCGCACTGGTTACTGAAAGTTGAGTTTTTTTGCTGATCTGCAACACTGCAGACTCCAGTGCGATACTAACTATCGATCAGGCGGCCGGTCATCCACTGGCACAGAATTTCGACCGAGTAATGCCCGATTTGACGGCCGAACAGTTTGTCCGATTAACCTCTTCCGACACACACTGCCGATCCGTCACTGTTGCTTCAACACCAACTGAACGTGATGTTTTTACTAAACGTATAATAACGACATACATTTTGTAATAATAAATACACCTCATTACAGATAATAATGTTGATTTGTCAATAAGATAGGTTATGACGATTTTTAGTTTATTTACGTTTGCAGAATTCACAATATAAAATAGTCACGCCACCGCCGGCTGAAAATGCTCGGCGCGCCGCCGCCAAGATTTTAGCAGGCGGCGCCCACTACTGCACCGAACATACGACTTACGACTGGTGGCGTGGTGCACAGTTCAAACAAACGAAAAGACGTCAACAACCTATGTAACGGACTAAAGTTAACGGAAGTCCAATTTAACAGAAGTTAAGAAGACCGTTAATGATTTTTTAGGTTAACTTAAAAGTTAAATTTTCGCAATTTTTTTAACTTCGTTAATTAACGATTAACGGATTAACTGTTTTGTGCCCAGCTGTGTATATAAATCTATAAACTTTATAGTATTAATGTACAGTTTGTTCTGAAATATATTCAAAATAAAACAACACACAATTATTTCTAAATACTAAAATGAAAACTTAAAACAGTATGACCTTAAATTCTGTGATATATTAAAACCTTAAAAAACTGCATTTTTCAATCTGCCAAACAAACACAGATGAAAAATCTAATACCTTTCAAAAACACTATCACATCCCCACAACTAATTACACTAATTGTGTAAAAATTAAACAGTCAAATATCTTTCACTCCATATTCCATTCAGAACTAGCCACAAGTCATGCTCTAACAATGCATGAGCAAACAGACATTCAATTAAACATTAACTAAATAAACAACCTAAATATATTACAGCTAGTACTCAAACCATATTTTAAATAATGTTACGAAAAAGTTACAAAGATTTATTAAAAAGATAGCAGAACTAATTTATTTAAGAAAAATGGAACAGTTCAAATAGCACTATTGATCTACTAAGTATTCACACCATTTGCATGAAATTGTATGTCACAAAAAATAAGTGTGATAGATCTAGTGGATGTAATACACTTTAGCAAACTGCTTTGCAATAAAGTTATTAGAAAATAATTAATAATTATATGATAAACATCACTCCATAACTTTGATATTATACGAATAATGCTAACATCAGTGGAAATTGACGCCATCAATTTAGAGATAAAACATCAATCATTATGAAACCAAATTTTATGCCCACAAAGATATTTGACAATAAATTTTACACATAATACCCAGAGAAGCACTACATTGATAGAAAGCATTATCTGCTCCAATTCAGTTCCTTTAGACACCATGATTTTTTCACGAACTTTATATGGAAGAAAGTTATACCAAATTAATTACAGGATGACAGATATTTTATACTATCAAGTGTATCTTTATGAGTGGTTTTATGGTAGACATTATAATGTTTAACAATGAATTTCGACAGATACAGAAAGAAAGTGGACAATAATCCAAATTAATTCTTTGCTGCATTTTACTATCTCCAGAAACAAAATTGAACTCTTTTATGTCCTTCAAAAATGCCAGACTGCATACGCGATTTTCAAGAAAGTTTGTTAAGAAATGGCCATTCCACAAGTGAATAGTCTTATCATCTTCAGGATTTACATTATATATAAAAAAAAAATATTCTACAAAAATTAAAAGAAAATGGGCATTCACTTTAATGAATCATCCTATGTGCATCACGAGTTCCATATTCTGTAAAAAATATTTCACAAACTTCACATAAAAATGGCCTTGCCATGAATCATCTTCGGTATTTTAAGATCCACAATCCGTATAAAGGATTTTCCACAAACTTCACACGACAACAGCCGTTCTCCAAAGTGTATACTTTTGTGCCACTTAAGATCTTGTAAAAGAATTTCCTTGTATTTCACAACTAAACAGCGGTTCACCTAAATGAAGCACCATGTGCATTTTAAGCACCCACTACTACACAAAATATTAGACTTAACACAAAATCGCCACTTACTTGTGAGTTTTAAGTTCCTAGAAAGAGTGAAAGACTATCTGCAAACTTCACAATTAAATGGACATTCACCTCTATTAATACAGATTCCTATTTTAAAACTAGCAGTGAATGATTTTACCCAAACTTCTCAAAAAGACGGACGTTTACGTAAATGAATCTGGTTGTGTTTCTTAAGATTACTAGCCAATGTAAAAGATTTTCCACAAACTTGGCAAGGAAATGGGCGTTCACCTAAATGAATCTTCTGGTGTGTTTTAAGATTGCCACAACAAGTGAAAGATTTTCCACAAACTTCACAAGAAAACGGACGTTCCCCTAAATGTATCCTGTTGTGTTTTCTAAGACTACCAGCCTCTGTAAATGTTTTTCCACAAACATCACAAGAAAAAGGACGTAGACCTAAATGAATCTGGTTGTGTCTTTTAAGACTACCAGATTCTGTAAAAGATTTCCCACAAATTCTGCAAGGAAACGGACGTTCACCTAAATGAATTCTCTGGTGAGTTTGAAGATTCCCAAATTGAGTGAAAGACTTTCCACAAATTTCACAAGAATATGGACGTTCACCTAAATGAATCTGGTTGTGAATTTTAAGACTCCCAGATTGTGTGAAAGATTTTCCACAAAGGTCACAAGAAAATGGACGGTCACCTGAATGAATCCTGTTGTGAACTTTAAAATTCCCAGAATCTCTAAACATTTTTCCACAAATTTTGCAAGTAAATGGGCATTCACCTGTATGAGTCATAGTGTGAGCATTTAGATTCCCAGATTGTGTGAAAGATTTTCCACAAACTTCACACGAAAATGGCCTTTCACCAGAATGTATCCTTTTGTGGTTTTTAAGTTTCCCAGATTCTTTAAAAGATTTTCCACAAATATCGCAAGGATATGGGCGTTCGCCTAAATGTATCCTTCTGTGTGTTTTAAGACTCCCAGATGTTGTAAACGATTTTCCACAAACTTTACACAAAAATGGATGCTCACCTAAATGAATCCGGTTGTGAGTGTTGAGATTCCCAGAATGAGTAAGAGATTTTCCAATAACTTCACAAGAAAAAGGTCGTTCATCTAAATTAAGCTGGTTGTGAAGACACCTAGACTCTGTAAAAGATTTTCCACATATTTTGCATGGAAATACATTCACCAAAATGAGTTTGCTTTTGAGTTGTAAAATTCAGAATAAGTTAAAAATTTCCAAAAACTTCAGAAGAAAATGGTCTTTCACCTGAATGAATCCCTTTGTGCTCAGTTGTAGACAGTTGCTCCTCATAAATTGGACTGTTACACTGACAGTCATAACAATCTCTGGAAATAAAAGTAAATCCTCATGTTGATATGTGAAGACAACACATTATAGAAGTATGGTAGAAACACAGCTTTTAGAAATAATAGCAATGGTTATTTGTTGAATAGTAGTACAAAGTGTATTCATATATATTTTTTACAGGAAGTAATAAATAGTCACCTAACATTCACCATCGCTCACCAGAGGCAGTGCTTAGTTTTATATTCTCATGAATTACTATTTATTTTCTTTTAATAATATTTTAATTAACACATAGTTTGAGTAAATGGTATATTTTTATGAATTGTATGATAATAATTTAAAGTGTAGGTATATACTCTTTACCCTTTTACTCTTACTCCCTTGTATAAACAAGAACATATAACAAAAGTGAGGGGTGAATTCCTATTTGGAAGTGAATCAAGGACCAAAGGGTTAGTGAACAGATAATGACAGGAGGCAGTTGAGGTCTGGAGTTACAGGCGAATGCTGAAGACTACCATGAATGATGAAAAACTGAGAATTTTTTTTATGAAGGAATTCAGTTTCTGGAAGGATTTAAAGAAAATAAGACAAAAGGTGATAAGCTATAGTTAGCGACACAGTGGTTTCCTTAAGGTGATTCTTGAAGGAAATTGAAGGAACAGTCCATAGATGATGATTATGCTTTACAAACCAACTTATAAATTACATGAAATGTAACAGTGTTACAAAAAAGGAAGGCAGAAAACTGGCATTTAGTAAGGATTACCACATACTATTTCTTAGATTGATAATAAAAGAACTACTACAGATTGCAATGGTTTCCCCATAGCTTCCACCTTGTGTCCGTAGTTTTCTTCTGTTGAAGAAGGATTACCATATATGAACAATAATTACTGTTTGTATTGTTTGCATCTATTTGGTGTATCAACATCATCAATGGTACGTGGTGACATACCCCTAATTTTTAAACCAATCATTATAAACTACTCTATTTACCTCCCCCATAACTTCCATTAAATAATAAAATAACTCCATTATAGTATAAGTTACAGAGTTGTTTCTAAGCCAATTTCAGACAAATCTAGTTGCTCTCCATAGGCTCTCCCCAATTAACTCAATGCCAATAATTTCAGTGTCATATTATACTACTATACCTATGTAATGACTTCCTTTCCCTAGTATATTTTCCACTACAATTTTATCAAAATTTCCATACACAACTCCCCAGTGGTTCTCCGCTAATTGACTTTTGAGTAACATGGCAAGATATTAACATCTTATAGCCTTTCACTATCATTAGAGAGAAAAAAATACCTTTATTCTAAAAGCTTGTAACAGATTAAACTAGTCCTTCTTTTAAATATCTTAATTCTATGCTCACTAACCCACGTAGATGTTAACTGTAAATCCCCTTCAAATTAGAATTTGACTATTAATATTGTCAGTAAAACATTTATAAAATATGTTCATATTCATAAATGTTGCTATAAATCTGAAGTCATATATCTGCAGTTAGTTGAAAATGGTGAACTAGTAATAGTTATAGTGAGAGGAATTTAGCCTATGCATTATCTCAAACCAGTAATTGCTTACATTATGTACACTCATTTAATCAGAGATGAACTAAATGACACAGAATGGCTACTATATACAACATTGAATCACTTTAAAAATAAGTAAATCAATACAAAGCTATAACAATAGCAAGCAAAATTGATATTATAGAGATTATAAGTGCAATGCACAGGGGTTTAAATATCCTTTTCACAGCTTGTAATCTCTCTGGTCTATGATATTGTGTTACCTTGTATTAACCATTGGCATGTAAAGGAGTAATAAAAAATTGCTGTTCGTAATAACAAGACCTTTACAGCTTATTTTCATGTTCCACTGCTCTACATGATTAACTGCTAAAATATAAGTAATAACAACATTGGTTATGCGCCTTGGTACAGCGGTGTTATAAACACTATGGTTCAGTTGTGGTGTCGATTCGAAA
>JARYHS010008074.1:341610926-341653586 GCA_031002005.1 Vandiemenella viatica | reverse complement strand
GCGATGGGTGGAAGGGTATAAATACGCCCCAGCGGATCCGTCACTCTACCGAGGCTTGGGCAGTGCGATTTCGCACTGCCACTTGCCATTCGGGAGGACCGGGGTTAAACTCGGTTCGGCCATCCTGTCTGAGGTTTTCCGTGGTTTCCCTCAGACACTCTAGGCGAATGCTGGGATGGTTCCCTACAAGGCCACTGCCGACCTTCCATCCCCCCTCCCTCCCCGTAATATAGTTTGGCTGAAAGAGTCTCCTGTGACTCTCCAGCATCCCGCCTCCCAGCCTTCAGCTGGGAGGAATGAAATCGTAAAAAAAATAAAAAAATAAAAAAAAATAAAAAAAAAAATCCGTCACTCTACTCAGCTGGATCGCTCGCTATAGCAGACTCCATGAAGCCCGTGCAGACTACCACGACCGAGAAGGTGAAATCAAAGAGGAAGTGCATTGCAGCTGGCACCTCCCACGGGCATTTGGTATGTGGGTGGAGATCTCGCACCTTCCTTCTGTAGCTACTGAATGAGTCGTGGAAGATGTCAGATCAAAAGACTGGTTCATGAAAGTGTTGAGAAAAGCAGTGGAAATACACCATTACACTCCACCTACATAAACTTCAGTTCAGCTGGGATATAACTTCGAGCAGGCCCTGACTAGCCGTGAGCACCACCATCTCGCCAAGAAGCACCCCCTGTGGGAGTCGCGGCGTGGCCAGAGGCACTTGTGTTTCCGACCCCGCTAGCCAGCGACTTCGACTGGGAGCAATACATCGATTACATCAAAAGAAGATCCAAGACCCTCGCCTTCGATCCAGCGACCGTCCGAAACGTCAAGACGACGCCGATAATGGAAACATCACCGCAGAACAGCCATTCGTTCTCGCCTGAATCTCCACAAGCAGACTCCCCTGCTTTTAGGGAAGGCCCAGTACCACCTATCACCATCAACTAAGCAGGGAACTACTGTCACTTATTGGCTCTGCTGTAGCGTAACATGAAGCTGCCCATATTTAGCTGGCCAGACCATCAGGGGATGAAGATCCTTCTATCCTGCACCGACAACTTCGCTGCAATCATCAAGATCCTTCACCAAAACTCCATGTGATATGACATCATGACTCCCGGTCGCGTGAAGAAGAAGTTAGATGTCATCATGCAGACAGCAGATAAACCAACTACCTCAGTGAAGCCGCACTCAAGTAAAATGGTCCAGTGCTTCAAGTGCCAGAACTTCTGGCACAACGCCAGCGAATACATCTGGACCTGTCAGGTGTGTTCGCTTTGGATGCGATCACGAACTACCCGCCACGAGCCCACATGTTGCAACTGCGAGTCTAGGCACGCAGATTATTACAGACGTTGTAAATCATGGAAACTACAACATAAGACGAACCCACAACTGCGTCGCGGGACCACTACAAGAACACAAGACTCCAGGGCTTCTCCGGCGGAGACCACTCGCCATCATGCAACTTTCACCACCTTTCCTCAGCAGAGAAATAGTCTCCATCATCTTGAAATCAGCCATACCGAGAGCAAAGCCACCCAGTCGTACAACAGCGACAGAAGCAAGAAGTACGAACTATGCAGGTAACGGTCCAGAGCTACTCGCGACGACGAAGCAGTCCGCTACTCACCACCATCGACTAAAGGCGGACTACACGAACTGCATAAGCTTAAGTTTCATAATGTAGGTGCTTCATCAACAAACCATGTTACTGACGGAAGTCATAACAACTTACGCCAATAACCTGACACTACCGTGAAGATGAACCAACAGAGAAGTCTTGAGCCATCTAATTAATGCTGGAGGCAATGTCTTCGGACAATATCCTACACCTTCCACCTGCCCACAAAGAAAAGGCAGTGACGATGCTGAAATGGAATGGCACTACAGTCGCGTCCTGAACTGCAGTCCTCTCGGCGGTCAGCAGCCGCAACTTGCTGATGATGGCACGTTACACCGTCAAAAATTTGTTGAACGACGATCAATTGTTCGGGCCGCATGCCCAAAGATTTCTTTTTACTTATGGCTTTACGCCTCTTTGAGGTAATTAGAGGCGGGGTAGAACAGGATGGAATTCGGCCATGGCTTTTTTAAGGATGCATCCTAGTATTCAACTGGATTGATTTGGGGAAATCATGGAAAACCCAAATCTTCATCCCCGGATTCGACCCGTCGTCCTCCCGAATGCGAGGCCAGAGCGCTAACCGATCACCTACCACACTCAGCCGCATGCCCGTGAGATTTTCAAGCAGCAGATTCACCTGGAAAAATTACGATTACATTTCTTAAAATGCCTGCTGCGTGTCACTAGCAGACTGACTGGAGACTGTTGATGGAAATATTAATAGGCAGAGCTATCCGAAACAAGCAATTCAGCGATTGTCATTTAGCATAGCGAGTTCTATGAGAAAGGATCACCTATCATCTTCCTAGTAGGTTGGCTGTACTCACCCCTCAATGAGCGGCACTTCGTCCAGCACATGTGACCCCCTCCTCCAGGCCGAGCAGAGAGCTGCCGCCAGCACGCAGACCAGAAGCGCCGAACTCAGAACACCTGCAACACAGGCGCACTGTCAGCACTCTGCTGATCAATTCAATCAACTACTCAAAACTTGTTACACTAGACGATCAAAGGGCAATACGTTTGAGTCCTCCATTTTCTTCACCACCTCTTCCCAAAATTTGGTGTTAGCTGCCTTTGTTTAGTTTTACTCAATGGTGGCGTGGTCAAATTTGGAGCTATATTATGGCCGTTATACCCTTACTGATGCCAAGCATTTTATAACTATTTCCAGGGTGTATTATATACTAATACAGGGATGTGAATTATCGCTATTTGTTTTTGAAACGTTTAACTACTGTATATTCTGCGCGTGGTAATTGTATTTTTGATTGTGAAATTCATAGTTTGTCAGGAGGATATTGGGGACATTCTTTGATGTTCGATACATTATACCACCCCGACCTGGTGTGCGGCCACTAAGCCACACAGAACGATCCATCCAGAGATAGGTGGCTAATCTTATATATAAAAATCAATGTTTGTGGGTTTGTTCGTCTTCTATGCATTCCTATACCATTTATTAGATTGCTATTAAACTTTGGAGAGTTTTAGAGTGTGCGTCTGCGAAGGTTTCTGTCAAAAAAAAATCCAAAAAGTTACCCCCTATCACCCATAACACCCCATAATTTAGGCAAAACCAAATTTTTTATCCGATTTAGATAGGAATTTGTACACTTATACTTTAAAACAAACGGAAAAATACTGCCAACGTATGGTTTCCGAATATTCATCCCCTCTCCCCTTTCCACCCCCATTACGTTTTTACCCCATAATTTAGGCAAACCACATTTTTTATCCGATTTAGATAAGAATTTGTACACTTATACTTTAAAACAAACAGAAAAATACTGCCAACATGTGGTTTCCGAATATTCATCCCCTCTCCCCCTTTCCACCCCCAATTACGTTTTTACCCCATAATTTAGGCAAACCACATTTTTTATCCAATTTAGATAAGAATTTGTACACTTATACTTTAAAACAAACAGAAAAATACTGCCTACGTATGGTTTCCAAATATTCATCCCATCTCCCCCTTTCCAACCCCATTACGTTTTCAACCCATAATTTAGGCAAACCACATTTTTTATCCGATTTATATAAGAATTTGTACACTTATAGGCCTACTTTAAAAAAGAGAGAGAAATACTCTAGACATTAATTTCACAAAAACGCAATCCCTCTCCTCTCTTTCCACCACCTTAATTACACCCTCTTCCCCATAACACCCCATAATTTAAGCAAACCCGCAAACCGTTCGTCCTATTACGTCGAAGCTATGGTGAATTGTCGAGGGGATGTCGAAAATGGTTCCAGTCAAAAAACAAATATTTAAAAACCCACCCCTCCTCCCCATAATGTAAATCGACGAGACAAATTAAAAACAAATGATATATTTTCTTGATATCTAGCTTAGTTCTCGACATATTGTATGTCAAAAGTGAGGAGGTTGGGGTGAGATCCGGCCTGGACCTGAACAAAAATTCCCAATACCACTTTATATTCGCGGTGGAAATTACCTATACATGTTTTACTTTCTCCTATTGAATGTTATTATGGTTGAAATACGGCCTTGGCCAGAAGAAACGTCACCAAAAGTACATGGAGTAATAGACTACCTATAACTGATTTTTAACATGCTAAAACTCGAAAACAAAGAGAGATATCAAAAATTATATTATTTATTTTCGATTTATTTAGTCGAGTTCTACAAGAATTCATATGTTTTACAAAGCGCATCCCCTCTCACCCTTTCCAGCTGAAAATGAATGAAACAGCAGTTTAAAATTTATATGTAAATATTTTTTCATTTAATCTATGTGCCTACTCAAGTCCAGCAATAGTGAAGCAATGCCGGGTCAGCTAGTATGGAATATTTACAAAAATGAAACAGCTGTAATAAATACCGGAAATAAGAAAGAGAAGGCAGCAAAACGCAGAGTCGGAGAAGGATGTGCACTGCCTCCCATATTTTTCAATGTCTATATTCAAGACTCACTGGATAAGATCAGGGATGAAATTGATGCTGGGATAAAGATACAGGGAACGAATTTTTACAACAAATAACATCAGCTGGACCACGAGGAAAAGACTATTAAATGCTTAAGTATGGAATATTGGCCTGTACGGATGTGAAACCTGAACAGTTGGTAAAGAAGAGAAAAGAAGATTAATTTCATTTAAGAAATGGTGCTACAGAAGACGAATGTTAAAGATTAGCTGGATGGACAAGATTACTAATGAGGATATTTTTGATAAGGCAGGAGAGTATAACTCTATATGGAAGAGTATAATATTAATTGGACGTATCATAAGACACGAGAGATTAGTAAAAACAATAACGGAGGGAATCGTAGAAGGAAAGAGATATGGAGAAAGACTATGTTTAAAATATATCCAGCAGATAATGAAAGATGTTGAAAGCAGGAGATATGTAGATATGAAGATGAGGACAGAGAACAGAGCCGAATGGAAGACCACCGAAGACCAATCCCAGGTTACACTACTGTAGGAGAAGAAGAAATGTAAATTAATTATAGCGCCAACATGTAAACTACAGAATCATTTGGAAAACACAACTCGTATAAAGCAGGCACAGAATGTTCGTTTTGAGAACAAAACATGCAGCGAGAGGTGAACAACAGTATATCAGTTATATTTTGCATTTGTTTTGAGAATTTAGTTTAAAAGTTGCCAATATCGATTTATGTATCCATTGCAGAAACAGCGACGGTCTAATTCGTGTGTTGTGGAGTAAATATGTAACTAATTAAGCCTAAGACAACTCTAAAGCTTTTTGAGGAGGAAACCCGTAACCAGACAAGAAATAAATAAACAATGTATTAGTTAAGCATAAATTTGACTACCTCCAATAAAATTTGAAATAAAAGTATAGAACATAAAATTGTCGTGGAGCCGGACGCGATACAGGTATCCAGAGCGTTGGAATAGATATACTTCGTGGTGGCTGTGGAGCACTGACAACGGATACTCTGATGAGACCAGTAGGTGAAGGAATGCATAGTATAGTAATTTTTAATTATTTATTTATTTTTTTAATATTATTTTTTTCTTGTTTCATTTTTTAGCTGTCATCAGTCTCTCCACTGGTTTGATGCACCAATCCTCCATCCCTTCCTATCTTGTGTCAACCTTTTCTTCTCAATATACCCTGTATTGCGAGGGGGGTCATTACTATTGCTGTAAGTTTTAATATCAATTTGATTATTGCTTTTAAATTATGAAATTAAATTTCAGGTATCAAGGATCCTGATTGCTGTTGATGACAGACATAAAATGCTTAATTTATTGTTTCCTTATGGCTTGTACATAGCCGGATACATTTTACGTTGCGTTAGAGCAATATTCGCCTTTACAATCTGCCTGAAGATAGCAAACATAAACTGAATATTAAATACTTCATTTTTAAAATTAAGAACACGATAACATCGTGGCCACAAGCCAACAATTGAATGTTACATGAATAGTGGATAAAATCCCTTTGGCGCCGAATTGAATTAGAAAAGATGAACAATATTAAGGCTCTAACTGAACTTGCAAGGAGCTTTAAAGTTCATGAGGTCATTTGCCAGCTAGCTTTAAATGGAATCGAGCAGAGATCCTGTCTCATGGGTCGATTACGGATCATTCAAAGTCTCACCAAACCATGAAACAATGATGGGCGATGGAACACATTACCAAAAATCACCCGCATCAGCAGCGGTGGCGTGCGGCGTAGGTCTCTAAGTTGTCCCACCAGTGAACTGGACTGCATAAATCAACCAGCTCGTGATCGAAGCCAGAGCCCTGACAGTACAGTGCCATTCCGCACTGTGAAGTGTCTCGACTCGACGACCACTGACCACACAATGACCAAGTATATCCTCAACTCCTCCCTCTTCCGAAACTCCTTCTCGAAGTTTCGTTACATGGAAAAAGAAACTACGAATTGACATCTGTAGACCCCGTATATGATACGGCATTGGTTGTTTAACTTCTTCCCAAAACCACGTGAGGCTCGAAGTCAATCTTATTCGCCCTGGCTCCCGCGCTTCGCTCACCCCTTCCACCGCACGGGTATCCTTGCGCGAGGTTCAACGCACTGACGGCTAACGGTGCCTATCCACTCTGAGCGCGCGAACAATAGCTCGCGTCATCCCACGCGTACTGGAGATTTTCACCGGATATACCGTTGTCAGCTTCAAAATCTCTCCTGCTCTTCCAACTAGCAACCTCTTTATTCAGTTATATTATTAAGAAATTAAGGCAGCCTGGGATATTAATTACGTTGATCAGATAATAATTTACAAAATATTCACAAATATTAAATTAATCTAATATTAAAAAAATCGATATTTAAATATTTGTAGTACGCCACAATCCTGCGTGCTACAACCACTCACAACGATCGTCCTCTATTATCTACTTCATTTAATTCTAATCTCTGTCTTCTTCTACAATACTGATCCCTCCACAGAGAAATTAACCAATCCCACATGTCTTAATAAGTGACCTACTATGCTGTCTCTTCTTTCTGTAAGACTCTTCCACAAACTCCTTTCCTCGCCCACCATTTCCAAAACTCGCTCATTTCATACTTTATATATCAACTTAATTTACTGCATCCTTCTATACCACCATATTTCAAACGCTTCAATGTTTATTCTTTCTCGTATTCCTGAAGGCCACGTTTCGCTAACATATAGTGCTATGCTCCATGCATAGCTTCATGAAGTTGTTTGTAAGTACTAGAGCAATATTTGAAATTATATATTTTTTTTTCATGAAGGCTACTTGTAGAAGTATTATCCTGTTTTTAACCTCATTCCTGCTTCTGCCATTAGTTATAATTTTACTTCCGAAGTGGCAAAATTCACTTACTTCTGGTATAGCATCCGACCTTGCTTTGATATTTAAGCTATTATTACTGGTATCATTTCTGTTGCATATCTTCACTTTTCTTTTGCTATAGTTTATATTTAGTCCAAGTTCATCCATCAGCATTTTTTTTTTTCACAACATTTATTAAACTCTCAATATTCTCTGCCTGTTCTACCAACAACAAAAAAATGTCTTCACCAAATTGTCACATGCTGAATTGTTTTTCTCTGTGAACACTTATGCCACATTCAATTTTTTTTAACTTACTTTATTGCTTCCTCTTGGTTGTAATAGAAACAATTGTAGTGGATAAGCCTAACCTTAAGTATCGAGTGTGTCTGAATAAATGGCGAAGAGTGTGTGGGTGTGAGCATCCCGAGAAACGAAAATAAATCCTGCCTGGTAGAAACGGACCGTGGAGGAACAAGAGAGTAGCTTTCGCGACACGGGTAGTGTGAGGCACTCAGTATTGCCGGCACGGCGAGGAGTCACTAAGCACCGTCCTAATCCACCAGTCGCAATAAGCAGATTCGTGCACTAAAGTAACTCCGCGTGATCTTTAAGTGAGTTTCTAACAAGCAGCGCAATCCGCCTCTGTAGTAGCCCCCTTGTACAGGGGACCTACTGTTTAGCCAACCAACCTGAAGTGTTCTGCTGCAATTCACAAGAACCTAGCAGACTTCACCAGAGGTGAAGAAGGTGCTGAGGGCGCTTCACTTAACAAGGTGACAACAGAGTTTGAACCAAACATTACAGACGGCAACTGCTTTAGTTCTATATGGGAATAAGTAATACATAATTAGATACATAAATTAAAGACTAAAGGTTGATTATGGTTATAAGGTGGGGAAAGTATTGCTTGTTGAAGACTTGAAATGTAAATATCTTTGCATTACATTAGATAACAAGCTTAACAGGGCAGGACACATTGGACAGGTAGTAGGAAAATGTTTCAAAATTCTGCATTTGTTGGAGAGAGTGATGAGGGGATGTATGAGAGAAGTAAAGGAATTGGGTTACAAAAATTTGGTCAGACCATTGCTCGAATATGGTAGTGAAGTATGGGACCCACATTTTGAGTATCAAATACAGGAGTTGAAAAGGGTACAAAACAGGGCTGCTAGATTTGTTTCTGGAAATTATCGCAGAACGCAATCAGTAACAGATATGATAAAAAATTAATATAAATTAAAAGTAATGGTTGGAAGCGGAAAGATGACCATGACCAGAAGCTGGCACTCGTTTTATGGCACAAGGGTGTGGGAAGATTCTCTTCATTAGGGAAGGGTGTCAGGGATTGGAATAAGTTACCAAGGTAAATGATGAATAATTTACCAGAAACGTTGAAAGAATTAAAAGTTGAAATTTGTGGGGGGTAAATATAGGTGGGTGCAGGAAAGGGGAAATATGGGTGTCCAGGGAAATTACTACCACAGTTTGCGCTGCATTGGAGTTTTCATTAAATATTATTAAGTACCAACAATTATACATTTTTTCTATAAACTGCTTTATGAGTAGCAGATTAAAGTTTACGATGTGGAAGTGATCTCCACGATGAATGACAGGATTAGCTCTTCGCGTTGGTCAGACTATGGAATTCAAGAACTTCCCGCGTTCACTCTTCGCTGATTTTCTGAAACCATTGCGAAGCATTGCCTGCCTTATTTCTTACGCATCATCTCCCGTGGCAGATTATTCCAATCCCTGACACCCTTACCAACAAAAGTAAATGTTCCCACTCCTTTATGCCGGGAATCGAGTGCCACCTTGTGCTCATGGTCATCTTTTTCCTTCAGCGCACCTCTCCTAATTCTTCGACCAGTAACATCCCATGCTTCATCACCAACCGTATCCCTTGTGAATTACTCAGCACCTTCTTTACCAAACTCTTTATTTTCCACTGATTACCTATCCAGTTAGTTTATCATTTCGTTTACTCACCGTGTACCCACGGTAATATCCACAAACAAATCATGGCTGCTCTCCTTTGCACGCCTTCCGGCTCCTGCATTTGATATCCAAGAAGGTGGATCACAAATCACATTATCATGTTCCGACAATAGTAACTCAAGATCTAATACAGACTGTTATCATGTTACCAATTGCAGACTGAAATTCAAGAGCAAAATAAACACAGTCAAAAAAATCTCAAATAAACAATCTAAATGAATTTCACATTGCGGAAAGCTTTGGAGAGGCTGTAGACGAGGGACAAAGAAATAACTCTGAAAGAAATTCTTCTGAACACGAATGGAATACACTGAAGAGTGGTGAAGGAACAATGGACATGTGAAAAACCCGTGCAAAAACAAGGCGTCACAAAAGATATTTTGAAGTTGATTTTTAAGTGAAGAAGAGAGAGACAAAATATGCTAGGGATAATAATCTTGATAAAGGCCATTTTTGGCAGCTGAGAGCAATAATTTTTTATGCAAACCATCATTATGGTTAACTTTTTTCGTCTTTACAATGTGGGGCAGCAAAAGTTACTGTAAATATATATTTTTACATGTGTTTTTGCGTCTGTGGAATAAGAAAAAATCAACACAGCAAGCGACAACACAGTAAGAGAACAGTTAAAAAATGCTAAATGGCTAACCTGACGGGGTGATCCTACCTCGTACAGGGGACCTACAGTTTTACTTGGAATTTGAATAATGACAAAGCAAAGGTTTGCATAGGAGAAGGTCAGTATTTAATACGGAGCGTGGTGGGTGAGTTAACGCTCTGGCCTCGCATTCGGAAGGACGCCGTTTGAATCCCCGTCTGGGTATCAAGATTTGGGTGTCCTTGTTTTCCCCAAATAACTCCAGTCGAATGCCGGGATGCTTCCTTCAAAAGGCCATTGCCAAGCCTTTCCCCTTCCTTGACCACAGTCCCATGACGCCTCTAATGACCTCGAGTCGACGAGGCTTAAATCCACAAGCAAAAAAAAAAAAAGGTGACCTTCAGTTCCCTGACCACGTGCCTTAACCAGATGAGCTACAAGACCACTATAACAGAATAGTAAGGATACTTTAAAACATAAAAAAACAGAAATTGCAGAAAGCAGTATAAAAGTGACTAGTAGAAAAGTAAAAAGAAGTAGGAAATGAAATGCTCATAGGTAAATTAAGTGTTGCCATTAAAAGGTTCAAGCAGAATTCCAGAATAATGAAGAATGGATATACAAAAATTATGGAAAACAGAAAGTGGAAAGTGATGGAAGAATATAGAAAAAACTTTTATGATGGTGATGACTTCTACTGGCAGAGTTCTGGCGAGATGAAACTATGTCTGTGGGAGGTCCTTTTTGTGAGCTTTCCACTCAATTAGCATGGGCAGTTAGGGGGCGTCCATTAATTACGTGAGGTGAAAAAGTGGGTGGGGGTCCGACGAAATCTCAACAAGGGGGGGGGGGGAGGTGTCGACGGAAATCTAACATATTTTTTTTAATTTCTTGAAGAACAGTAGAGCCTCTAAATGACGTTGATACCGACTTTAGGAGGGAGTGCAACCACCCCAGGAAGCAGGAGAGCTGAAAGAAGATTCAATAAACTGGAAGGTCACCAAATCTCACGAAATCTCACCATGGTGGGAGAGAGTGGAGGAAAGGGGGAATCGGAAATTTGGAAAAAAAACACACATAATTGCCACCGATCACCTATGCAATCCTCAGAGAATCATTTCGCTTATTAACATAGCCACCACAATTGCGGGTAGCAGAATAGTTTTATACGAGAAGGCCTCTCCAATAATAACCACGTTCAAACGGTCAGCTTGGATAATGTTAATTAAATAAAGTTAATAGTATAAAAGCGCCAAACAAATGAGGGTTGTTGTTAAGCCTAGAAATGAAAATTGACTGCACTGATAGAAATACTGCTTAATTTAACTAAAACAATTCCTTGAATAAACTTTTAAACACACGTTCTTCATTCAAACAAGCTCCTGATATATTTCGAAACATCCATAAGCTTCCATAGGGAGAAAGGCCAAATTAGAGCCATTCGACATTAAAAGACATGATGCTCGCCCGCTGCTTACGACAAGAGATTCTTCTGGAATAAATAGCGAAGAAAGCTATGTGCTATGCGGGGGGTAGAAACAAAAGCCACGTCGTGTTACGTAGGGGGAGGGGGTTTCACAGGAGGCCAAAATGAAGCTACATGGTTTATGGACGCTCCCATACACTTATTACTAACCAATACAAATAATATAATAATAATAAATAATAATAGTAAAAATGGTGTGGTGTGTGATTGCTGTATTTATTAAACGCAGAATCTGACACAGCTTGGGAAATCTCAACTCAAATGAGTCAGTAGAATTTTTTGAGAATCGTGAATTGACTTTTACAAAATTTGGTATACACTAGTCAAAGGGGTTTTGGAAATTTCAAGAAAGAATAACAATTTAATGGAAGATGAAGGACAAATACTCCATGACGCCTGTCGCCTGATATCAAAATGTTACGGAACAAGAGGGATGATTTTCATAAAAGACACCAGGATTACAGGTAAACAGGAAAAACGGTTGTTTATGAGTATTGGGTAGCGGAAGAATTGCTTGTTTAAGACTTCTTGTTATAAAGTTTGATAGTAAACTCAACAGGGCACGACTCATAGCGAAGGTGGAAGAAAAAGGTTTCAAACTCATGCATTTAGTGGAGAGAGTGAGGAGGCGATGTACTACAGAAGTTAGTGAATTGGGTTACAAAACTTTGGACAGACCTTTGCTTAAATAAGGTGTGCAATTTGGGAGTCACATTTTCGTTATCAAATAATGGAGTTGCAGGGCTGTGCAAAAGGGAGCAGATAGATTTGTTTGTGGACATATCGCAGGACCCAGTCAGCAACTTATATAATAAAGGAGCTGTATTGGGAGTCATTGGAAGAAGGGAGGAGGGTGAAAGGAGGGCTGGAAAAATGTTGGTGGAATAATTGAGAGAGATATGAGGAAGGGAAACTATAATCATGAGCACAAGCCGGCACTCGATTTGAGTCAAAAGGAATTTGGCACATTTTCTTCTGTAGGTAAAGGCGTGAGATAATCGAATAAATTGTCCAGAGAGGCTAATGAATAATTTAAGAAAACGTTGAAGGGCTTTAAAATCTGTAAAGGGTAAAAGTATATATAGGGAAGAGGGGTATATATATCAAAAGGATTTAGAACAGAAATAATAATAATAATGAGAAAATGATAAATAGGTGACCAGGTGAATATCCACCAGTAGGATGCGATCCATCGCAATTAAATCAATATTGTTACTCTTGTCTTAACATTCCTGAAGAATTCACACGTCTGGTTTCACATACTTCAGACTTAAGGATCGGGCTGGCGCAGAGAGTTAGAGTCAGATCAGTGGGAGAAATATTGGTTGACGATCTCAGAATCAAATCTGACTTTAAGACCGATACTGGAAAGTCGGTTTAGGATACTTTTATGGCTTTTGTGGACCTAAAAAAATCCTATAGCTTCTCTACGAAGCCCAAACTCGCACCATTCGACATTAACAGTGCTAGTAATCGGTAAAAATCATACCTTTCCCAAAGACTGACTACAACAATATGAAAAATTTCAAGTAATTTCGTCTAAACTGTCGCGGTAAAAGAATATAATTTTTATTAGAACCGGGTAGCTATAATAAAAGTAGGTAACGACGGCAGATATGCATTAGTAGAAAAGGGTGTGTGATAAGGTTGTAACTTATCACTTCAATATTCAGTTCGTATACAGGAATAAAGGGTGTATGTGGCAAAGTATTCAAGGATATGACATTGTATTGTTAGCAGAACACACCGAGGATAATGAGAAAAATTCTGAAGGAAGATTTCGAACTAAATAAAAGCCATAGCAAGATGAAAGTGATGAAAAGTAGAAAAAATGATAGCAGAAACCGATTAAATACAAAAATAGTATCAGATACAGAAAGACAGGTAAGTCAATTATATTTTTCAGAAAGAAAATTTTATCTGTTGGCCGAAACAATAGAAAAGCACCATCTTTTAAAATGAAAATTCGCTCAATTTCAAATATTTATCTAGGACTCAATTTTTTTTCTTTAAACTTTATATTTGGAGTATACTGTATTTATGGTAGTGAAGCTTGGAGTTGTGGAACACCAGAAGGAAAGAATATCAAAACTTGTAAAGCGTGGTGCTATAGAGAAACGTTAAATATAAGTACGAACTGCAGTTTTTAGGAAAAGATGGGCGCAGTAGTAAGAGAGAAATAAGATGCGGGACGTAGTTAATTTTCGGAGTTAGATGGAAGAAACAGTAGAGGAAGACGAACATTGGAATAAATAAAACAGATAATTTGGAGATGTATATTGTAGTTGGTAAGTTGAAACGATGAGGTTAACACAAGTTAGGAAGAGATGGAGCATTGCGCCAGACCACTAGATAGTCTGATGACATTCATACTAGACACGTCATTCTGACCTTTCGATTCCAATCTTCCTTTCTATGTGCGAGAAAATATTTTAGAGGATGAAAGAGATGCAAAAGTTTCGTTTTTCTGCTTGCAAAAAAAAGTGTTATTACAAGAGAACTAATAATTTTTTGAGTTGAACCACAACATCAACTGAACAGTCGATTTCTTGTCTTTCTGAATTTGTTAATTTCTTTGAAAAATACTCAGTCTATAAAACTGTATTTCCAGCAATCGGTATAACATATTATTTACTATTTCTCTGATAGTATTTGTTCTTTTGGGTCTTTAATTTCGAACACCTCGGTACCCGAATGGAGGTAGTCACCTCACCGCTAGCAGCCTTATATACTGGGTGTGGGTTGCGGTAATGAGGACGGCTAGACCTCCTTATCACTTATCATTCTTTTCTAAATATCGCATTGAAACATTCTTCTTACTGAGAGATGTTGGTCAACGAAAAAAAAAAAACAATGCCTGAAATCAATTGTAAGCTTGTGATAACGTGTTCCTTCCATATACTATACCTATTTCTTCTCCAATATGCGTCCAGGAATAATCAGCAATAAACGACATTACCTCGCAATACCTTCAGCTGCCTGCTCTCTTCCTATGTCTCGCAACAAAACTCCTTTGTCCTATCAGATACTGGCGTTTTCTTTTCTGTCTTTAGTAATTCAATCCTGTCTTGGCGTTATATGAGTTGTAAGTAAAATAAAAGTGCCGTCTAGTGTGGTGACGAGAAGCCGACACAGGTACTCACCCATCTCTCAGTGGACCACGTCACTGTAACTGAGCAGCTGCAGGATCACCTCGGTCACTATATAGACAGCCATCACGGAGAGCTGACAAGGAGGAGAGGTGGGGGTATGGAGGCTCAGAGAGAGATAGCGCCTATACGACTGGAAGCCAGATACTCAGGACTGCGAAAAGAAATAATACAGCAGCTTACACGTCATAGCGTGTCTCCTTTCCATGGGATCACAGCTGTTGGCGTTAACAGTAAGTATGAACACTCTCTCGTTCCCGTACACTGTGGAATGAAAGCGGCGTCCCGTCTAGTTAGCACGTGAGACCAAATAAACATCACTATCACGGCTTACAAATGTTTGTTCTGCCTTCACGTGGGTGTTGTGTCAGAGTCTTCTGCTGCCTTTCTTCTCTGTCTTGTTGTAATTTAACAAGATCTTTGGTGATCCTACGTGATACCCGTTCCATAGATTTCCTACTAAATCTAATTATTTCCTCAGTTAGGTAAAAAATCAATTTCCCCTTATTCCTTCAATTCTTTTCTCTAGTAAGGTATACCCAACCATGCCTGTGAGAAATCTCGTCCCGCTATTTCTATTCGCTTTATTTGTTGTTCAGTGGATGTCCATGATTCGAACTCATAATGTTGGTACACTCTTTACTTTTTACATCTGGTGTTCTTAAAATTTCTTTTAATATCTGATACATGTACTGAAATACGCTATCTGTATTTTGTGCAAATCCATAACAGCTTCTGCCTTTATCTTGTATGTTGCACGCAATAGACAGATAATTTTCGGTTTTCGAACAATCTCTTTTTTTTTAATATGGCACACAATCTAAATTTAATAAACGCTTTTTAACTTTATTTCACTAGAACTTAAATAGTTCAGCGTTCAGGACATCACAGCACGGATTCTTTTTATTCTCCAGTTAATACCAATATTTTTTTTATTTAGTGTTATTGTCTGTACGTGTTTATATTGGCAGTGACGTCTGTTCCTGTAGAATTTTCCTGTTTATCTGCTGAGAGGGCCGTGAAATATTGTACCAATCTCTCTCAGATATGGCACTGAGTTAATCAGTTTACACTGCTCTATATAACTCAAATCTCTCAGCACTCTGTTAACTCTACTGCTTACCATGATGGTCATATTCTAAATGGTTTGATCTATTTGAACGAAATAATTCATATTTATAATATTCTTGGTATGACGGCACCGCGAGGACATGTTTCATTATATTGCAGGGTATTATGGTTTGTTTATGGAGGTTGTGGTGCACATCTGCTAATCACCAAATTGTGCGTCAAAGTCCTGGCTTAAACCTCTCCACAGTGCGTATCGAGTGAGAGCATACGTAATTATTGATGGTGGTTGGTATGTGGGCTCAAGACTTCACGGATGGTGGCACCCTAAGGTACGTTTCGGAAGATTAGGACTGACTGCGCCAGCACTGTATTTCACCCTCTTATCCTTCAATCCATAACAGAACTCGAATAACGCTAAGTACTGAACACACACTATCACAACCATCCCCATATACAACAACACATAAGAAACACGCACTGGCGAGGGCAACTAGAAACCACTCATTTCAACTCCGCAAGATAAATCCCATGAGGGGTATATCCTGCATCGTATCCGCCTTCGTTCGGTATTGGGCATAACATTACCAGAATTCAAATCTCTTTCGAGAGCTTTTAAATAATTTCTTTAACGTTTTAGTCACTTTGGTAAAGTTTCATTAAGTATTTTGAATTAAAAATTGTTGTGTAATAAATTCACAGTTTTTTGATTTTTTGTTTTAACTTACCTACTGTAAAACCTGCTGGATGTCCTCGAACATCCCATTGTGACCGCCGCATTTGTCTCGCTATCAAGAAAATTAAATTTTTATGGAGCACAGATATCTGTTTGGACATTAGTCTACGATGTTTAATAAACTCATAGCCTTGCTGCTGGTTGTAATAACTTTTATGACGCACTGATATCAGCTATGAAGCTAATGAGTTTCCTGCCGTAACATTTGATGCTTAATACGGTTCTTGGGATGGAAACCACTCCGTGGCTTGATATCAGTAATGTGATACTTATTACGTAATGTTGTGATTATAATTAACTAACTGTTAGAATGTCTTCGTTATTTACGATGCGGATATTTCGTAGGCTGTGTCGCCTGTGGGTTGGCTCCATTCTCTCACATTATAAGAATGTGTTAACTATAATCTTTTTTGATGGTGATTATCACCAGTTTATATTTTATTTATATCCTTCTTGTTTACTTTAGTTCGTGGTACTTAACCACGATTTCGTTAAGATAAACTGATGTATTTGGCTTGCATTTCTTCGTTTATCTTTAAATTACCTATGTCCATAACATCTGTATTACAAGGGAAACGAGCAGTCCTGGGTAACTTGCCGTCTCTTAGTAACTATCAAAATCCCAGTATATAAATAATAGTGAACGTAATACTACTGACCCAAGATTTGTAAACGAAACCAAAATTAGAGCATATAACGCGAAATTAACAGGCCCTGTTTTATTGATTCCCTGCAACCAACCATCATTGCTTTCCGAACAATATGAACGACGTTTCACCTTGCTTCTTATTCATTTTTTCTCTGTCTATACAATTTACTTAACTGTCATCAGATACTCGAAATCAGTTCCCATCATTCATTTTCCTGATATTTTTTAAAGTAATTACTACGGTACTAATTTTAGAGTTATTTCCGATGTTAACTATTGGATAAAAGAAGTAAGAGTCGAGACTAGCGCATGTGGTCGGTCGCTTGGCACAAGACACGTTTCCAGCTTAGGTAACTGATTCCGCTCCACAGGCCTCCAACGCCGTATCACGTTGCCACGTCGGTAGAAGGACAAGGTCATTTTACATACCATCACATCGTCTCATGATAACGTAACAGGAATTAAAAAGGTTCCATCTGAACAGAAACCAATATATCCAAAGACAAAATTAACATTGCCCGCCTAGGACCGAAAAATCTCTACCGAAATATGTGTAATTTACATTCTCCAATCATTGTTGGTCCTTTATTTGAGATTCTAATGGTGTCATATTTTACCTTGCTACCCCCAGTGTGGTGAATATATAGGTATCAATGTTTGAAGAGTTTTATTAGCATGTCAATATGTTTCTAGCCGAGTAGAATTGAAACATGACGGCTTGACAGGTACAATGATAATACTTTTAGAATCTATTATAATTCTATTAGTAAAACTCACCTAAATCAGGATTCGGTTGTTTTGCCACAAAATTGCTCCTCGCATCCCGCTGCCTGTTACCTTCTTACATCTTCTACAGTTCCTCTCTTGTTGTCTCCTGAGAGTTTTTTGATTCTACCTTTAAGCGCCTCGTCAACGCCAAGGTTATTAGAGGTGGGAAGGGAAATTGGCGCCAGGAATGGGAAGGAATTCGACCATAGCTATTTGAAGCAACCATCCCCGCATTCATTCTGGAGTAATCTGGGAAAACCACGTAGAAAACCCAAATCTGGATGGCCAGACGGGGAATTAGTACCGCGTCCTTCAGAACGCGACGCCGGTTATCGCCTGACGGTCACCAGTTTTAATCTCCAGTTCCCCTTTCTTTCTGTCTCATTTATATTTCTGAAAAATCGTGGGGTATCCTCAATTAATTTTCTACTTTCTTCCTCGATATAACTTTCACAGTGAACCCACCTACTGCGCTCCTCACAAAACACGCCCAACCTCATTACTCCACCGCGGCATCCACACTTTCCACCCATAGCAGCTATTCAAGTTTCTAATTACAATTCATTACATTGATACGGCTCCAAACATCCATCTCAATGTGTTCTGCCCGATTAAGTTTACTATCGAATAAAATGCCAAGATATTTTAATCCTGAACTTTGAACAAGCGGTTTCGCCGAGATTATAGCCAAATAGGACTTTTTTTAAAAATCTATGTTTCTAATAAGCTGAAGATCTTTATAATTGCCCTCATTATCGATTGACTTATCCAACTGCACAGGGTATAAGACAAAAAGGGACAATATTTAAAGTATCGAAAGGCCCTATTGCGACCAACCAAATGTTATATTATGACCTTAGCGAAAGGGTCAACGTTTTCAGGGTTTACTCAAGTTGCATGCGATAAGAGCCAGGTAGAGAAAGTGCCTTTAGGAACAAGGCAGCACACGTGACTGAAAAATGATGGCTGGCAAGCCCAATACACTCTACATTATTTGGACCGAGCTTATACTCGAAGATGGATGGACCAGCAAGGTTCTAATCTGTGGCCACCATGATCACCTGAATTAAACTACCTCCCTTTTTTTTAATCTAGGATCTCTCAAAGATATTATTTTTAAAAGCCCATTATCATCAATGAAGGAGCTGTGAACGCGCATTATATCTTCCCCTCAACAAATTAATGTTACTGGACATTCACGCCAGATTAAGTTATCATTTATTTCTAAGTCCAGGCCGCGTATCAGAGCGAAGGCAACCAGTTTTAACGGTTAACTGAATTTTAAAATTAAAAATTATTAATTAATGTGATTAATCTCTAATTGAAATGGCATGAAATTAACCGAATGCAGGCATTGAACTGAAAAAATGAACAAGATATGACCAAAACTTGAAAACACTAAAACTTTTGCTAAGGTAAAAATTTTGTATCTGTTATGCCCCGACAGGGCCTTTTGGGAGTTCAAACGTAATCTAGCTTTTACCAAAAACCTTGTACATAATCTTGCAAGTGTTAACACCTCTTGCAGTTTTTTGAACATATTATAATTATAATATCTTGTAAACCGATCGCAACCAAAATTGAAGCTGTAAAATTAATTACACTAACAGCAACTGTATCAACACTACCCTGTTTCACGACTCCTGTTTCAACTTCCGCACTTTTTCATACTGAACAGCATACTCTAACGCTTTAGGGCCCGCCTATTTAATTTCCCTTTGCCTAGACGCAAACATGTTTTTTTTTCGTATTTAATATCATTTTATGTCACAATCCGTCATATGCCTTCAAGAGTCCCCGTACTGTATTATCAAATAAGCTTCCACTATCCATTTTATCAAAGTTGAAATTTTTAGGGGGCAAAAGTAGGTGGGTACAGCAAATGGGTAAAAATGGGTGTGTAGGGAAATTGCCACCGGAGCGTGCGCTCAATAGCAATATTAAATTAAATCCTAAATATCTTGCAATTAGCCTACTTACTGAGTTTCGTACGAATATCCTTGCCCAAAGACATGTTGCTGATTTAAGATTTACTTTCTTTCGTCAGAGACATTTCTGTTGTGGTTTCATATAAAGCACTTCATCAGCTTACCTAACACTGATTTCAAAATAATCGGTCCTATTCAACCATGTTTGTCTCCCTTCCCTTATCTACTGGTACAGTAAGCCGGGGAAAAAACTGTGAGGTTTTCAAACATTATATTGCCGCCCCCATTATCACCACTCCGAGTGTCGCTACCGAATTGTCGCCACGCGGGAGTATAGTATGGTTAATAAATAATAATAATGATAAAATGGTCGCCACAATATAAATTGACGCTCTTCAAACACAGTTTTGTCACTCCCCTGAAGTTGCCGCCCGAGGCTAGTGCCCTATTTTGTCACCCCCACCTCCTCCCTTGAACCGGCACTGATTTATTCTTAAATATCTTCCATAAATGTCTCGAAACATTCTTCCTGTCAGTTTCCCAGCACAGAAATTCCAAGTAACGTCTCCATTGGTTTCCTTGAATCTGTATATGTGTTCGTGAATGCATCTTAACTGTCCTGTTTCCTGCTTTTTATTGCTTGTTTCTTTGCTTGAATGATATCCCTACTACCCTGTTGATTTCTAAAATTATAGCGTTCTCTCCATAATCCCCAAATTAGCCCTTTCACATTATTATAATATATTTTGTTTATTATTTCTTTTCCCCTAATAACCATCCCTTTGAATTACTTGCACTTCTGCTCCACTTTATTTTCACGTAGTGAACTGCACCCTGAAATACTGTACATGTTCAACACGGAAAATCCGTTAGTTTTCTAATCATACACTCCTTTATCCAGTGAACATTTCTTCTGTTATCTGAGGCATCACCTGGATATCATTTGCCTTTACTAGGAAGTTACCTGAAAGGTTTCTCCCTAATGCTCTGCTTCCATTAGTTGTTAAATCCTTCTTCTGTCACCAAGACGTTTGCTGCTCTGTTGCTCTTTGTCTTTTCCCAGCCCACACCTGATAAATATAAGTCGCCATCCCAATCCCACCTTTGAGCTCAGAATATGAATTCATTTTCTCCCCAAGGGCCTAACTTGTCTGCCCAGCACTGCAGCTGTTGCGATTTTGTCCTGTGATTGACGGCTGTGATAGCTGATCAGAGAGCATGTTGCTGCCTTCATGTCAGATGGGTTTACTTCATAGAATTCCTCCAACCGGACTTCCCGAGTTTGCTAAAATGTTTTACCTGTTTTAACACCTGGACATAAGCAACTGTAACAGACCTCAGACACAGATTACTTTTAATTACAATCCTTTATATTAATTACACCTGTGTCCGAGACAGATATGCAATGATTAATTGTAAATTTGTATATTTTTAATGAATGAGTATTGTTTCGATGTATAAATATGTTTTTAATAAGCTGTAATTCGATTACAAGCAGTAAATTATCTAAAATACTCATTAAAGGATGTAGTTAAGAATGTTGTACAAACAATAATGTTAAAAGTGTGATTTTCGATTGATTGAAAAGGTTTATCAGTTTGATGTACAAATGCTTGTAAAAGTTTTTGTTTTAATTTAAAGTGGTTCTTCACAATTATAAGTGACATTGCACATGTTTTAATTGTTTTTGTACGATTTCTATTGTTGGAGCGACGGTCAGCACTCCAGAGAATACTCTGATGTTCTCCCTAAAATTCTGTTCCTCCTATTTAAGCTCCAGAGGTTGCGAGCAGGCGAGATAGATGGTAGCGGTGGTAATGACACTAATGAAAGTGACAGCGCGCTCGAGCACTGCCCAGCCAGGAATGTGCCCGCTTGCCGTCAGCACCTCATAGTGCAGTCCCCTTCCTAACTGTAGCTCAACCGAAGTAGCCAGGGAGGCACAAGCTGAGAGCAATTGACTAGTGGTGTAGCCACCTGCTGAAAACCTGCAACACTCCCCTTCACCTCCCATATATACTCCGCCTATATACTCCGAAAGAAAATCTCACTTTCTTCTATCATTGTATGAAATTCAGCTAGTAAAACTCTGTACTTAAGGCTACATATACTTGTATCACTGGAGCTTACGTAATCACCAGCTTCTCGTCACTCTCGGCTTGGTTGCTTTTGAAATGATCTTCTCCATATAATGTACCTTCTCGATAGTACCCAAACCAATAAATGACGCACTAAGCATAAGATATACCAACTGCTAGAAGCACCTAGTGCAGTGTTTCAGCCAGAGTATGAACAGAAGCAGCCAACCCTCTGACTGCAATGCGTAACTCTCCGCAGTGCGGTTAAATGACTGCAGAGTGCATCTTGATCGCTAGCCTCTGTATTTAGCTGCAACATCTGTTTCAAACACAGAGGTTTAAGTTCTAACAGGGAAGTTCCATCTACGAAACTGACCGACGAATGAGAAGATAACATATTTCATATCTATAAACGTTTCTCGGGAAACAAACCGAGTAATATTGTTATTAATGCACAATATTTCGGTGAATTTATTCTCCGTCGCCATCTTCAGGTGCAGTTGCAAGTCTTGAAGTCTGCCTTGAAGTCAGCCTTGAGCATGTTGTTTGTAAACTGGCATGGCAACGACAGACGTTGTTATGTTGCCTAGCAGCATCTCAGATGTCATTAGACGCCCGCGGAACACAAAAAACAGAGCGTTGGTGACGAGCAGCCTCAATAACAGGAATCCATGCATCACTTATCTGGAATCCACAATCTCTGTTTACCAAATCAGACGCGAGGCGAATTTCAAATGCTTCTTTAATGACGCTGTCCCAGAAGCCTCTCGCATGTGTCAACACCTTAGTCGCTTCGAAATCGAAACCATGTCCTTCTGTCAAACTATGTTCCGCCACTGCTGATTTGTCTTTTTGCCCCAGGCGAACATGTCGGGCGTGTTCCAAACAACGTTGTTGTACGCACCGTATGGTCTGACCGATGTATTTCTTTCCACATTCACAAGGGATGCAGTAAACTCCGGGTGTACGTAGGGCAAGGTCATCTTTTGGAGAGCGCAAAATGTTTCTCAATTTTGGTGGTGGTAAGAAAATGGTCTTAATGCCTATTTCTTGCCAGGACTCTTCCGACCCTAGATGTATGTTTCCCGAGAAACGTTTATAAATAAACAACGCCGAGAAAAATTACATTCATTTATATTTCATATCATGCATGTAAATAGCAGCAACAATCGATACATTCTAATACCTACATACAAATAGAAACTTACAAGCTGCCACTTACGCTATTGACAAATAATTGTCATCGAGACCTCAGCACTTGCTAGCTGGTCGAGAAAACTTGCAAAAATGGTCACTTATATGTTGGGTATGTAAACAGTGTGTTTCAACTTCGAGTTTCAACAATAAACAAGTTTAAAGCAGTGAAGTGCTGCTGAGTACGTGATTACCGTCCCCCCTGCAGTCGACGATTCCTTCAGTGTTTATTACTTTTAATTAAAGAAATGACGTACAGTACAGAGTCGGTCATCACTTAGGTAAAATATTTTCGGCGAATGCTCATAATTATACACTCCAATTATGTTAACTACCTCATACTGTGCACGTGACGACCGTGCTTTCTCCAGTCTGGCATGACCGTGCGTGGTGGGTCACCGGTAAGTCTCTACCCTCCCATTCTGGAGGACGCTCGTTCGAATCCCTGTCTGACAATCCAGATTTGGCTTTTGTACAGTTTAACCAAATAACCAAATCTCTCTAGGCAAATGACATGATGTTTCCCACAGAAGGCATCGGCAGAATTCCTTCCCATTCCTCTCCACAGTCCTTTCCTATGTCTAATGTCCTCGACGTCAACGGAGTTCGGTACGGGTGTGATTGGTCTCTTAGTGCCTACTAACAAATTTTAAGTATGGTAAAGATGAAGGTTAATGGATTCCTTTGCGGGTCTCCATTTTAAACCTTTGTGTCAGGTCAGGAATTTTTAGATATGCAAATCAAACAGTAGTTCCAGTCACGATAGAGACGTAATACATGGCAAATAGAAACTCTGTCACAAGACCACACCAATTTAATTTGTCAATTACAGACAATAAAAGTAAATGGTAATTAATATCAATTCGGTATAGTCTCCTCCAACCTTAATAATCTTGTACTAATCTAAGAATTTCTGAAGGGCAGAACACAGTGTGTAGTTCTCGACGGTGAGCGTTCATCACTTACTGAAGTGAGGTCCGGGGATTCCCAGGGAAGCGTGATAGGGCCTCTGTTGTTTCTCATATATATTAATGATTTGTGCGACATAATAAGGGGGATGAAAAGATTATTTGCCGATGATGCTATTATTTATCGTGAAATCACAAACCAGGACGACTGCGCTTTGTTACAAGACGATATTATGAAAATAATTGCGTGGTTTAAAGATTGGCAGTTGGAGTTAAATGCTAAACAGTGCCAAGTCATGCATGTAAGTAAAAAGGTGACACCATTTAGCTCTGAATATGCAATTAATGGTACTGTCCTTAGTAACGGTAGATTCCGCTAAATACCTAGGGGTAACAATTCGTAATTATTTGTCGTGGAATGAGCATATCGAGAATGTAATTGGGAAAGCAAATAGTATGCTTCGATTTCTAGGTCGTAATTTAAAACAATGCACTCCGGAAGTTAAATCGAATGCATACAAGTTACTAGTGCGGCCTCACTTAGAATATTGTTGCTCTAGTATAGGGTCCCCATCAAAAGGGATTAATAGGAGGCATTCAGAGATGGTCCAAAGAAGAGCCGCCCGATTCAGTGACAGGTATATATAGTTGGAGGGAAAGCGTAAGTGCGATGTTGAATGAGTTAGGTTGGGAAGACCTGGAGCACTGAAGGCGTTGCTCTCGACAGAAGCTAATTGAAAAATTCTCGACTGACGTATTTCGGAACGACAGTAAACAAATATTGCTACCAGCAACATTCATATCTCAGAATGACCGCGAAAATAAGATAAGAGAAATCAGGGCCAGAACCGATTCATTTCTGTACTCATTTTTTCCAAGAGCGATTAGGGAGTGGAATAGAAAGGGTTTACCTGGCGAGTAAACATAAAATCTGACAGGAGTAGCTTCGATAAAGCACTCCAGCCATCCTGATCTGGGTTTTCCATGGATTCCCTAGATCGCTCCAGGCGAATGCTGGGATGGTTCCTCACAATAGCGCATGGGCGCCTCCTGCCATATCCCGTATATCCCTTCCAAAACATTACCTTTCCAGATAGGTGTAATGCACCCTCCGCCAAACACTTTTAGTGAATCGCGGAGTAATTGTAATAGTATGCTAGAGGTTTGCTTGGAAACTGTTATTCATCAGTTCCTAATGTTTCTCTACTTATATGATTCTGCTGTTACATGCAACACTTTAAAATGACGGCAATAAGACCTTGCATCCACATCTATACCATGAAATTCACAAAATTGTGGGATGGTGGAAGAGGGTGCTTTGCACCAAAACTAATCTCCCTGCTTTGTAACCACAGATAGAACAAGGGAAAAAAAGAATTCATGTAAGTATCTGTACCTCATTCCTCTAATCATGCCTTTACTGTCATAGTGATCAAAATGAATAGGTGGATGAAGTATTACATGGCACAAGTAAATCAATGTCGATGTTCACATGTTTGTTTTGTCAATAAATTCAACTGGAACATACGTCGCCTGTCTGCGAGAAAATCTCATTCCAATCTATATATTAATTCGGTGCCACTTTTGTGGCAAGCAGTCACAAATTGAACAGCTCTTCTCTTAATTTTCTCTCTACCATCAATTGGTTCCTTGCTATACAGTTCCCAAACAGTACATCATCTCCAAACGTCGATGCACAAGGATATTTGTGCGCTACCTTCTTGGTATATGAATTACAATTCAATATTCGACAAATGAAGCACAATACAGAATTAGATCTACCTTCAACCAACGTTAAGTGCAGGTCCCAATTTCATGTTGTTTTGTACTGTATGTGCCCTAATAGTTCAGGCAACCAACCATATCGATAACTGAACTGCTTAATTTGTACTCCTAAACAAATTGTTACTTTCTGTTAGTTATGTACAATGTCTTTAATTATTTTCAAATTGATTGCGCCATGCCGAAATTACATCCAGATGATGTTGAATTTCTTATTTGCCTGTAGAAGAATGCACATTCCCCAAATAATTTCAAACTGCTATCAATGTTGTCTGCAAGATCTCTACTCATATATACTCCAGTTTAGCCACACAGCTGCCTATAAAAATCGCATATAAACTTTAAGAAAAAAGATGATTTATTGGTATTGCCCCTGTCTTCCTTCATCACAGAAATCCCTGATGCTTCAAAACTACTTTATTGTTCTCACAAGTCCACAAAGACACTATTTTACTTAAAATCATGGAGGAAGGAATATATGGAGACGATGCAAGGGACCTTCACCACGCACTGAAGTGAAACAGTGTAGAGAGTAGTGGGGTGGGAGGCCGCCCAATTGCCTTGCCGGAGAAACATGGTGAATTGGCTCAAAAACATCATTTATTTATTTATTTATTTATTTATTTATTTATCAATCTTGTTCCATGGATCCCTGCTGAGGAAGTACCTCTGGGATGTGAAACATGTCATTGTTGATACATACACACATAATATGAGTCTTATTATAGTAAATATATATATATACATATTTTACAAATACAAAAAATAATAATAAACATACATTTTTGCAACTGAGTTTTGCAAACGTCATAATGAGTACAATTAATTATTTTCTTCAAATTCTTGAATGGAGTAGAAGGAGTTGCCAATAAGATAATCTCTAAGTTTTTGTTTGAATACATCTTTATTATCTGAAAGCTGTTTTATACGATTAGGTAGTTTATTAAACAGATGTATCTCAGAATAATTAACTCCTCTTTGTACTAATGACAGAGATATTGGTGTTTTATGCAAGTTATTTCTGTTTCTTGTATTGAATCTGTGTACCTGTGAATTAGGTGTAAACAGGTTAAAATTTTCTATGACAAAGCTCATGAGAGAATATATATACTGAGAATACATTGTAAGAATATTGAGTTTCTTAAAGAGTTGTCTGCAAGAAGTTCTTGGTTTTACCCTACACAGAAACCTAATAGCTCTTTTCTGTGCTATTAAAACTTTTTTACTTTGTGAAGAGTTTCCCCAAAAAATTATGCCATATGACATTACTGAATGAAAATATGAGGAGTACACCAGTTTCATTAATTCTAGATCTGCTGTTAGAGAAAGTGTTCGTATTGCGAAGGTGGCACTACTTAACTTTGCCAGTAGTGTAGTGATATGATCATGCGAACAGAGTTTCTGATCTATTTTAATACCAAGAAATTTTATACTCTCTGTTTCTAAGATTGTGTTGTTTTATAGTTTATAGATATATCTGGCTGTGCATAGTTTTTGTTTTAAACCTAATATAATGGTTTTTTTTTCAAAATTTAATTTTAATGAATTTGCCTGAAACCAATTTGCTACTACTCTAAGTACTTCATGTACATTAAATTCTATCGTACTGTTTGGTGTTTTACGCACAGTCAGGTTAGTGTCATCTGCAAATAAAACACTCTTAACGTTGTCGGATAAATTTGCAGGAAGGTCATTGATGTATAACAGAAAGAGGAGGGGACCTAAGACAGAGCCTTGTGGAATTCCATGTTTTATTTTCTCCCAGTCTGATGAAGCATCTTTACTTATTTTAGAATCAAAAATTGAAACATTTTGCATTCGGCTTTCAATGTATGATTTAAACCATTTACCTGCGGTCCTAAAAATACCATAGTATTCCATTAAACATTAAGATTCATATAACTGCACAAAGTATTAAACATGTCATACAAGTGGAGAAACCTGTTGGAAAAGCAGGGTCATTTACAAAGAAAAGACTGCAACCACTACAGAAAGTGTGGAAACCTAACACAAAAAGTCAAATTAAATAAATTAATAAACAGTAGCTAACAAAAAGTGTTTTCAATTACAAATATTTAAAGCAAAAGCAGGGTAAGACTCTGAATATGGCGAATTCTTCTAAATGTTGAGACCAGGCAGGTATGTGCTACTAACAGTATGTCTGTATGACAGTTCCCAGTAGCAGAGTTCAGGTAGTGTGGTGGACACAGCAATTCCTCTGTAGTCCAATTGTGAAGAAGTTCCTAAGAATATTGTGATCCTATACATAAGTTTTAATATAAATCATATGAATATGATATCAGCCATGCTCACTATTTTGGACAGATACTTGTAGTGAATGTGATACAAGGGTTTAGACAATGGAGGCCACTGAGCTGGGATATAGCACTAATTATGCAATACAGAAACAATCCCCATTTTACTTTCAATCTGTTACCAGCTTTCGATTTTTTATTTCAGGAGGTGTGAATATCTCAGAATCACAGAAATTGGATATATATGTCTGTGCATCTTACTAGAGTACAAGTTAAATTCAGGTAATGGAAACAAGTCATTGGTTAAAAAGTATGGTATGATACTAACATTAACATGAATGAATGAATTAAACCACAAATTATGTAAAAACAGAGTAACTAACTTAATTTTAGTTATTTCAGAAGTAGCTTGAAAATGAATATTATTATTAATATGCAATAAGAAGCAATGTGAGGCTAAAGGTAGAGAGCGATATTTGATTTTTTAGAGAAAATTGCACAGGTTGAGTGAACTGTAAAATCACCCACAGAAGGGTTGCATATACCTTCTAACATCCCCCACCCTTCCCACGTCTCCGAAGACAGCGGCTTTAAAAAATAAATGGCAGAAATTTCTAAGATATCCACACCTTCCAATTCATTAGAACTACATACATAAAACTCCAAACAGATTAAAATATAGGTATGGAACATGGAAGTTTGGTCAAGTGCATGTCCAGAATCACTTCAGCATAAACGAAGAATGGTGCACTGAGTGGAACAATTCCAACACTGACAAGCAGTTACTAATCCAAGACCCCACATAACAGCCTCCTGGATTCAACCTCCCAGGAAAATCTGAATGCCACTGAACTGAGTGAGAACAGACCATGGAAGATGCAGCTACTAGATGTACAAGTGGAGAAAGATATAGAATCTTTCTTGTGACTGCGGTAAACATCAGAAAACTATTCACTACATTACTGTGGAATGCCCTCTCAGAAGATTCAGTGGTACATTGCATCAGATTCACAAAGCAATCCCAGGGGCAATCGAATAGCTGCAATCGCTGGAGTTCAGTCTGTAGAAACATCCATGTTTGGTTTTATCTATTGTGATTCAATCCATGGAGGAAGGAAAATATATGGAGGAGAAGTGACGTTAAATTGGTGAAGCAGGCTCGCTCATGAGCAGTCGTGGCAGCGGCGATATTGCGCTTCCAAACAATTGCGGTGTTCCCAGTATATCCCGAAAACTAAGCACGATATCGAAAAATTTTATTGTTTATTTTCGATTTGTCTCGTCGTGTTACATTAGAATCGATCATTAAATTTGACCTTTGCGAAATTTTTCTTCTCCATTTCAACTCAAGACACCTCACTTTTGATACAGTATATCTCTAGAACTAGGTGAGATATCGAAAATTTTTATTCTTTATTTTTCATTTGTCTCGTCTTTTTAAATAAGAATCCATCATCAAATTTGACTTTGACCAATTTTTTCTTCTGAATTTCAACCAAAACCATTTCACATTTGGGACAGAATATCTCTAATACTAAGCAGGATATCAAAAAAAAAATTATTCTTCATTTTTTATTTGTATTATCGAGTTACATAATAATCCATCACCAGATTGCGGCGTCACCTTTATCCTAGAGTCCCCTTGAGGTTTTTGTACATATTCCCCGTGTCTGTATGGAAGCGGCCATGCCCCCTCCACTCCGGCCATGCCCCCCCCACTCCTCCTCCGCCCTGCTTCACTTCAATGCGTGGTGGAGGTCTCTTGCGTCATCTCCATATATTTCCTTCCTCCATGATTCAATCTAGTTACCATCTTTGTATACTTGTGTCATATGAAATAAATAAACAAACAAATAACATGTTTTCATAATGCCCATGTAAACACAATGTTCTGTTAAATAGTACACAGTATTGTAAACAGAAAAATAAATTTTAATTACAAAGAAAAGAGTAGAAGTTAATGTTATCTACTAACCAGTCAGAGACTGATCAGAATAGTCAGTTAGACCTCAGGACTGTTGATTTTTATCAGATGTAGATTGCGAAGACATACTCATGTATCAAAGCCCCAACAGCAACAGTAAGGCAAGCCAACACTGAGGCTGCAAGTGGTGAAATATATTGTCAGCTTTATGAAATGGAATCGATCAATAATTCTCACAGCCTGGTCTATGATTATGTGTTAATTTCAGTAAGAAATAGCACATTACTTGTTACAATTCACCTACATAACAGAAAAGAACTTCTATATTATATACCTGTATACATTTCAACAGAAATATTTCAGAAATGATTTTTTTTTCCCCTTATCAAGATCAGTTATTAATAGAAAATAACTGGAGATCAGAAATTTTGCACGACCTGCACAAATATGTTGTTTGGATCAAAATTTAAGTCAGTGCTTTGAAACATATGCACAATACTTCACTGAAAAACACACCCCTACCTAATTAAACACATGTTAATAATTTATCAACAGACTTGTGCAGGAAAATTCTGTTAAGGGCATGTGGATACTAACAAATTCCAAATCTATAACTGTAGCTTAGACTGCCAGTTATACACAAAAAACATGTTTTAATTAGTCACATTCTGTTGACTAATAAATATAAAATACACTTTAAGAACTTCATATTTAACATAAAAATGAAAAGAAAGATACTCAACAAAACAGCTTCCAGCCAACTTCAAATACCTGTTCCTCAGAAGCTTAAAAACATTTTCAGATAATAAATAAACACAGCAGAAACGCTGACAGTCACTGCACAACACAAACGTAGTAAATGGCATCTCAGTTATAAATTCGCGTGCCTGTAATACTTTTGATATAGAAAATGAATTTGTGCAGTAATTGCTGGAAGGACTTCGTTCGCCGATTGATTACAGTCAAACACTAACAAACATCGTTTACTTACTGTAAATACATTTGCTCATATTGTTTCAGACGATCAAACGCAACGTATTTAAAGGTATCGTGAATAGCATGTGGTCGATTCATGATCAAAATGTGGTAATTCACAATTCATCTCAAACCAATGTGAAAAGCAAGAGAGTGAAAAGTGTGTCCTGCTGTTAAGCGTGTACTATGACTCCGTAAGCTGTAAACCCACCTCTTCCAAAATATAATATAATATAATATAATATAATATATGCTGTATATTATACAGCATTTATCGGCTCCATATCACCTCCTTATGTCGTCTTGAGAGAGAAAAACACAATATAACTCCACAGCAAAATAACGAAGCTCCACGAGAACAGCTGATAGGTTCAGCTGCAGAGATACCTAATGTCCTATAAAAATTTCACTCTCATATTCTGCTGCTGGAAAACTAGGATAATTTCTGTCTAAAATCTAAATTGCAGCCAGCCTTTCCCTAATTACGTCGACACATAAAATTTACGAATACGCCAGCAATTTTTTTTAAGTAATCCATGGCAATGGAAACATCATTACATATGTAGATTTGTTAAAATCCAAGATCCACGTTATATCTCAATACGTTTATCCAGTTTCTTTATATTTCACTTTTCATACTAATAAGAAAAACGTTTATTTTAATTGATATGTACGTAAACTCCAAGTTGCTATCTTAAAGTTCCTGAATTTGTGCATTCGATGTTTTTTTTTATTATTATTTTTATTGATTGATTTCAGATGAGATAACTGAATTTATAATGCGAGGGACAGCTTGCTGCAGTGGCAATTACAATACACCATCAAATTATTTTTTATTATTATGAATACTATCTGATATACTTTTAGTGTTAAATTCCTACACTCATCTACTTTTGCCGATTACGAATTTAAAACCCTTCGGCACCTTTAGTAAACGAGTCATCACTTCCCTTTGTAATTCATTATACTCCTTGAACTGTCCTACAAAACAAAAAGTTCCAAATCCCTTACGCATGACGTCTAGCGACAGTTCAATGTCTAGTGCCCAGTGGTTATCCTGTCCATTTCATGCACTACTCGCAATTATTTGAGCCTATCCATCCAACCGCCATCATTAACAAATGCCTTAATCATCCTCCTGTTTACTAATGCTTCTCTTTTATCTTATCAGTTAATGACTGTGTCCTGTGGTTTTTTCAATAAACAAATCTAGCTGCTTTCTTTTGCCCGCTCTCCAACTACTGTATTTGATACAAAAAATGTTGGTGCCAAACTACATCATATTCAAGCAATGGTCCTACAAAAATTTTGTAACCCAATATGGTGTATGCTTCTATGGTGTACCCTTTACAACCTTTACCAATAAAATTAGGAATTATTAATGTAGAAGTAGTAGTACTATAGTTGTGCTCAAAATCATATATAAACATTAAATTATTTCATATTATTGAAACATTCTTCTACAGAAGTAAAAGGAGTGGTATAGAAGATATGACATTAACTATTTCTCAATATTTCCCCTTTCTGAAGTTGCTTTTATATTATGTGGTAATTTATTGAAAACCTTAATCCCTATGTGAAATGTTTTATTTTGATACATTTTTATTTTTGTCTAATTGTTTCCTTGTGAAATGTACATGTACCTCATTATTTGTTTTAAGAGCTGCCTGCATCTTTACCTATGACATTATTTCTAAAAAAAACAACATAATGGTTTCAAAGATGTAGATGCTTGGTAATGGGAGAATATTCATATATTTACGACGCTGATGATAAACTCCAGAGTATAATCCATAATCTATTGGTGAATGAAAATAAGCAAAGTAAGTATTTTTTAAATTTTCTTTACTAGTAGTTAATTTTAAAACTAGTAATGCATGAGGTTTGATTTATAGTTGAAATATAGAACATCGTTTGTCTATTCCATTTAAAATCAGATTGAATCCATAAAACTAACAATAATGAGTCTAATCTGCTTGCTAAAGTCTGATTACTCAAAATAATATTTTGGTTGGCAGGGTTCCTATTTTTAGCAGTATGGAAATTTACTGCAATGGTTTTATCACAATTTATTTTTTTAATGGCTGTTTTCGGACCATGCAGATAGCTGTTTGTGTTTTATTAATATCTTTCTGAAGAACATATTCAGTTCCACCTTTAATTGGAAGTGTTTTGTCATCTGCAGAGAGAATATTATTATGTGATTAATGTCATTGATATACAAAAGAAACAGGAGGGTTTCAAGAACCGGACCCTGTGGAATACAATTTTTAATATATCTAATGCCTGATACATGCTCTCCGATTATTAAACTTTCTGTGTCCTTACATTTAAAGTGACAAACTGTTTCCTTCCATCAAGGTATTTAACACCGAATTTAAAAATTCCTTCACTGACAAAAACATGGAAAACATTCCCGTTTTTCCACGGCGTGTAGAATTTGAGATGGATCCGGTTCAAATTGATAGTGTAGGTGTCATAAAGTAATTAAAACTTCTGAAGTGGGGTAAAGCGATGGGTTCCGATGGTATACCAGTATGAGTATTTTCGGAATACGCGGAAGAAATAGAGCCATTTCTGTCAGATATATTTTATAAATATTTGGAAGAAAGAAAAATACCTTCTGACTGGAAAATAGCGCAGGTGATTCCCGTTTTCAAGAAAACAGATCGGAGAGATTCTAGGAATTATCGATTCATTTCTCTAACATCTGTTTGCAGTAGAATTCTGAAGCATGACATATGATTTAACGATATGAAGTTTCTAGATGAAAACGAGTTACTTATAGCAAACCAACACGGATTGCGGAAGAACCGATCGTGTGAAACCGAAATGACTCAGTTTTCTCATATTATAATGAAAGTTATTGATCCAGGATTACAAATTGATGCTATTTACTTGGATTTTCAGTAAGCTTTTGAATCTGTACCACACAACAGAATTTTAGAGAAGATTCGAGCGTGCGGTATATCTCATCAGATTTTCGAATGGATACACGATTTTCTTACTGGTCGATCACAGTATGTCGTTGTTGACGGGGAAGCCTCTTCTAAGCCAGATGTTACTTCGGGCGTTCCTCAAGGAAGTGTAATAGTACCACTTCTTTTCTTAATTTTTATAAACGATCTCGGTGACAATGTTAATTGCAGGATGTGATTTTTTGCTGATCATGCAGTTATTTATAGGGAAGTGAGGTGCTCCGACGATTGCATAGAAATTCAGCGCGATCTGGAAGTTATTTCTGAATGGTGCCGTTACTGGCAGCTTACACTTAACTGCAAAAAGTGTATGGCAATGCAAATAAGTAATAAATATGCCCCGTTTACTCACGAGTACAAAGTTAACAATTAACTAGCTGATACGGTGGATTCCCTTAAGTATCTAGGCGTAACAATACAAAGCAACATGAAATGGGACTTGCACGTAACTTCCGCCGTAGGCAAAGCTAATTCTAAACTATGATTTATAGGTCGTATTTTGAGAAGTTGTTATGCTCATACAAAGGAAATAGCGTACAAAACACTCGTGCGTCCTCATTTGGAATACTGTTGTGGAATTTGGGATCCGTATGGCAAAGGATTGATTGACACATTAGAGAAAGTACAAAGGAGAGTCGCTCTATTCGTGACTGCTAGTTGCAGCCCTTACGTAAGTGTCACAGAGCTGATACGTGGGTTGTGCTGGGATTGTTTGGCGGACAGACTTCGTTTTCGTTTGAATTTGTTGGAAAATATGCGAAAATTTTTAATTTACGAGTGCTACGAAATAATTCTTCCGCCAACCTATTTCGGTCGCAATGACAGGAGGGATAAGATTCGAGAAATAAGATGCCATACTGATACGTTTATGTGTTCTTTCTTTCCTCGTTCTGTTCGGGACTGGAATGCACTGAATTAGGATTGGTGCTTAGCACCCTCTGCCACCCACATTATTTGTGAATTGCAGAGTATAGATGGAGATGTAGATGTAGAAGGTATGACTTGAACCATTTGTATGCTACACCCCCGATTATCGCAATGAAAAAACTTAGACAAGAGGATTTTATGATCTATCACAGCAAAAGCTTTAGACAAGTCTAGAAATATGCCAGTTAATTCTTCTTTTTATCAATTATTATTAATATATTATTAATACAAGCATATAGCTGTCTGGGTTGATTTCTGTGTTCTAAATTAATGTTATGAATCGGATAATATATTATTTTTGTAAATGAAGCTTTAATACATAATTTTCTCTAGTATTTTTGATATCGCAGATGGGGTGGTAAAAGGATGATGGTTATCTGATATATCCGAAGGCCCACCGCTAGCTGTTTGAGCGCCCGCGTGCAATACCGATTATGCCGCCCCCTGTCTAACTACAGCCAGTGGCCGAGTTATGAAATTTCCGAACCGGTTAAAAAAAAACTGTGAGTTTGCCGCCCCTTCGAACATTAATTTCCGCCCCCATTGTTGCCATCCCGAGTGTCGAAGGGCGCCTGAAGCAGCTGCTGAGCTAAAAAAAAAAAAAGGTGGCAACTATCGCGGGGCGGCGACTGTCGATCACTCGTTTTACTGCCCCCTTCGATGTGCCGCCTGCGTGCGGTGCACGCCTTGCACGCCCCCTTACGGCGGCCCTGTATATCCGTTTCTCCCTTCTTATGTATCGGAACAACGTTTCCTAGTTTTAGTTTTCTGGGAAAGTACCAGATTGTAATGAAGTATTACATAAATGTGTTAGTGTTCGAATTATAGCCAAACAAGGTGTCTATGAGAGTTTACGCCAAATTGATGAATTGGATCACTGACTGATGCATCGAAAAATTTCTATGGCTGTCTTAAAAAACTGTAAGGAGGCTACTTACACAATTCGATATCAGAAAATTTTGAAAATCATCCCAAGGAAATTACTTAAGGTACCAAAAAAAGCTAAAAATCCACAAGTTAATAATAATACTACAGATAAATATAGTAGGATTTGACACTAATCTTGAAACCTTAATTAAACTGAGACCTGATACTTTTTGCTTACAAGACGACTTGAACATTGCGATTTTAGTGCCGGTCGATAGTGGGCGGATAACAAATAGAGTAGAAAAATACAGAGAAATCAGTTTAACATCAGTTGTGGGTAAATAAATGGAGATTATTCGATAAATATGGGTAATACGATGAAGAAGGCAAACAACCAGAAATTGTAGGGTAATATAGGTTTGACCTGTTGCCAGACTCAGGAGGGTAATTGCCTCATGTAGATGTAAAAGTAGGTAAGATGCAGCAGGCTTTAGTATTAAGGGCGTGCAAGGCAATAAAGGATTCTGCTGTTAGGTAGTAGCCATGGGAGAGGTGTATGCCCTCACAGGATCTGTTATGCACAGGGTACTCTACATCTGTATACATAATGAGCATGCTCTTCTTTGAATCTATCTTCATCTTATGTTGATTCACCCAGCTTTATATCTTGTCCAGATCTCCCTGCAGCTGTTCACAGTCTTTTTACCGTTTTTATCCTATATTATAAAACATTATTCCATCTGGAATAAATATAACTTGTGATAAAAAACCATCAATACAATCATTTATAAGAATGACGAATAGCAATGATCCCAATACACTACCCTATAGGACTCCCATGTGTACTCCTATTTGTTTTAATAATGTACCATTTAAGAATTCTTCTTACAGAAAATCAATTTTTCACCTACTCCAATTGTTTTTATCTTAGTTAGCACCATTTATGGCTCACTCCATCAAAATCCTTTGAAAGGTCTATTGCTGCACTATCAGTTTGGCCTCCTCTGTCCGATGAATTAGACGTAGCCTAATGAAGGATCGCCCAACCAATGGCGAGAAGAAATTTGGGGAAGACCGTCCACTACAACCACAGTCCACCTCAAGCGGACTGGAATCTCTGTTCATTTATAAAACCTCCATAAATATATATATAACGAACAGCTAAGTGGGCTAAGACAAAAATGAAATTTGTTTTTATCCGCAGTAATAATGCATGATCATAACATTAGAACGCATTACAGTTTAATTTAATTTAATTTAATTGCAATGGAGCACAGCCTCCGGTGGCAATTTCCCTACACACCCATCTTCCCCCTATCCGGCACCTACCTACATTTGCCCTCTACAATTTTTATCTTTAAATTCTTTCAAAGTTTTCGGTAAATTATTCATCATTTCTCTTCCTAACTCATTCCAATCACTGACAACCTTACCTAAAAAAGAGAATCTTCCTACACCATTGTGCCTGAAATCGAGTGCCAGCTTGTGGTCATGGTCATCTATTCCCTTCCATGCACTACTTTTCATACCTATTGCAATATCTTTCCATTCCTCATAGGTTAAGTCACAACTCGCTTCAAGGGCACATAGTTTGTTTTGTTTAAAATCTCAATGAGCATGAAGTGTGGTGGCTGTCGCAGGGTTGTAAAGCAGGGAAACAACTGTAATGATTGTGGAGTTCGTTTTCATCCGAAATGTGGCTACATGGAAGCTGAAAATGCACTTTACTCTCCTTGGAGTTGTTTGACTTGCAAAAGTAGCAAGGAAAAGAGGGAACTAGAAAGTAGGATCTCTTGTCTCGAATCCACAGTGGCTGAATTAACAAAAGAGCTCAATGTTTTGAAGGCTGAAAAAGCAGCATTAAATGTTAAGGAATTCCAGTGGATTGCAGCCAAAACTGGAATGAAACAACAGGACCTGCATTCTACAAATTTTCAGTTGGAAGTTTCCAATACTTTTGGGGTGTTGGAGAATCTAACTGAGGATGTATCAGATACCACAGCAGGGCTGTCTCATTGCAACAAAGCTGTAAAAAAGCACACATTGTGCAAAGCTCGAAAAAAGAAATCCAAGAAGGTGTTATTGCTTGGAAGTAGTCACGGTAGGGGGTTAAGTGCAATGCTACAGTCAAGCCTGGGCTCTGATGTTGAGGTGTGTAGTATATTTAATCCTAATGCAGAACTTGGCAATGTTGTGGATGAAATTTCAAGCCTGGGGAAAGATCTTACTAAAGAGGATCATATAATTATAGTTGGGGGTCCTGGAAACAGTCTGTCCAGAAATCTCAATTATTGTGTTGAAACAGACATTGACAACATTGCTAAAAACACCACTCACACCAATGTTGGTTTTGTTGACCTGTTCAGGCGTTATGATCAACCCTGGATGCGTGGTCATGTACAGCGTACACAGGCAGATCTGAAGCGTGCATTGTGTCAGGCTGACCGAACACACATTGGTTTGATAGATGTTTCTGGCATAACACGGAGTGACCATACCTCCCATGGACTCCACCTGAATGTTCGGGGCAAGCAGAAGCTAACGCAACTGATTGCCAATAACATCAGGAGAGGCAGGTTGGATGTGAACCCCATCCCAGTGGTAATTGGTGGTAGGACTCAGTCTTTTTTAGGCCAAATGTTAAGAGTAGGAAGAGTTATTTAAGAAATGTACATAATGGTATTACAGTAAAAAATAAAGAATGTCAGTCTAAAATAGCTTTGTTCCATCAGAACATTAGGGGTATCTCAAGCAAACTTGATGAGTTCATAATATCTATAGAAGAAACCCAAAAATCATTGAATCTTAACATAAATATCGTATGTCTGACAGAACATCATCTGAAGAATTCTGAAATAGGTCTCCTCCATTTTATTGGATATAGATTAGCTTCTTGTTATTGCAGGTCAGAGATGAGAATGGGTGGTGCAGCAATATATGTAAGCGAAAATACCGAGACAAAATCGTTAGATGTAAGTAAATACTGTATAGAAAAAGATTTTGAATGTTGTGCAATACAGTTAGAATTAGAAAACAAATATCTTATAGTGCTGACAGTTTATAGGGCTCCCACAGGAGACTTCAGTAAATTTTGTAATAAACTTGAGGCGGTTCTAATAAACTTATCACGTACTAAAAGGGAAATTATCCTCTGTGGAGACTTCAACATAAATTTTGCTGTAGAATGTAACCAGACAGATTATCTTCTAGGAATGCTTAGATCATTCAATCTCTATCAAACTGTAAATTTCCCAACTAGAACACAAAAAGATAGTAGTACCATTATTGATAACATTTTTGTAGAGCACAATAAATTAGAAATATATGAAACAGTTCCAATGGAAAATGGTTTGTCAGACCATAATGCTCAAATAAATATTTTGGATGTTGTGGGAAATGAATGTAGCAAAATGAAAGGATTTGTCAGAGTTAGGCCATTAAAGAACAATTCAATAAAAATATTAAATGATGAACTTCTCAATGAGGACTGGAGCACTGTTTATAAATTAAAAGGGGTAAACAATAAATTCAATTACTTTCACCAAAGGTTTTCAGAAATTTACAAAAGGTGTCTCCCTACAAAACTAGTTCCAATTGGTCAAAAACGAGTAAACAAAAATTGGGTTACAGTTGGTATTAAAACATCTTGCAGACATAAAAGGGAATTGTATATAAAAGTTAGGAATACTGATAATATGCTTCTCAGACAACATTACAAAACTTACTGTAGAATTTTAACCAAAGTAATAAAGAAGCTAAACGTTCGGCCATAAACGATGAGATTAGTATTTCAGATAATAAGATAAAAAGTGTTTGGAACATTATTAAAAGAGAAATAACTGTATCATCCCTTGAACATAAACCTATATCTATAAGCATTAATGATAAGCTTGTAACTGACCCCTCTTATGTAGGAAATGCTTTCAATAACTACTTCTTAACAGTTGCTGAAAAAATAAAAGGAAAATATATTGGGAATATGGATGCTATAGCAATACTTAAATCCTTGTCACCAAAAACAGCACCTATGTCTATATTTCCCACCAGTCAAAATGAAATTGAAAAAATTATTAAATCCCTCAAAAATAAAAAGTCATTTGGTTATGATGAGGTTTCAACCCATGTAGTGAAACAATGTAACACCAGCACTAGTAGAGTTATTATTCATATTTGTAATAGTTCTTTTGAAGAAGGTATCTTCCCTGACTCACTCAAGAAGTCAATAATCAAACCGCTTTATAAAAAGGGGGATACCTCAAAAATTGAGAATTACAGACCCATTTCACTTCTACCAGCATTTTCAAAAATCTTTGAAAAAGCAATGTACAGAAGGGTGTATGCACATTTACAAAAAAAATGACCTACTCAGTAAAGTACAGTTTGGTTTTAGACAAGGCGTTTCAACAGATTCAGCAATTTTTGCTTTTGTAAACAACATACTGGAATCAATGCATAAAAAATTAAATTCCCTAGGTATATTCTGTGATCTTGCTAAGGCTTTTGACTGTGTTGATCATGAAATTCTACTAGGTAAATTAGACCACTATGGAGTTAGTGGTAAGCCAGGACATTGGTTTAAATCATACCTGGAAAATAGAAAGCAATGTGTATCACTGAAAGATGTTAATACAGGAGATGTTATAAACTCAGAATGGGGTATAGTTAAATGTGGTGTGCCTCAGGGTTCAATTCTTGGTCCTCTGCTGTTCTTAATCTATATAAATGATCTCCCACATATACTAGGTGATAATGAACACATGGTGCTCTTTGCAGATGATACTAGCATATCCTTGAAAGACCCATCAGCACAAAACCTCGAAAACACAGCAAATGAAGTTATAAAGAAAATTAACAGGTGGTTTAATGCCAACAAACTAATACTTAATGTAGAAAAGACACAGTTACTTCAGTTTGTTACAAAAAATAAAACAAAGGACAGCTATAATGTACTATCAGAAGGAAAAGCAATCGATGAAAGCAGTTTCACAAAATTCCTGGGTGTATATATAGATAACAAATTGAACTGGAAACAGCATATTCAACAACTTCTTAAAAAACTGAATTCTGCAACATTTTCACTGAGGGTAATATCTAGAATAGCTAATATAGGAAACCAGAAAGTTAGTATATTTTGCATATTTTCATTCCCTGCTCACTTATGGCATCTCATTCTGGGGAAACTCGTCACAAGCACAGAGGGTATTTAAATTGCAAAAGCGTGCTATAAGAACTATTTGTGGAGCAAACCCACAGACACCGTGCAGAAATCTATTTATAAACCTGGGTGTTCTAACAATGCCAGCACAGTATGTATACTCTGTATTATCATTTGTAGTAGAAAATCCTGAACACTTCAATCTTAATGCTGACATACATAGCCATAATACTAGGAATAAATATAATATTCACAAGGATTACAAATCACTGTCAATTGTTCAGAAAGGGCTAACATTTACTGGAGCTTCCTTATTCAATGTATTACCAACAGAAATTAAATGTTATCTACAAAAACCCCAACTACTTTAAGTCCAAACTGAAAGAGTTTCTGCTTCAGAACCCATTTTACTCTGTAAAAGAATTTTCTTCTTGGAATTTGGTAACTAAGAATGACTGATAAAATAGTATATATGGTGTATGGAAGGGGAAGGTGACAAAATTATCCACAATTACTAAAATGATATATGGTTTTTCTTTCTGTTGAAACTTGACAAATGAACTAATTACACTGTTTACAAAATTTCACTTATATATAGTAACTAACATGGGATAGCATGCACTCAAAAACTGCTGTGAAAAATTATCATATTAACAGGTTTTTAAGTAATTGACTGCTTATGAGTTGTTGGTAATATAATTGATATTGCTAATAGGTGTGTGTACTGTTCCACATAATAGCAACTAACATAATATAATATGTAGTCACAAATTACAGTGAAACCTTACATGGTAACTGGTTGGTAAGAAAATAACTGTTTATTAGATGCTGGTAACAAGTGTATACACTGTTCCACATAATAAGTATTAATTAACTCGGGATTGTATTTGTAGATTACAGGAGATATTGGTTATACTAATGGGTTGTTGCTAACTTGTTGTCAATATATAATAATATTATCAATTATATAGTAATATTGACATTACTAATAAGTGTATGTACTGTTACACATCCCCGAGATTATTCTCACATGGGATCAAAGTGAACATATCTATCTATCTATCTATCGCCAGTATATGCCCTGTACACTCCCATGACACTCCTCATTCTCCTCCTGTCTTGCAATGAATCCCATTCCAGCTTCTTTATCATATGTGTCACTGATTCCATTCTGCGATAATTTCCAGAAACAAATCTAGCAGCCCTGTTTTGCACCCTCTTCAACTCCTGTATTTGATACGTAAAATGAGGGTCCCATACTACACTACCATATTCGAGCAATGGTCTGACCAAAGTTTTGTTACCCAATTCATTGACTTCTCTCTTACATCCCCTCATCACTCTCTCCAACAAGTGCAGATCTTTGAAACCTTTTCCTACCACCTGTCCAATGTGTCCTGCCCAGTTAAGTTTGTTATCAAAAGTAATTCCTAGATATTTACATTTCAAGTCTTCAGGAAGCAATTCTTTCCCCACCTTATATTCATAATTAACCTTTTGTTTTTTATTTGTGTATCTAATAAGATGACACTTCTTTGCGTTTATCTTCATTCCATGTTTACCAACCCAATTAGATATCCTGTCCAGATCACCCTGCAACTGTTTACAATCCTCTATCGTTTTGATTCTTTTATACAGCATTATGTCATCTGCAAACAATCTAATTGAATTCAGCCTGGAGTGATTTGGGGAACCATGGAAAACTCAAATCTGAACGCCCGGACGGGGATTCGAACCGGCGTCTTCCCGAATGCGAGGACAGAACGTTAACCGTTCACCCACCCTCCTCGGTTTTAAAATTGCGTTTGGACTTAAGCTTTGGTGGGAATTTCGCTACACATGT
>JARYHS010008074.1:341562238-341609926 GCA_031002005.1 Vandiemenella viatica | reverse complement strand
ATGTATCAGGCATTAGATATATTAAAAATTGTATTTCACAGGGTTCGGTTCTTGAAACCCTCCTGTTTCTTTTGTATATCAATGTCATTAATCACATAATAATATTCTCTTTGCAGATGACAAAACACTTCCAATTAAAAGTGGAACTGAATATGTTCTTCAGCAAGATATTAATAAAACAAAAACAGCTATCTGCATGGTCCGAAAACAGCAATTAAAAAATAAATTATGATAAAACCATTGCAGTAAATTTCCATACTGCTAAAAATAGGAACCCTGCCTACCAAAATATTATTTTGAATAATCAGACTTTAGCATGCAGATTTGACTCATTATTGTTAGTTTTATGGATTCAATCTGATTTTAAATGGTATAGACACACGTTATTCTATATTTGAACTATAAATTAAATCAAACCTCTTATGCATTACATGTTTTAAAATTAACTACTAGTAAAGAAAATTTAAAAAATACCTACTTTGCTTTCACCAATAGATTATGGATTATACTCTGGAGTTTATCATCATGGAGGAAGGAAATATATGGAGGAGAAGTGAGGTTAAATTGGTGAAGCATGCGCAATGGCGGCAGCGGCGATAATGCGCTTCCAAACAATTGCGATGTTCCCAGTATATCCCGAAAACTAAGCAAGATATCGAAAAATTTTATTCTTTGTTTTCGATTTGTCTCGTCGTGTTACATAATAATCGATCATTAAATTTGACTTTTTGCGAAATTTTTCTTCTCGATTTCAACTCAAGACACCTTACTTTTGATACAGTATATCTCTAGAACTAGGTGAGATATCGAAAATTTTTATTCTTTATTTTTCATTTGTCTCGTCTTTTTAAATAAGAATCCATCATCAAATTTGTCTTTGACCAATTTTTACCTTCTGAATTTCAAGCAAAACCATTTCACATTTGGGACAGAATATCTCGAAAACTAAGCAGGATATCAAAAAATTTTATTCTTAATTTTTTGTTTGTCATATCGAGTTACATAATAATCCATCACCAGATTGCGGCGTCACTTCTATCCAAGAGTCCCCTTGAGGTTTTTGTACATACTCCCCGTGTCTGTATGGAAGCGGCCATGCCCCCTCCACTCCAGCCATGCCCCCCACTCCTCCTCCACCCTGCTTCACTTCAATGCGTGGTGAAGGTCTCTTGCGTCGTCTCCATATATTTCCTTCCTCCATGTTTATCATCAGCGTCTTAAATGTATGAATATTCTCCCATTACCAAGCATCTATATCTTTGAAACCATTATGTTTTTTTAGAAATAATGTCATAGGTAAAGATGCAGCTCTTATAACAAATAATGAGGTACATGTACAATTCACAAGGAAACAATTAGATTTGCATATTATGCAAACAAAAAGAAAAATGTATCAAAACAAAAAATTTCACATAGGGATTAAGGTTTTCAATAAATTACCAGATAATATAAAAGCAACTTCATATCTTCAATACCAATTCTTTTATTGTGTAGAAGAATGTTTGAATAATATGTAATAATTTAATGTATATGTATAATTTGGAGGACAACTATAGTACTACTACTACATTAATAATTACTAGTTTTATTGGTAAAGGTTGTAAAGGGTACACCATAGAAGCAACACTATTGGGTTACAAAATTTTTGTAGGACCATTGCTTGAATATGATGTAGTTTGGCACCAACATTTTTTGTATCAAATACAGTAGTTGGAGAGCGGGCAAAAGAAAGCAGCTAGATTTGTTTATTGAAATAACCACAGGACACAGTCATTAACTGTTAAGATAAAAGAGAAGCATTAGTAAACAGGAGGATGATTAAGGCATTTGTTAATGATGGCGGTTGGATGGATAGGCTCGAATAATTGCGAGTAGTGCATGAAATGGACAGGATAACCACGGGGCCTAGACATTCAACTGTCGCTAGACGTCATGCATAAAGGATTTGGAACTTTTTGTTTTGTAGGACTGTTCAGGGAGTGTAATGAATTACCAAGGGAAGTGATGACTCGTTTACTAAAGGTGCCGAAGGGTTTTAAATTCGTAATCGGCAAAAGTAGATGAGTGTAGGAATTTAACACTCAAAGTATATCAGATAGTGTTCATAATAATAAAAATAATTTGATGGTGTATTGTAATTGCCACTGCAGCAAGCTGTCCCTCGCATATAAATTCAGTTCATATCATCTGAAATCAATCAATAAAAAAAAATTCAAATGCACAAATTCAGGAACTTTAAAATAGCAACTTGGAGTTTAGATACATATCAATTAAAATATTTTTTTTGTTGACGTTTTTCTTATTAGTATGAAAAGTGAAATATAAAGAAACTGGATAAACGTATTGAGATATAACGTGGATCTTGGATTTTAACAAATCTACATATGTAATGATGTTTCCATTGCCATGGATTACTTTAAAAAAATTGCTGGCGTATTCGTAAATTTTATGTGTCGACGTAATTAGGGAAAGGCTGGCTGCAATTTAGATTTTAGACAGAAATTATCCTAGTTTTCCAGCAGCAGAAAATAAGAGGGAAATTTTTATAGGACATTAGGTATCTCTGCAGCTGAACCTATCAGCTGTTCTCGTGGAGCTTCGTTATTTTGCTGTGGAGTTATATTGTGTTTTTCTCTCTCAAGACGACATAAGGAGGTGATATGGAACCGATAAATGCTGTGTAATATATTATATTATATTATATTTGGGAAGAGGTAGGTTTACAGCTTATGGAGTCACAGTACACGCTTAACAGCAGGACACACTTTTCACTCTCTTGCTTTTCACTTTGGTTTGAGAAGAATTGTGAATTACCACATTTTGATCATGAATCGACCACATGCTATTCACGATACCTTTAAATACGTTGCGTTTGATCGTCTGAAACAATATGAGCAAATGTATTTACAGTAAGTAAACGATGTTTGTTAGTGTTTGACTGTAATCAATCGGCGAACGAAGTCCTTCCAGCAATTACTGCACAAATTCATTTTCTATATCAAAAGTATTACAGGCACGCGAATTTATAACTGAGATGCCATTTACTACGTTTGTGTTGTGCAGTGACTGTCAGCGTTTCTGCTGTGTTTATTTATTATCAGAAAATGTTGCTAAGCTTCTGAGGAACACGTATTTGTAGTTGGCTGGAAGCTGTTTTGTTGAGTATCTTTCTTTTCATTTTTAGTTAAATGTGAAGCTCTCAATGTGTATTTTATATTTACTAGTCAACAGAATGTGACTAATTAAAACATGTTTTTTGTATATAACTGGTAGTCTAAGCTACAGTTATAGATTTCGAATTTGTTAGTATCCACATGCTTTTAACAGAATTTTCCTGCACAAGTCTGTTGATAAATTATTAACATGTGTTTAATTAGGTAGGGGAGTGTTTTTCAGTGAAGTATTGTGCATATGTTTCAAAGCACTGACTTATATTTTGATCCAAACAATATATTTGTGCAGGTCATGCAAAATTTCTGATCTCCAGTTATTTTCTATTAATAACTGAACCAGTGGAGGCTCCAGACGTAGTGCCACTGTGACATGTCACTACCTCTAATCATGAATAAATAAATTAAAAAATAAATGCAGTGAAAGAAAAATAAATATTTATAAATGCGGCATTCTCTACTCTAAAGCTATGAAAAGTAATGAACTCCATCTGTTGGCTACATCAGTGAACTGTTTCGCTGTCGTGGAGACAAATCTTGGTTGGCACAGATCACGCATGCGCTCTAGCGTTTTCGTGGAAATATTCAAAGTCGGGGGTTCGCTTTGTTAATGGGGAATGGAGACAACTTCGTTCTGTTACACGCTGCAGCTCGATAAAGTTAGTAATACTGCCGGCAGAGTGCAGCAGCTGCCATTTTTGTAGCCTTCAACTATATACCCACTGGAACAGTGCTTCAGCCTGTTCACTGATTACTGGTGGTCAGCGAACATAGTTCAGGAATTATTTCCTTCCTCCATGAGGAGTTCCACAGGCATAATATCATAAATTCTGGTACCATATTCGTACTGTATAAGGCTGTATGCCCAACATTTAAAAGCCTTTAATATTTCAATGACCCGGCAAAAATATGGCATTTCCAGGATGAGATAGAACAGCATTGTTTCTACAACAGTCTATTCACTTCCATGTGGCGTCTAGAGATTATGTAAATGGCGGTTTACTAAGGGTATGAGGAACTGCGGTAATTGATAAGACTGATAACGCGAGTGCTGAAGTAAATAAAAATAAAAGGCATACGGTCTAGCGTCTTTTATTTTGGTTTATGTTTGTAGGCCAGTAGTATAGTGTAGCGCCCATCCTGTAGTAACATTATTATATATCTGGTTACTAACATTATTATTTATCTGGTTTGGTCTGATTAACATGTAATTAGCTCTTAATAGTTCAAATCCAGTTTTATATCTGCGTTTTCATAGGATTCAAAACGTGGTTTTAGATTTATTATGTTATAATGGTACATTTTAATAACAACAAAATAAAATTAGGACCAGGGTGGAAGACATTAAAAAATACAGAGGAAAAATTGCGGAGGTAACTGGTGACGGAGGAAGGATATTCAGAAGAGGAAAATGAAGTTGCGTAGTCGTCGTCCATAGTCGGCTGAAACGAAAATGAGGAAAAAAAAAAATAGTCCTGTGTGAGTTAGTGGCCTACAGCATTATTTTTGAAAATTTACTGGTCCTAGGGTTGAAAAAGGTTTGGATACGCTGCCCTAGAAGCTTTGTCAATGCGAGCAGGCAATATTGCTTTTTTTTAAAATTCTCTGAAGGAGAATTACATAAGTTTATGAATGCACATAACACGAAATGATTCTCAAGAGAAATGTGTTCCACTGCCATCGTGGTCATCGAAGGCAGTGCCGGATAAGAAAGTATGGGGTCCTAGGCACTCTCAAAAATTTTGATTCTCTCTGTTTTTGAAATTAATTATATGTATTTTATAAGTTCAAAGAAAAGGTTTTGTAGAAGACTAATAGAATTTATCATATTTTTATTCAATTAACAAACGAATTTTACAATTTATCATATTTTGAAAATTACTTTTATTTATCATACACTACTATGAAACAAAAAAATTAGTTTCTATGCTTTTCAAATTATTTTGATTGTTTTATTCTGGATGATTTTATTTTTTATTATTTTTATTTAGTGAAAAAAGTGAACTTTCAGGGAGCCTTCAAAAATCAGGGGCTCCAGGCTACTGCCTAGTCGTGCCTAGTCCTACCTTTTGGGTAATCCAACACTGCTTGTAGATCAACTTGGCAGTTTTTGGCTAATCACTAAATGTTTACCGTTTGGTCAATTTTAAAACATTTATCATCGATTAATTTCAAAATTATTTAATTAATCGGGCAGTAATTGCAGGTAATGAGACTTTCACACGTTGCAAATCATTAAATAGCGAGATTCTTACTCTGAGCTGTTTTTCACCTTTCACTTCAATGATGATCAGTAAACCGCGGAAACATTCAGTAGCGGATCCAGGGAAGGAGAGGGCTAGGGGGCTGAGGAGCCCCCCACCACCAAAAGCACAAAGGTCACCCCCGATGACATGGAATTTGGGAACTTTTTTTATGCTGTTCTTATAAGGGCGGCATTCTGGAGTAATGAACCCCCCCCCCCAAACAAACCAAAATCCTAGATCTGCCACTAGAAACATTTTGTTGTTGTCACTACCTGAGGAAATCACTTCGGCCGCCACTGAACTGAACCCGATAAGGTAAAAAAAAAAAAATCATTTCTGAAATATTTCTGTTGAAATGTATACAGGTATATAATATAGAAGTTTTTTCTGTTATGTAGGGGAATTGTAACTAGTAATGTGCTACTTCTTACTGAAATTGACACATAATCATAGACCAGGCTGTGAGATTTATTGATCGATTCCATTTCATAAAGCTGACAATATATTTCACCACTTGCAGCCTCAGTGTCGGCTCGCATTACTGTTGCTGTCGGGGCTTTGAGACATGAGTATGTCTTGGCAATCTACATCTGATAAGAATCAACATTTCTGAGGTCTAACTGACTATTCTGATCAGTCTCTGACTGGTTAGTAGATAATATTAACTTTTTTCTTTGTAATTAAAATTTTATTTTTCTCTTTACAATACTGTGTACTATTTAACAGAACAGTGTGTTTACATAGGCATTATGAAAACATGTTATTTGTTTGTTTATTTATATCATATGACACAAGTATACAAAGATGGTAACTAGATTGAATCGCAATAGGTAGAACCAAACATGGATGTTTATACAGACTGGACTCCAGCGATTGCAGCTATTCGATTGCTTCTGGGGTTGCTTTGTGAATCTGATGCAATGTACCACTGAATCTTCTGAGAGGGCATTCCACAGTAATGTAGTGAATAGTTTTCTGATGTTTACCGCAGTCACAAGAAAGATTCTCTATGTTTCTCCACTTGTAAATCTAGTAGCTGCATCTACCGTGGTCTGTTCTTACTCGGTTCAGTGGCATTCAGATTTTCCTGGGAGGTTGACTCCAGGAGGCTGTTATGTAGGGTCTTGGATTAGTATCCGTTTGTCAGTGTTGGAATTGTTCCACTCAGTGCAACATGCTTCGTTTATGTTGAAGTGATTTTGGACCATCACTTGACCAAACTTCCATGTTCAATACCTATATTTTAATCTGTTTGGAGTTTTATGTATGTAGTTCTGATGAATTGGAAGGTGTGGATATCTTAAACATTTCCTGCCATTTATTTCTTAAAGCCGCTGTCTTCGGAGACGTGGGAGGGGGAGGGGCGATGTTAGAAGGTATGTGCAACCCTTCTGTGGGTGGTTTTACAGTTCACTCAACCTGTGCAATTTTCTGTAAAAAATCAAATATCGCTCTCTACCTTTAGCCTCACATTGCTTCTTATTGCATACTAATAATAATATTCATTGTCAAGCTATTTCTGAAATAACTAAAATTAAGTTAGTTACTCTGTTTTTACATAATTTGTGGTTTAATTCATTCATTCATGTTAATGTTAGTATCATACCATACTTTTTGACCAATGACTTGTTCCCATTACCTGAAGTTAACTTGTTCTCTAGTAAGATGCACAGACATATATATCCAATTTCTGTCATTCTGAGATATTCATACCTCCTGAAATAAAAAAAAAAAAAAAAAAAAAACCGAAGGCTGGTAACAGATTGAAAGTAAAATGGGGATTGTTTCTGTATTGCATAATTAGTGCTATATCCCAGCTCAGTGGCCTCCATTGTCTAAACCAGTGTTTCCCAACCTTTTTTGGGCCATGTCCCACTTTTAACAATTTTTTTTTTTTTGCCCCCCATACATAATTTTTAATAAAAATTATTTATTATTAAAGAAACTCATATAGGATGGTTTTTCAGTGAAAACAATTTAATATTGTCATAAAACACAGTAAGTAAAATTAAAAACATATAATGAAATACTAAAATTCAAAAGATTTTTAACAAAGATTTATTATGGCAATTTAGTGTGATCCTTGAGCTTGATGCTTGCTACATAGAAATTTTATATTAGGTTCCAATTTAGTAAGCTTTAATCTCAAGTCTCCACGTTGTGTTATATCCAGTCGATTTCTTTTTTTTTTTACCAGTAAATGATTTACTGCACTAAATCCTAGATTCGGCTAAATATGAACATGGAAAAATCACGAACAACGGCGTTATTGGCACGTTTTAAAAGGTCCGGGTTCCCGAGACAGGCGGAACATTACACGGTGAATCCCAAAAAGGTCAAGTTGACGACTCAATTCATCCAGATGATATATTTTATTAACATCAAACGAAACTATATCTACTAATTATTTACAGCACTGTTTTAAGAATTTGCTTTTTTTCTATATTTTGTACCTATATCTAGCATTACATTTAAATAACCCGAAGAGAAAGTGGTAAAGTCGTATCAAGTCAATTTCTAAATTGCCCCCCTAAAAAAACCAAATTACCCCCCTGTGGGGCGTGGGCCCAACGTTGGGAAACACTGGTCTAAACCCTTGTATCACTATTCACTACAATTATCTGTCCAAAATAGTGAGCATGGCTGATATCATATTCAAATGATTTATATTAAAACGTGTGTATAGGATCACAATATTCTTAGGAACTTCTTCACAATTGGACTACAGAGGAATTGCTGTGTCCACCACACTACCTGAACTCTGCTAGTGGGAACTGTCAAACAGACATACTGTTAGTAGCACATACCTGCCTGGTCTCAACATTCAGAAGAATTCGCCATGTTCAGAGTCTTACCCTGCTTTTGCTTTAAATATTTGTAATTGAAAACACTTTTTGTTAGCTACTGTTTATTAATTTATTTAATCTCAGTGAGAATTTGGTAAATTAGGTGCTGATCATAAATAGCTCTATTTTAATAGAAACCGGTTTGATACTGTGGTTCAACATTGCTTCTTTTTTTTTTTTTTTTTTTTTTTTTTTTTTTTTTTTTTTTTTTTTTTTTCTCTAGTTTTCTCTTTTTTTTTACTGGACAAACTTTTTTTTTACTTTGTGTTAGGTTTCCACACTTTCTGTAGTAGTTGCAGTCTTTTCTTTGTAAATGACCTTGCTTTGCAACAGGTTTCTCCACTTGTATGGCATGTTTATTGCTTTGTGCAGTTATAAGAATCTTAATGTTTAATCATGATGTTTTTAGCCAATTCACCGTGTTTCTCCGGCCAGGCAATATGGCGGCCTCCCCACCCCACTTCTCTGTACCCGATTTCACTCCAGTGCGTGGTGAAGGTCCCTTGCATCGTCTCCATATATTCCTTCCTCCATGATTTTAAGTAAAATAGTGTCTTTGTGGACTTGTGAGAACAATAAAGTAGTTTTGAAGCATCAGGGATTTCTGTGATGAAGGAAGACAGGGGCAATACTAATAAATCATCTTTTTCTTAAAGTTTAAATGCGATTTTTATAGGCAGCTGTGTGGCTAAACTGGAGTATATGTGAGTAGAGATCTTGCAGACAACATTGATAGCAGTTGGAAATTATTGGGGGAATATGCATTCTTCTACAGGCAAATAAGAAATTAAACATCATCTGGATGTAATTTCGGCATGGTGCAATCAATTTGAAAATAATTAAAGACATTGTACATAACTAACAGAAAGTAACAATTTGTTTAGGAGTACAAATTAAGCAGTTCAGTTATCGATATGGTTGGTTGCCTGAACTATTAGGGCACATAACAGTACAAAACAACATGAAATTGGGACCTGCACTTAACGTTGGTTGAAGGTAGATCTAATTCTGTATTGTGCTTCATTTGTCGAATATTGAATTGTAATTCATATACCAAGAAGGTAGCGCACAAAATTCTCGTGCATCGACGTTTGGAGATGATGTGCTGTTTGGGAACTGTATAGCAAGGAACCAATTGATGGTAGAGAGAAAATTAAGAGAAGAGCTGTTCAATTTGTGACTGCTTGCCACAAAAGTGGTACCGAATTTATATATAGATTGGAATGAGATTTTCTCGCAGACAGGCGACGTATGTTCCAGTTGAATATATTTACAAAACAAACATGTGAACATCGACATTGATTTACTTGTGCCATGTAATACTTCATCCACCTATTCATTTTGATCACTATGACAGTAAAGGCATGATCAGAGGAATGAGGTACAGATACTTACATGAATTCTTTTTTTCCCTTGTTCCTTCTGTGGTTACAAAGCAGGGAGATTAGTTTTGGTGCAAAGCACCCTCTTCCACCATACCACAATTTTGTGAAGTTTCATGGTATAGATGTGGATGCAGGTCTTATTGCCGTCATTTTAAAGTGTTGCATGTAACAGCAGAATAATATAAGTAGAGAAACATTAGGAACTGATGAATAACAGTTTCCAAGCAAACCTCTAGCATACTATTACTATTACTCCGCGATTCACTAAAAGTGTTTGGCGGAGGGTGCATTACACCTATCTGGAAAGGTAATGTTTTGGAAGGGATATACGGGATATGGCAGGAGGCGCCCATGGGCTATTGTGAGGAACCATCCCAGCATTCGCCTGGAGCGATCTAGGGAAATCCATGGAAAACCCAGATCAGGATGGCTGGAGTGCTTTATCGAAAGCTACTCCTTTCCGATTTTATGTTTACTCGCCAGGTAAATCCTTTCTATTCCACTCCCTAATCGCTCGTGGAAAAAATGAGTACAGAAATGAATCGGTTCTGGCCCTGATTTCTCTTATCTTATTTTCGCGGTCATTCCGAGATATGAATGATTGCTGGTAGCAATATTTGTTTACTGTCGTTCCGAAATACGTCAGTCGAGAATTTTTCAATTAGCTTCTGTCGAGAGCAACGCCTTCAGTGCTCCAGGTCTTCCCAACCTAACTCATTCAACATCGCACTTACGCTTTCCCTCCTAACTATATATACCTGTCACTGAATCGGGCGGCTCTTCTTTGGACCATCTCTAATGCTTCCATTAATCCCTTTTGATGGGGACCCTATACTGAGCAACAATATTCTAAGTGAGGCCGCACTAGTAACTTGTATGCATTCGATTTAACTTCCGGAGTGCATTGTTTTAAATTACGACCTAGAAATCGAAGCATACTATTTGCTTTCCCAATTACATTCTCGATATGCTCATTTCCACGACAAATAATTATGAATTGTTGCCCCTAGGTATTTAGCGGAATCTACCGTACTAAGGACAGTACCATTAATTGCATATTCAGAGCTAAATGGTGTCACCTTTTTACTTACATGCATGACTTGGCACTGTTTAGCATTTAACTCCAACTGCCAATCTTTAAACCACGCAATTATTTTCATAATATCGTCTTGTAACAAAGCGCAGTCGTCCTGGTTTGTGATTTCACGATAAATAATAGCATCATCGGCAAATAATCTTTTCATCCCCCTTATTATGTCGCACAAATCATTAATGTATATGAGAAACAACAGAGGCCCTATCACGCTTCCCTGGGAAACCCCGGACCTCACTTCAGTAAGTGATGAACGCTCACCGTCGAGAACTACACACTGTGTTCTGCCCTTCAGAAAGTCTTAGATTAGTACAAGATTATTAAGGTTGGAGGAGACTATACCGAATTGATATTAATTACCATTTACTTTTATTGTCTGTAATTGACAAATTAAATTGGTGTGGTCTTGTGACAGAGTTTCTATTTGCCATGTATTACGTCTCTATCGTGACTGGAACTACAGTTTGATTTGCATATCTTAAAAATTCCTGACCTGACACAAGGGTTTAAAATGGAGACCCGCAAAGGAATCCATTAACCTTCATCTTTACCATACTTAAAATTTGTTAGTAGGCACTAAGAGACCAATCACACCCGTACCGAACTCCGTTGACGTCGAGGACATTAGACACAGGAAAGGACTGTGGCAAGGAATGGGAAGGAATTCTGCTGAGGCCTTCTGTGGGAAACATCCCGTCATTTGCCTAGAGAGATTTGGTTATTTGGTTTAATCGTACAAAAGCCAAATCTGGATTGTCAGACTGGGATTCGAACGAGCGTCCTCCAGAATGGGAGGGCAGAGACTTACCGGTGACCCCACGCTCGGGGAGAAAGCACGGTCGTCACGAAATAAAAGCCCCTTGCCATGTGCACAGTATGAGGCAGTTAACATAATTAGAGTGTATAATTATGAGCATTCGCCGAAAATATTTTACCTAAGTGATGACCGACTCTGTACTGTACGTCATTTCTTTAATTAAAAGTAATAAACACTGAAGGATTCGTCGACTGCAGGGGGGACGGTAATCACGTACTCAGCAACACTTTACTGCTTTAAACTTGATTTATTGTTGAAACTCGAAGTTGAAACACACTGTTTACATACCCAACATGTAAGTGACCATTTTTGCAAGTTTTCTTGACCAGCTAGCAAGTGCTGAGGTCTCGATGACAATTATTTGTCAATAGCGTAAGTGGCAGCTTGTAAGTTTCTGTTTGTATGTAGGTATTAGAATGTATCGATTGTTGCTGCTCTTTACATGCATGATATGAAATATGTTATCTTCTCATTCGTCGGTCAGTTTCGTGGATGGAACTTCCCTGTTAGAACTTAATACATCTGTGTTTGAAACAGATGTTGCAGCTAAATACAAAGGCTAGCAATCAAGATGCACTCTGCAGTCATTTAACCCCACTGCGGAGAGTTACACATTGCAGTCAGAGGGTTCGCTGCTTCTGTTCATACTCTGGCTGAAACACTGCACAAGGTGCTTCTAGCATTTGGTATATCTTATGCTTAGTGCGTCATTTATTGGTTTGGGTACTATCGAGAAGGTACATTATATGGAGCAAATCATTTCAAAAGCAAACAAGCCGAGAGTGACGAGAAGCTGGTGATTACGTAAGCTCCAGTGATACAAGTATATGTAGCCTTAAGTACAGAGTTTTACTAGCGAATTTCATACAATGATAGAAGAAATTGAGATTTTCTTTCGGAGTATATAGGCGGAGTATATATGGGAGGTGAAGGGGAGTGTTGCAGGTTTTCAGCAGGTGGCTACACCACTAGTCAATTGCTCTCAGCTTGTGCCTCCCTGGCTACTTCGTTTGAGCTACAGTTAGGAAGGGGACTGCACTCTGAGGTGCTGACGGCAAGCGGGCATATTCCTGGCTGGGCAGTGCTCGAGTGCGCTGTCACTTTCATTAGTGTCATTACCACCGCTCCCATCTATCTCGCCTGCTCGCAACCTCTGGAGCTTAAATAGGCGGAATAGAATTTTAGGGAGAACATCAGAGTATTCTCTGGAGCACTGACCGTCGCTCCAACAATAGAAATCGTACAAAAACAATTAAAACATGTGCAATGTCACTTATAATTGTGAAGAACCACTTTAAATTAAAACAAAAACTATTATAAGCATTTGTACATCAAACTGATAAACCTTTTCAATCAATCGAAAATCACACTTTTAACATTATTGTTTGTACAACATTCTTAACTATATCCTTTAATGAGTATTCTAGATAATTTACTGCTTGTAATTCGAATTACAGCTTATTAAAAACATATTTATACATCGAAACATGTTAGCAAACTCGGGAAGTCCGGTTGGAGGAATTCTGTGAAGTAAACCCATCTGACATGAAGGCAAGCAACATGCTCTCTGATCAGCTATCACAGCCGTCAATCACAGGACCAAATCCCAACAGCTGCAGCGCTGGGCAGACAAGTTAGGCCCTTGGGGAGAAAATGAATTCATATTCTGAGCTCAAAGGTGGGATTGGGATGGCGACTTATATTTATCAGGTGTGGGCTGGGGAAAGACAAAGAGCAACAGAGCAGCAAACGTCTTGGTGACAGAAGAAGGATTTAACAACTAATGGAACAGAGCATTAGGGAGAAACCTTTCAGGTAACTTCCTAGTAAAGGCAAATGATATCCAGGTGATGCCTCAGATAACAGAAGAAATGTTCACTGGATATAGGAGTGTATGATTAGAAAACCAACGGATTTTCCGTGTTGAACATGTACAGTATTTCAGGGTGCAGTTCACTACGTGAAAATAAAGTGGAGCAGAAGTGCAAGTAATTCAACGGGATGGTTATTAGGGGAAAAGAAATAATAAACAAAATATATAAAATATATTATAATAATGTGAGAGGGCTAATTTGGGGATTATGGAGAGAACGCTATAATTTTGAAAACAAAAGGGTAGTAGGGATATCAATCAAACAAAAAAACAAGTAATAAAAAGCAGGAAACAGGACAGTTAAGATGCATTCACGACACATATACAGATTCAAGGAAATCGATGGAGACGTTGCTTGGAATTTCTGTGCTGGGAAACTGGCAGGAAAGAATGTTTCGAGACATTTATGGAAGATATTTAAGAATAAATCAAGTGCCGGTTCAAGGAAGGAGGTGGGGGTGACAAAATAGGGCACTAGCGTCGGGCGGCTAACTTCAGGGGAGTGACAAAACTGTGTTTGAAGAGCGTCAATTTATATTGTGGCGACCATTTTATCATTATTATTATTTATTAACCGGACAATTCGGTAGCGACACTCGGAGTGGTGATAATGGGGGCGGCAATATAATGTTTGAAAACCTCACAGTTTTTTCCCCGTCTTACTGTACCAGTGGATAAGGTAAGGGAGACAAACATGGTTGAATAGGACCGATTATTTTGAAATCAGTGTTAGGTAAGCTGATGGAGTGCTTTATATGAAACCACAACAGAAATGTCTCTGACGAAAGAAAGTAAATCTTAAATCAGCAACATGTGTTTGGGCAAGGATATTCGTACGAAACTCAGTAAGTAGGCTAATTGCAAGATATTTAGGATTTAATTTAATATTGCTATTGAGCGCACGCTCCGGTGGCAATTTCCCTACACACCCATTTTTACCCATTTGCTGTACCCACCTACTTTTGCCCCATAAAAGTTTCAACTTTGATAAAATGGATAGTGGAAGCTTATTTGATAGTACAGTATGGGGACTCTTGAAGGCATATGACGGATTGTGACATAAAATTATATTAAATACGAAAAAAACCATGTTTGCGTCTAGGCAAAGGGAAATTAAATAGGCGGGCCCTAAAGCGTTAGAGTATGCTGTTGAGTATGAAAAAGTGCGGAAGTTGAAACAGGAGTCGTGAAACAGGGTAGTGTTTGATACAGTTGCTGTTAGTGTATTAATTTTTACAGCTTCAATTTTGGTTGCGATCGGTTTACAAGATATTATAATTATAATATGTTCATAAAACTCAAGAGGTGTTAACAATTGCATGATTATGTAAAAGGTTTTTGGTAAAAGTTAGATTACGTTTGAATTCCCAAAAGGCCCTGTCGGGGCATAACAGATACAAAATTTTTACCTTAGTTTTAGTGATTTCAAATTTTGGTCATATCATGTTCATTTTTTCAGTTCAATGCCTGCATTCGGTTAATTTCATGCCATTTCAATTAGAAATTAATCACATTAATTAATAATTTTTAATTTTAAAATTCAGTTAACCGTTAAAACTGGTTGCATTCGTTCTGATACGCGGCCTGGACTTAGAAATAAATGATAACTTAATCTGGCGTGAATGTCCAGTAACATTAATTTGTTGAGGGGAAGTTATAATGCGCGTTCACAGCTCCTTCATTGATGATAATGGGCTTTTAAAAATAATATCTTTGAGAGATCCTAGATTTTTAAAAAAGGAGGTAGTTTAATTTCGCATGCAACTTGAGTAAACCCTGAAAACGTTGACCCTTTCGCTAAGGTCATAGTATAACATTTGGTTGGTCACAATAGGGCCTTTCGAAACTTCAATTATTGTCCCTTTTTTGTCTTATACCCTGTGCAGTTGGATAAGTCAATCGATAATGAGGGCAATTATAAGGATCTTCAGCTCATTAGATACATAGATTTTTTTAAAAGAAAGTCCTATTTGGCTATAATCTCAGGCGAAACCGCTTGTTCACGGTTCAGGATTAAAATATCTTGGCATTTTATTCGATAGTAAACTTAATCGGGCAGAACACATTGAGATGGATGTTTGGAGCCGTATCAATGTAATGAATTGTAATTAGAAACTTGAATAGCTGCTATGGGTGGAAAGTGTGGATGCCGCGGTGGAGTAATGAGGTTGGGCGTGTTTTGTGAGGAGCGCAGTAGGTGGGTTCACTGTGAAAGTTATATCGATGAAGAAAGTAGAAAATTAATTGAGGATACCCCACAGTTTTTCAGAAATATAAATGAGACAGAAAGAAAGGGGAACTGGAGGTTAAAACTGGTGACCGTCAGGCGATAACCGGCGTCCCGTTCTGAAGGACGCGGTACTATTCCCCGTCTGGCCATCCAGATTTGGGTTTTCTACGTGGTTTTCCCAGATTACTCCAGAAGAATGCGCGGATGGTTGCTTCAAATAGCTATGGTCGAATTCCTTCCTATTCCTGGCGCCAATTTCCTTCCCACCTCTAATAACCTTGGCGTTGATGAGGCGCTAAAAGTAGAATCCAAAAACTCTCAGGAGATAACAAGAGAGGAACTGTAGAAGATGTAAGAAGGTAACAGGCAGCGGGATGCGAGGAGCAATTTTGTGGCAAAACAACCATCCTGATTTAGGTGAGTTTACTAATAGAATTATAATAGATTCTAAAAGTATTATCATTGTACCTGTCAAGCCGTCATGTTTCAATTCTACTCGGTTAGAAACATATTGACATGCTAATAAAACTCTTCAAACATTGATACCTATATTTCACCACACTGGGGGTAGCAAGGTAAAATATGACACCATTAGAATCTCAAATAAAGGACCAACAATGATTGGAGAATGTAAATTACACATATTTCGGTAGAGATTTTTCGGTCATAGGCGGGCAATGTTAATTTTGTCTTTGGATATATTGGTTTCTGTTTAGATGGAACCTTTTTAATTCCTGTTACGTTATCATGAGACGATATGATGGTATGTTTTACGGTGAAACGGGGAATGTAAAATGACCTTGTCTTTCTACCGACGTGGTAACGTGATACGGCGTTGGAGGCCTGTGGAGCGGAATCAGTTACCTAAGCTGGAAACGTGTCTTGTGCCAAGCGACCGACCACATGCGCTAGTCTCAACTCTCACTTCTTTTATCCAATAGTTACCATCGGAAATAACTCTAAAATTAGTAGTAATTACTGTAGAAAACACTCTAGGGATTCTAGCCGCGTCAAATCGGCTAGAATCCCGAGAGTGTTTTCTACAGTGCTGCCGCCGTGAAAATGTTCGCAGTTATTTAGTAGTAATTACTTTCAAAAATATCAGGAAAATGAATGATGGGAACTGATTTCGAGTATCTGATGACAGTTAAGTAAATTGTATAGACAGAGAAAAAATGAATAAGAAACAAGGTGAAACGTCGTTCATATTGTTCGGAAAGCAATGATGGTTGGTTGCAGGGAATCAATAAAACAGGGCATGTTAATTTCGCGTTATATGCTCTAATTTTGGTTTCGTTTACAAATCTTGGGTCAGTAGTATTACGTTTCACTATTATTTATATACTGGGATTTTGATAGTTACTAAGAGACCACAAGTTACCCAGGACTGCTCGTTTCCCTTGTAATACAGATGTTATGGACATAGGTAATTTAAAGATAAACGAAGAAATGCAAGCCAAATACATCAGTTTATCTTAACGAAATCGTGGTTAAGTACCACGAACTAAAGTAAACAAGAAGGATATAAATAAAATATAAACTGGTGATAATCACCATCAAAAAAGATTATAGTTAATACATTCTTATAATGTGAGAGAATGGAGCCAACCCACAGGCGACACAGCCTACGAAATATCCGCATCGGAAATAACGAAGACATTCTAACAGTTAGTTAATTATAATCACAACATTACGTAATAAGTATCACATTACTGATATCAAGCCACGGATTGGTTTCCATCCCAAGAACCGTATTAAGCATCAAATGTTACGGTAGGAAACTCATTAGCTTCATAGCTGATATCAGTGCGTCATAAAAGTTATTAAAACCAGCAGCAAGGCTATGAGTTTATTAAACATCGTAGACTAATGTCCAAACATATATCTGTGCTCCATAAAAATTTAATTTTCTTGATAGCGAGACAAATGCGGCGGTCACAATGGGATGTTCGAGGACATCCTGCAGGTTTTACAGTAGGTAAGTTAAAACAAAAAAATCAAAAAACTGTGAATTTATCACACAACAATTTTTAATTCAAAATACTTAATGAAACTTTACAAAAGTGACTAAAACGTTAAAGAAATTATTTAAAAGCTCTTGAAAGAGATTTGAATTCTGGTAATATTATGCCCAATAAAGAATGAAGGAGGATACGATGCAGGATATACCCCTCATGGGATTTATCTTGCGGAGTTGAAATGGAGTGGTTTCTAGTTGCCCTCCCCAGTGCGTGTTTCTTATGTGTTGTATATGGGGATGATTGTGGTAGTGTGTGTTCAGTACTTTGCGTTATTCGAGTTCTGTTATGGATTGAAGGATAAGAGGGTGAAATACAGTGCTGGCGCAGTCAGTCCTAATCTTCCGAAACGTACCTTAGGGTGCCACCATCCGTGAAGTCTTGAGCCCACATACAAATTACCATCAATAATTATGTATGCTCTCAATCAATACCCACTGTGAAGAGGTTTAAGCCAGCACTTTGACGCACAATATGGTGATTAGCAGAAGTGCACCACAACCTCCATAAACAAACCAAAATACCCTGCAATATAATGAAACATGTCTTCGCGGTGCCGTCATACCAAGAATATTATAAATTTGAATTATTTCGTTCAAATAGATCAAACCATTTAGAATATGACCATCATGGTAAGCAGTAGAGTTAACAGAGTGCTGAGAGATTTGAGTTATATAGAGCAGTGTAAACTGATTAACTCAGTGCCATATCTGAGAGAGATTGGTATAATATTTCACGGCCCTCTCAGCAGATAAACACGAAAATTCTACAGGAACAGACGTCACTGCCAATATAAACACGTACAGACAATAACACTAAATAATTAAAAAAATGGTATTAATTGGAGAATAAAAAGAATCCGTGCTGTGATGTCCTGAACGCTGAACTATATAAGTTCTAGTGAAATAAAGTTAAAAAGCGTTTATTAAATTTAGATTGTGTGCCATATTGAAAAAAGGAGATTGTTCGAAAACCGAAAATTATCTGTCTATTGCGTGCAACATACAAGATAAAGGCAGAAGCTGATATGGATTTGCACAAAACACAGATAGCGTATTTCAGTACATGTATCAGATATTAAAAGAAATTTTAAGAACACCAGACGTAAAAAGTAAAGGGTGTACCAGCATTATGAGTTCGAATCATGGACATCCACTGAACAACAAATAAAGCTAATAGAAATAGCGGGACGAGATTTCTCACTGGCATGGTTGGGTGTACCTTACTAAAGAAAATAATTGAAGGAATAAGTGGGAAAATTGATTTTTTACCTAACTGAGGAAATAATTAGATTTAGTAGGAAATCTATGGAACGGGTATCACGTATAATCACCAAAGATCTTGTTAAATTACAACAAGACAGAGAAAAAAGGCAGCAGAAGACTCTGACACAACACCCACGTGAAGGCAGAACAAACTTTGTAAGCAGTGATAGTGATGTTTATTTGGTCTCACGTGCTAACTAGACGGGACGCCGTTCTCATTCCACAGTGTACGGGAACGAGAGAGTGTTCATACTTACTGTTAACGCCAACAGCTGTGATCCCATGGAAAGGAGACACGCTATGACGTGTAAGCTGTTGTATTATTTATTTTCGCAGTCCTGAGTATCTGGCTTCCAGTCGTATAGGCGCTATCTCTCTCTGCGCCTCCATACCCCCACCTCTCCTCCTCTCAGCTCTCCGTGATGGCTGTCTATATAGTGACCGAGGTGATCCTCCAGCTGCTCAGTTACAGTGACGTGGTCCACTGAGAGATGGGTGAGTACCTGTGTCGGCTTCTCGTCAACACACTAGACGGCACTTTTAATTTTACATACAACTCATTACGCCAAGACAGGATTGAATTACTAAAGACAGAAAAGAAAACGCCAGTATCTGATAGGACAAAGGCGTTTTGTTGCCAGACATAGGAAGAGAGCAGGCAGCTGAAGGTATTGCGAGGAATGTCGTTTATTGCTGATTATTCCTGGACGCATATTGGAGAAGAAATAGGTATAGTATATGGAAGGAACACGTTATCACAAGCTAACAAAATTATTTCAGGCATTGGTTTATCTTTTTTCGGTGACCAACATCACTCAGTAAGAAGAATGTTTCAATGCGATATTTAGAAATGAATGATAAGTGAGAAGAAGGTCTAGCCGCCCTCATTACCTCAACTCACACCCAGTATATAAGGCTGCTAGCGGTGAGGTGACTACCTCCATTCGGGTACCGAGGTGTTTGAAATTAAAGACCCAAAAGGACAAATACTATTAGAGAAATAGTAAATAATATTTCATACCGATTGCTGGAAATACGGTTTTATAGACTGAGTATTTTTCAAAGAAATTAACAAAATCCGAAAGACAAGAGATCGACTGTTCAGTTGATGTTGTTGTTCAACTCAAAAAATTATTAGTGCTCTTGTAATAACACTTTTTTTGCAAGCAGAAAAACGAAACTTTTGCATCTCTTTCATCCTCTAAAATATTTTCTCGCACATAGAAAGGAAGATTGAATCGAAAGGCCAGAATGACGTGTCTAGTATGAATGTCATCAGACTATCTAGTGGTCTAGCGCAATGCTCCATCTCTTCCTAACTTGTGTTAACCTCATGGTCTCAACTTACCAACTACAATATACATCTCCAAATTATCTGTTTTATTTAATCCAATGTTCATCTTCCTCTACTGTTTCTTCATCTACACTCCTGGAAATTGAAATAAGAACACCGTGAATTCATTGTCCCAGGAATGGGAAACTTTATATACACATTCCTGGGGTCAGATACAGCACATGATCACACAGACAGAACCATAGGCACATAAACACAGGCAACAGAGCATGCACAATGTCGGCACTAGTACCGTGTATATCCTCCTTTCGCAGCAATCCAAGCTGCAATTCTCCCATGGAGACGATCGTAGAGGTGCTGGATGTAGTCCTGTGGAACGGCATGCCAAGCCATTTCCACCTGGCGCCTCAGCTGGACCAGCGTTCGTGCTGGACGTGCAGACCGCGTGAGACGACGTTTCATCCAGTCCCAAACATGCTCAATGGGGGACAGATCCGGAGATCTCGCTGGCCAGGGTAGTTGACTTACACCTTCTAGAGCACGTTGGGTGGCACGGGATACATGTGGACGTGCATTGTCCTGTTGGAACAGCATGTTCCCTTGCCGGTCTAAGAATGGTGGAACCATGGGTTCGAAGACGGTTTGAATCTACCGTGCACTGTTCAGTATCCCCTCGACGATCACCAGAGATGTACGGCTAGTGTAGGAGATCGCTCCCCACACCATGATGCCGGGTGTTGGCCCTGTGTGCCTCGGTCGTATGCAGTCCTGATTGTGGCGCTCACCTGCACGGCGCCAAACACGCATACGACCATCATTGGCATGAAGGCAGAAGCGACTCTCATCACTAAAGACGACACGTCTCAATACGTCCCTCCATACACTCCTGTCGCGACACCACTGGAGGCGGGCTGCATGATGTTGGGGCGTGAGCGGAAGACGACCTAACGGTGTGCGGGACCGTAGCCCGGCTTCAAGGAGACGGTTGCGAATGGTCCTCTCTGATACCCCAGGAGCATCAGTGTCCCTAATTTGACGGGAAGTGGCGGTGCGGTCCCCTACGGCACTGCGTAGGATGCGACGGTCTTGGCGTGCGTCCGTGCGTCGCTGCTGTCCGGACCCAGGTCGACGGGCACGTGCACCTTCCGCCGACCACTGGCGACCACATCGATGTACTGTGGAGACCTCGTGCCCCACATATTGAGCAATTCGGCGGTACGTCCACCCGGCCTCCCGCATGCCCACTATACGCCCTCACTCAAAGTCCGTCAACTGCACATACGGTTCACGCACACGCTGTCGCGGCATGCTACCAGTGTTAAAGACTGAGATAGAGCTCCGTATGCCACGGCAAACTGGCTGACACTGACTGCGGTGGTACCCAACCGCTGCGCAGCTAGCGCCCTTCGATGGCCAACACTGCTGTTCCTGGTGTGTCCGCTGTGCCGTGCGTTTCACCATTGCTTGTACAGCCCTCTCGTAGTGTGCGGATCAAGTATGGTGGGTGTTACACACCGGCGTCAATGTGTTCTTATTTCAATTTCCAGGAGTGTAGTTAAACATTTCAAAAACAAATGGCGAAACTTCACATCCCTCTATTGGTATATAATACACTCTGGAAGTAGTTATAAAATGCTTGGCATCGGTAAGGGCATACGGTCATAATATAGCTCCAAATTTGACCACGCCACTATTGAGTAAAACTAAACAAAGGCAGCTAGCACCAAACTTTGGGAAGAGTTGGTGAAGAAAATGGAGGACTCATACATATTGCCCTTTGATCGTCTGGTGTAACAAGTTATGAGTAGTGTTTATACTTGCTGACTGAATTGATAAGTAGTGAGCTGACAGTGCGCTGTGTTGCAGGTGTTCTGAGTTCTGCGCTTCTGCTCTGCGTGCTGGCGGCAGCTCTATGCTCGGCATGGAGGAGGGGGTCACATGTGCTGGACGAAGTCCCGCTCATTGAGGGGTGAGTACAGCCAACCTACTAAGAAGATGATAGGTGATCCTTTCTCATAGAACTAGCTATGCTAAATGACAATCGCTGAATTGCTTGTTTCGGATAGCTCTGCCCAGTAATATTTCCATTAACAGACTCCAGTCAGACTGCTAGTGACACGCAGCAGGCATTTTAAAAAATGTAATCATAGGTTTTCCCGGCGAATCTGCTGCTTGAAAATCTCTCGGGCATGCGACTGAGTGTGGTAGGTGATCGATTAACGCTCTGGCCTCGCATTCGGGAGGACGTCGATCGAATGCCATTCCGGGGATGCAGGTTTGGGTTTTCCATGATTTCCCCAAATCAATCCTTTTGAATACTAGGATGCATCCTTAAAAAAGCCATGGCCGAATTCCATCCTGTTCTACCCCGCCTCTAATTACCTCGAAGAGGCGTAAAGCCATAAGTAAAAAAAAAAAAGGTTGGGCATGCGCCCCGAACAATTGATCGTCGTTCAACAAATTGTCGACGGTTGCCTAGAGGAATGCAGTCCAGGACGCGACTGTAGTGCCATTCCATTTCAGCACCGTCACTGCCTTTTCTTTGTGGGAAGGTGGAGGGTGGAGGATATTGTCCGAAGACATTGCCTCCAGTATTAATTAGACGGCTCAAGACTTCTCTGTTGGTTCAGCTTCACGGTAGTGTCAGGTTATTGGAGTAAGTTGTTATGACTTCCGTCAGTGACATGGTTTGTTGATGAAGCACCTACATTATTGAGCCATGCTCGTCTCTTGTTGTATCTTTGCCTTCTCTTCCGCTCGCGATTGTTTCCTCTTTCGTGTTCCCCCGCTAGAGAGCGCTGGGGTTACTGGCAATAGCGGGTATATATGTGGGGACACGGAACTGAGCAGTTAGTTAGTCTTGGTCAGTCCGCCAGCCAGTCAGTCAGTCGGAAGCAGAGTGCTTCCCTGTGTCGCCGTCACGCTGGAGGCCCGGTGGGTCGCGGCGGGGTCCGGGTTGGACCGGGCGGCCAGGGAGGCAGTCAGTCGGTCGGCCCTCAGTGGTCGTACAGTTGGAGGCACGTGATCGGCATTCCGCTAATGTTTCCTGGAGTGATAGCGTTGCGGGACTAAGGAGGAAGCAGTCAGTGAGGCAGTCAACAGTCGATTGGTTATGCCTGGTATTTCTCGCAGTGGCCGTGACTCAGCTTGATGGTTTGACCGGGCCGCCCGTGTATTATACTTCTGGTGAATTGGCGGGTCCCTCGCGACCGTGCTTCGACCATCTGCAGAGAGGGAATTTCTCCGATACACTCTTCACCGAGAGTGCTGTACCGAAGCTTCGGGAACACCGTGGCGATCGACCCGGGTGGTACCTTTCGAGCTGAAACCTGCCATCTCGTCCTAGGAGGGTATTGGAGGTAGTGGCCGTCAACTGCAACCACAAGTGTCGCCTTCCGCCTCGTCGTTAGCGGTCTGCCTCAGCCATAAATTGTGTTTGGTCCTACTGGCAGAGTGTTCGATGCTGGTAGATGAGAACGAGCCGGTATTGTTATTTCTGTTATTGATCTACATGGAATTGTTGGTGATTACAAGATTATTCATACATTAATCTGCAAGATCGATGCCGGTGTTATTTGACATTATATTAGTCACTTTCTCTGTCAATTACTACTACCAGTGTGTCGCTTTCTACCTCGTCGTTAGCGGTCTGGCTCAAATATAAAATTGTATTTGGCTAGTAGATTATTAAGAGCTAGTCTGGTTATTTTATATAATTTGGTATAAGTAGGATTGTTTGTAATTATAAGGGTTATTCAAGGTATAAGTTGCAAGACCAAGTTTTTGTCCATAATATTATATCATTTGTGATAACAAGATTATTCATATCTTCGTTTGCAAGACCAGCATTGGTGGTATTTGATATTATAGTTGTAACATTTTCTGTAAGTTTCAGCATTATCATTAATAATTGTAATAAACCAATGTTTAAACAAAGCTTGAACTGCTAACCATGTTCCCACACACTTCCCACTGTATCCATGTGGATAATTACTGTATGTTAGTAGTAGTAGCACCGCCTCAATTATGAAGCTTAAGCTTATGCTTTTGGAGTTCGTGTAGTCCGCCTATAGTGGATGGTGGTGAGTAGCGGACTGCTTCGTCGTCGCGAGTAGCTCTGGACAGGTAGCTGCAGGTCGTCGACTTTTGCTGTTTAGCTCACCTGCATAGTTCGTACTTCTTGCTTCTGTCGCTGTTGTACGACTTGGTGGCTTTGCTCTTGGTATGGCTGATTTCAAGATTATGGAGACTATTTCTCTGCTGAGGAAAGGTAGTGAAAGTTGCATGATGACGAGTGGTCTCCGCCGGAGAGGCCCTGGAGTGTTGTGTGCTTGTAGTGGTCCCGCGGCGCAGTTGTGGGTTCGTCTTACGTTGTAGTTTACAACGTCTATAAGAATCTGCGTGCCTAGACTCGCAGTTGCAACAAGTGGGCTCGTGGCGGGCTTTCTTGCAGGCGGCTAGTTCGTGATCGCCTCCAAAGCGAACACACCTGACAGGTCCAGTGTATTCGCTGGCGTGGTGCCAGAAGTTCTGGCACTTGAAGCACTGGACCATTTTACTTGAGTGCGGCTTCGCTGCGGTAGTTGGTTTATCTGCTGTCTGCATGATGACATCTAACTTCTTCTTCACGCGACCGGGAGTCATGATATCATATCACAAGGAGTTTTGATGAAGAATCTTGATGATTGCAGCGAAGTTGTCGGGGCAGGATAGAAGAATCTTCATCCCCTGATGGTCTGGCCAGCTAAACATGGGCAGCTTCATGTTACGCTACAGCAGAGCCAATAAGTGACAGTAGTTCCCTGCTTAGTTGATGGTGATAGGTGGTACTGGGCCTTCCCTAAAGGCAGGGGAGTCTGCTTGTGGTGATTCAGGCCAGAACGAATGGCTGTTGTGCGGTGATGTTTCCCTTATCGGCGTCGTCTTGACGTTTCAGCCGGTCGCTGCATCGAAGGCGAGGGTCTTGGATCTTCTTTTGATGTAATCGATGTATTGCTCCCAGTCGAAGTCGCTGGCAAGCGGGGTCGGAAACAGAAGTGCCTCCGGCCACGCCGTGACTACTACAGGAGGTGCTTCTTGGCGAGATGGTGGTGCTCACGGTTAGTCAGGGCCTGCTCGAAGTTATATCCAAGATGAACTGAAGTTTATGTAGGTGGAGTGTAATGGTGAATTTCCACTACTTTTCTCCACACTTTCATGAACCAGTCTTTTGAACTGACATCTTCCACGACTCGTTCAGTAGCTACAGAAGGAAGGTGCGAGATCTCCACCCACATACCAAATGCCCGTGGGAAGGCGCCAGATGCAATGCACTTCCTCTTTGATTTCACCTTCTTGGTCGTGGTAGTCTGCACGGGCTTCATGGAGGCAGCGGTGTCTGCTATAGCGAGCGATCCAGCTGAGTAGAGTGAGGGATCCGCTGGGGCGTATTTATACCCTTCCACCCATCGCCTCCACTCCCGCCGTGGCGCTCCGGGAGTGGTGGTGGGGGTGTCACGCTCTGACTTCTCGAGCAGTGGTCTTCAGTCTTAATCCCGCTGTCGTCGCGCATGGTACCTTGGCTCTGCCGTTGGAACATGGAAAACGGGTTCCAGCTAAGCCAGATTTGGATCCCAGCACTAATGCAACTCTGCAAACTGTCACTGAAGACTTGAGATGCGTTGCCGTAGCGAAGGAAGCATTTAATAGAAAGATGCGAATATTAACTGGAAAAGTAGACAAAGCGCTCAGGAAAAAACGTTGCAAATATTTTGTGTAGAATGTGGCTCCTTATGGGACAGAGAAGTGGGCACTGAGGCGAGGAGCAAAACCGATCAGCAGCGTTTGAGAGTTGGATGTGGAGAAGGATAATTTGGATGGATAAAGTGAGTGATGCTGAAGTGCTGGATACAGTTGGGAAAAGCAGAAAACTAATCCAAGCCATAAAAGAGAGAAAGAAGAATTGATTGGGAGACTTGTTGAGAGGGGAGTGCTTACTAAAATATGTCTATGAAGGACCAGGGAAAAGAAGAGGATGTATGGGATGCAAGGTTAGGGGGTGTCCAATAGTGGCGTAGCTAGGTCAACAAGGGCCCCGGTGCAAAAAATTTATTTTGGGCCCTCAGGCCAGATGGGCAACCTTTTTTTGCTTCATGTGCTAGTAGGGGCCCCCTGAGCTGAGGATGGGGGCCCTTGGGTTGTGCATAATGGCCCCCAGAGCAGTTGTTGGGGGCCCCATGAACAGCGAGGGCCCTTAGTGAGGGGCTTCCTGTGTCTCAGGGGGCCCCCTTAGAAGACGGTAGAGCTAAAAAAAAAAAAGCAGGTCGCCAGTTTGCCGTGAAGGCCCGTGGGCCTCTAAACTGCGCTTGGGGGCCCCCAGAGGTGCGCTTTGTGGCCCCTTGAGGTATACTTGGAGGCCCCCTGAGCGTAGGAGCCCCGGTGCCCTGCACCGTCTATCCCCATAGTAGCTACGCCCCTGGGCGTGAGGTGAAATAGGGTGGGAGGTCCCGCGAAATCTCACGAAACCTCACCAAGTGGGGGGGGGGGGGCGAAATCAACGGAAATCGCACGTGAGGTTTCGAAATTCTTGAAGGATGGTAGAGCTAAAAAAAAAGAAAAGAGTCTAGAAATGAATCGAAAGTCAACTTTACGGGGGGGGGGGGGTATTTGGTCCAAAAACCAAACTTAGGGATATTATAACTGACCTTGAAAGCATGAGACCTAAAAAAAAGTTTCAAAAAGTTGCGCGGTCGATTAGTAGGGGGAGGGGGGGGGTGGTCTCCGTCTAAATCTCAGGTCATTTTAGAGGGGGGGGGGGGTTCGATCAGATCTCACCTAGTCCCACCAAAGAGGGGGGAGGTCGGGAATTCCTGGAAAACAGCTGACGTCATTAATTGATGCCCCCTTATAGACAACATGAGATAAAACGGCAGCTACACGAACTAGAAGAGAACGGCAGAGGGCAGGGGAACATGGAGAGCAGCCACGTGAAAACCTACATTAGAGCAGAACAATGATGATGATGATGATGAACATCAATTGTCTTTTAAACCGGCCATTTAAACTGGTGCACGTTCGCTGGCCACAACAGAAAATATATCACGCAATGTGTCTGTCTCTAATACGTGGAAGTATTTTTTTTTTTTTCCACAATGTGAGCTATATGAAATAATTTTCGCGTTACATGTGCCTTTATTTTGATACTGCTTATTAAAAATACTTCTACATAAGTTATTCGGGAATATTTTAAGTGCCATATTACATAGTGAGAGACTGATATTTACCTATTTTGGCCATTTGTTACGTATTTCGTCCTGTGGAATAGCCAATTTTATAAAAGGCGAAGAACGTTTTATTCATTTATTCGCCACAGTGGGAATCTGACGTGGAGTTCCCGAGAAAAGATTCCAAGTGCGTGGAAAATTAAAAATAATAAGAACCAATGCAATGTTGTTGCAGGGTAATTAATAGGAACCAGTTTAACGAAAGTATTCAAACCTCCTGTGTCATGGTAAACTGTGATTTCATGAAGCATAGGTGTAACTAGAGATTTAAAATTTGGAATTTAATCGAGTCCGTAAATATGCGGTGATGTCCTTAAAGCAGATAGATGGTCTTAGGTCCAAGACCAGGCAATCTATGAATCAGTTTATTTTCTTACTTACAAAAATAAAAATAGTACAAAGCAGAATTAAAAGTCCGTGCCCTATTTCTATCCCGTTTCTTTTTCCCATCATGACTTCGCCACAACAAGACGGTAATCTCTAAGCATAATGCTCCTCCTTAGGAACAGCTGATCCCATTCAAAGCAGGCTACCAGACAGTGGTGGATCCAGGGGGGGGGGGACTAGGGGGCTGAAGCCTCCCCCCCAAAAGCACCAAGGTCACCCCTGACAACATGGATTTTCGGGGCCATTCTTTTTTCCCCCTCCTCCCCCGAGTCAAGCCCCCCCCCCAAACCAAATCCTAGCCCCCCCCCCCAAAAAAAAACAAAATCCTGGATTCGCCACTGCTACCACATATCCGTAGCGTTTACGCGCTGGCCGCATAGGAATCTCAGAATGGAAAAGACAAAATGAACCAGGATCCTATCAATCAGTATTTATAACGTCTCTGAATTTTCCTGAATTCACCACTTTTTATGTATATACATATATATTAAAAATTAATTCCCAATCAGGTACCAAGGAATTGTACCAGTAGGTTGATTAGAAATAGCAGTAATCTGACGTGATGTCTAGGTAACGCAAAAGCTCATTCTGCTGGGATAACTTTGGAAAACGATTGTTAAAAGACACTTTTAAAATAATAGAAACGAATTGTTAACTGCACTAAAACGGTTTCATGGTTACCAGTAAACGAGAAAACAAATGTTCTGTGAGTGAAACAGACAGAATAGCTACTTCGTGCTTTTTTTTATTAACATCTAAACGTGCCTCTATTGATTAAGTGCAAATAAATTTCATTAAATCACCACAAAAGGGCCTCCAAAATACATCCTCCTAGACGTTCTACCATTTCAAATAGCTCAATTTAGTCTCATAACTTCTTTTAAACTAAAATTTATGATGTTGCAAATTAAGGATGTTAAATTGTATTCAATTTCAATGTCTCAAGTTGCTTTTGAGTTATTTTTTGCGTACAATCAAAAAAACTGATTTCGTTAATGAATTCACGTAATGTCACTGCATGAGTCTGTAACCTTTCGAATTATTGGACTCGCGTTCTTGCCTGAAAGAAATTTGTTTGCTGCCCAGTTTCTACCACAGGAACTGTAAAACAGGTGAAAACGAAATTTCTCAATATATCGCAATTGTATAGAACAAAGATTATTCAGTATTTGTAAGTGAATTCAATTTCAAATTAATGTAGTTAAGTTAATAGAAAGCTGTGTACTACTAATGTTATAAAAGTAGATCAAAATACAGAGATCGTGTTGATTGGTAGTAGAGATATGTGCTTATTATCAAGCACGTGTGCAATTATTAATTCAAAGGATAAAGGAAATTAATTCAGTCCGTAAAAATGTATTAAAGTCTATAAAACTGATTTATCACTTTAGGTTACCTCGGTTTATCGAAAATTAGACAGTACAAAAATCTGTATTTTCAACACAAAAATATGCTTATTTCCTTAATTTAAAAAAAAAAAAAAAAAAAAAAAAAAAAGATTATTCGCAAATCCCGCGCACAGTCGCTTCCCATTCAACAATCAAACGCAGTTCAGCTGTATGAGCACTATAATCGGTCGCTGGGTCCCCTTATCTTTTAATAGCCTTCCAACACCCCCCGTGGTAACAATGACATCTACTTCGACGAAACGTAAATCTCAAAGAAAAAAAATAAAATAAAGAAAAATAAGTTCATAAATGAGTTTACCAGGTAGTGCAAAAATTGACTTAATACAACTATCAGCCACAGCAGTGTGGTAATATTCTGTACCCCCATTTCGATTATATATTTGTTCTGGTTATCGCCCTTTACTATACAATGCATTTAAGATCTAAGGTCGCATACTGCCATCAAGTGAGGGTCGCAATCACTAAAAATCGTTGCCTTCAACTCTCATCCAAAGTAAGGGAAGGACAGATGAAAATTATGATGCATTTTATAAGCTTGGTAATCCCAGTCTAATTCCCGGAAAAAAGGAGTTAACCACTGCTTGCCAACGGTCTCCAAAAGGAGGGCGGATGAGAGGGGAGTGGTACAGGGCACCCTCTTGCCATTGGGGTGGGAAAGGCCCATAAAGGAGGACGAATCAGAAATGGTCAATGGCATGGGGATGCAGAAGCCAACGGGAATCCACTTCACTAAACACCATAAGTGTATCAAGAGGCTATATAACACTCTCAAATTACATATAGTATGAGGGATTCGTCCTGGGTAAAATATTCCAGAGATAAAATAGTCCCCCAGTCGGATCTCCGGGTGATAACTGATCAGGGAGGAGTGATCAGAATGGATAGATACATTCTACATGTTGGAGAGTGTAATGTTAGAAGTCGGAGTTGGACTGGTAGATTAGCACAGTTCAAAATGGAGATGAGTGAATTAAGTTAGATGTTGTTGGGATTAGTGATATTGAATGGAAGGATATATAGTATTTCTGGTCGGGGGAATACAGGATAATTAGCACACAAGCTGTCAATGGAATTTCTGGTTTAGCAGTTTTAATTAATAAGAGAGTCGGAAAATAGAGGAGTTATTATGAATAATTTAGTGACAGAAATATTTTGATGAGGACAGAATAATAATCATGGGTTATTGGAATTCGGTATTGGGAGAAGGAAAAGACTAGAATAACGTTGGAAGTTTTGATTTTGAAATGAGCGAGGAAGTAGGTTGTTAGAATTTTGTGAAAGATATAAGGTAGTAGTGGTAAATACACTACTTAAGAATCATGCTAGAAGGATAAACATCTTGAAACGTCTAAGGGATACAGGCAGATACCAGCTAGATTAGATCATGATAAAACAGAGATTCAGGAATCATGTTCTAGACTGCAAAACATACCCAGGAGCAGACGCAGATTCTGACAATAATATGATAGTTGTAAATTACAGACTTGAATTCAAGAGAATAAAGAAGCAGCACAAGCAGAAAACATAATCTAACATAAGAGAAATGTTTTGTGAAATGGCAGACGTGGGACTAAGTAGTAACTCAAGGGATTAACAGAGGATGAATGGAATGCATTAAAGACTGAAATAAAGAAAGCTGGTAAAGAGACATTAGGCTTTAGGGAACAAGCCGCCCAAAATCTTGGATCACATAAGAAATTTCGAGGTTGATGGATCTGAGGAAAAGGCACATAAATGCTCCGGATGAAGCAAGAAGAGAGCAATACAAACAATTTAGAAATCAGATAAACAGGAAATGCAAAGAAGCAAAAGAAAGATGGCTACAAGAAAAGCGTGAAGGAATAGAAAAGTAAATGGTCGTAGGTAAAGTAGATGTGGCATATAGGAAGATCAAACAGAATTTTGGAGAAATGAAGAAAAGCGGTATGAACATTAAAGCTGCCGATGGGAAACCTCTTCTAAATTCAGAAGTTAGAGCTAACCATTGTGATAGAGCTTTGAATGATTTGTAATCGAATTAGACAATTGAAGTTGATGAGATTCGTGCAGAACTTCTGAAATTCCTAGGAGAATAAAGAACACATAGAATATTAAAACTCTTATCAAAAAGTTATGAGACAGGAGAGATTCTGACTAATTTTAATAAAAGTGTCATCTCATACTTCCAAAGTAAGCACAAGCTGACAGATGTGACAATTCTCGCTCTATCTGTCTAGCACCACATGCCTCAAAAGTTACTGACCGGAATAATATACAGAAGAACGGAAAGGGTAGTAGAAGGAATAGTAGATGAAGATCAGTTTGGGTTTAGAAAAAAATACGGAACAAGGGAAGCAATTCTGGCATTAAGACTAGTACCTGAAGGGCGAATCAAGAATAACGAAGATAATTTATGGGCTTTGTTGATTTAGAATATTTTTTGAGAGTGTTAGGTGGGACAAGACATTCAAAATTTTATAGAAGTCTGGTCTAAAATAACTCCTATGTAGGAGGTTATTTTAAAATCTTTATAAGAATCATGTAGCAATGATAAAAGTAGAGAATCCTGAGAGACATGCATCAGTATAAAGGGTGTGATCCTAGGTTGTAGTCTATCCCCATTAGTATTCAACATGTATGTAGAAGGAGCAATAAAGGAAGTGAAAGGAGAAAAAATCAGTATACTACGATTTGCTGATGACATTATTTTTTTAACAGAACAGGTTGAGGATATGGAGAAGTTATTTAATATCATGAACAAAGTACTGAAGGAAGATTTTGGACTAAATATAAATCAAAGCAAGACAAAAATGGTGAAATGTAGCAGAAATGAGGCCAATACTACTATATTAAATATGATGGATCTGGAGTATGGCCTAGCTACCAGATGGCGCCACAGACGCAGCTAGCAGCGCCACAGCGTCATCTACGAGGCGCTACTTAAGGACGGCGCACAGCATACGGAGCCCTAGACTTCGCGCCGGGCAGCCGACCGGAGCGGACCTACCAACAGCGAGGAGCAGCAGCAGCGCGACTACAGCCTCGACAAGTGGAGTCGCTTGCTTACTGGGGGCGAAGTGGTGGACTAATCCAAAAAAAAAGCAATCGTCAGCTATGTCCACCATTCTCGTCTTTGGTGCTAGGGACTTCCAGTAGCCAACGCTAAGAAGATGGAGCGTCAGCTTGGTGCCGTGGCCTGATGAAGGAGGGGGGACTCGGCGGCTCGTGGCCGACGAGCTGCCGCATGGATACCGGTGTCTGCCCCTGAGTGTACATTGGCGACTCTCTGCGGCGGTGTTGCTTGCGGAAACGCCAAGGCGGGGCACTAGCGACCCGCCGTGGATTGAAAGTCGGCCACCGCACTGGTGTGAAAGCTGGTATGCACTGCTCAACCTACGCATACCGGGAACCGTGCAGTGCACAGCCACAGCTGTACCAATTACCGAATACCGGAAACCTCAACAGCGTATGGCGCCGACCGAAGCGCTGGGGTGGCCATGTTGGCTGGTTGATTTCTACTGCGTGGCTGTGGGTGAACCACCGCGGTGCAGGCGTTGCCTAACCGCCAACGGGCACGCCGTGGGCGCGCTGCGGTGTGATGCTGGGCGAAGCGTGGCAGTGAGGGGTCGACGGGTCGCTCTGCTGGCTGACCACTGCTGTGTGGAGCGGCCAGCCAAGCCGGACGGTCGAAGATCACCACATCCCTGTCTGTACGCTGGTGACAGTGCGGTGGCGAGGAACTCGGCGAGGCACCTGGAGCGGGCGCTGCGGACCTGCTGCTGTGCGTGATCTGGCAAACCTGCATGGCGAGGATGTCGGTGGAAGCGCTAAGGGGCTGGCGCCGTCGGCCCGTCGCGGATGGGACGCCATTGCATAAGCGGAAACCGGCGAACCGCCGGGTGGGGACACTGGAGCTCCGTCGCGGCGAGGACGCTGGCAGTGAAATCGCTGAGGCGCAAGCCGGTGAAACCGCTTCGGCTGTGTAGCTCCACTTACCCTGAAAGGCCGCTTCGTGGTCGGCGGTCGTCGGTTCTGGCACGCGGATGCCGACGAGTCGTTCTGTCGGGGACCTGGTGACTGCTGGTGGCGGTGACGTCGTAAGTCGCACGCGCTGGACCTCTGCTTGGGTGATGCGTCGCAGCCTGACGCCGGAACACGTGCTGCCACAGGGGACTACACTGGTGCGGCGTCTGCAAGGACACCACGCCAGGCACAACAATACGCTATCCACACCGGGAGACGGCATGCCACTCCCGGGGTAAGAAACTGCATGACATCCTAACCAATTAACAACACCCCCCACATCATCCTCAGCTGTAGTATAGATTCTGTCGCGGTACTGGCAGTATCTTAGACAGCCGCCCTTATATCCCTCTTAACTGTCGCAGAGGTTTTTTTCCCGGCTGTAAAACCCTGGCACTTTTTTCCCTCTGCCCTGTCTCTAGTTTCAAAAGTTTCTGTCTATCTTATCAGATGACCCATGTAAACGGGTGGACGTCTAGATGCATGGAATACATCACAATCTCGTTCCTGTGATCACCTATACTAACTTAATGCATGTGCAGGGGCGAGCAGTAGTTAATAGGAAGGCCACCATGCTCGGAGGAGCGAGTTTTGGGTGATCCCCCAATTAAAAAAAAAAAAAAAAAAAAAACATACGTAGCTCTCTTCCTGCTTGACCATCGAGGCAACATCACTCCGCTATGTCATTGTGTATTGTGAGACTGAGTCTAATAAACCGGATCCTTGTATCCGCTGTGTTCTCGTAGTTACTCTCCACTCTCCGAGAGATATCCACAGCCTACCTTCGCTGATGGGTCATCTGCCTCTAACCGAGAACTCCATTCAACCCGCCCGATTCCTGATCTTTCCCGGATGGATCCGACAAATATAAATATTAGGTCAGATGCGATAGCAGAATTTAGTGAATTTTGCTACTTATGAAATAAAATTACAGCTGATGGCTGAAGCGGGAATGATGTTAAAAGCGGAATAGCAGTAGCGAATAGAGCCTTCATGAAGAGGATAATTCTTTTAGTTTCAGATATTGATTTAGGACTCAGAAAGAACTTTTTAAAGCTCTATGTGTGGAGCACCTCACGTTATGGCAGCGAAGCATGGACTTAGGAATTCCAGACAGAAGGAAAAATGAAGCATTTGAAATGTGGTGCTATAGAAGTATGCTGAAAATTAAGTGGACGGGTAAAGTACAAAACGAACTAGTTTTGGAAATTAATGGGCGATGTAAAATGTTTGTGGAAGAGTCTGACAGAAAGAAGATAGGATGGTAGCCTATATTTTGAGACTTTTAGGCTTGGTTAATTTGTTAGTGGAGGGAACAGTCGAAGGTAAATGTTAAAGCATGAATTTCCTCAATGTTGGGACGGTTAGGTGGCGTAATTATTTAGAAAATTACTGAAAATTGAGTTTACTTTAGATTTGGGGGTAAAACCTTATTGTGGACCACATTAACTATTTCGAAGACCTGGAAGCACTCGATAATTTTGATGATCATCTTAAGAGGTTATCTTTGTTTATTATTAACCTCAAAATAAGGAAAGGACGTCAACATTCCGTTTGGTATCAGGGCTGCTGCAGTGTTTAGCTATCGGCCAACGACTAAAACATTCTTGAACATCAAAGAGATCGGTCTTCTTTCGTGTGACGCAAGATCATATAGACTCTTATGGTTGTGATTTTAAATTACTTCTCTTTCTATTTGCTTCGTTCTTTGAGGGGCGTAAACGTCGTGGTCATTAGAATGTGGGGAAGAGGCACCAGAAGGAATTCGGCTACGGTCTTTTGAAGGAATCATTCTGGTATTTACCTGGAGTGGCTTCGGGATGTCATGGAATACGGAAATATGTGTGACTGGACGGGGATTTGAACCCATGTTCTGCAGAATCACAGCCCGTTATCCTCATCCAGCAGCGTCGGACATTGTTAAATATGTGACGTGTAAAGTTCCTCTAAGTATTCACTCTTTAAATTGTACTGGATATTGTTAAGCTGTCAGTTAGCTGTAAATTTCACTTGATATGGAATCTGAGACATTGGTAGAAAGGGTGCTACGTGGGAGGTCATATTAAATGCCAACGAATGTATAAAACTCCCCGCGGTTAGAAGGGTGAGGTTGTTCTGTGACGACTACAGTAATCGTTTGCCATACATTGTCTAATTAAAAGAAACAATCAACAGATTTCGATACCGCCAGTTATATCTACTAATAGATCCACTAGTAAAATACTACTGACTTTTTACACAAGAAATTTCTTTAGGAAGTCGATATATCAGTCAAGAAATGCAGTGACTCAGTTCATCGAATTATTCTCCATTATCGTCCGCAGAAGTACTCAGCTACTGTGGTGTTTGTCGTGTTACAGAAACAACTGGCTGCCGTACCGCGTGATCTTCCTTGAGAACGGCAAGCTGAGCGGCTTACAGTACGACACCGACCTCACGCGGAACTCCAAGTGGGTCGCCTCCGGCTACTGCCAAAGCGACATGCCGCGGCTGCGCAGGGGAAAAGTCGGCGCTACGGTAACGGCAGCTCCTCGAGCAAGTAGGCGTTGAGCTATAGAAATGTCGAATAGTCGTGTACTCTGCCCCACTCTCTTCAATATACATCATCCTGTTCCTGCAGACAGTAGTAACAAAACCCAAAACTTAATATATTTAAGAACTATTTTCCAGTAAATGAATGCAGCAATCTATGCCTTCAGACTTTCGTCAAAGTCTGATCCTTTGTGCCAACATTGCGCCCAGTTAACACATCTTTTCGACTATGCTCTGAAGTTTGCGTCTCGAACTGAACAGTAGCAGGCCGAGCGGTTGAGTAAGCTTACTTAATGACACCTGATGTTTCTCTTCTCTTCTTGAGGGTAATCTGACGTCAGCACTGCGGGAATCGTGGAGTCTTTTACGTGTAGCTGGCTCTACGCTGTAGGGTTGCTTCATGAAAACATAAAATCTGTCTTCTGGAAACCTCGATTTATTCCTAAAATAATTTGAAATATGTAGTACAGGCCTCCTAGTCAATAAAATCAGCGAACAGAGGATATTTCTGCAAGCCGCTACTATCGTTAAATGGTCTACTAATGCCGCCGAAAATTAACTATCAAAACCAGCTGTAGATCCATCCCAGTTGTGTGGAACCTGATCGCTTCGGCGGTCTGCAGCCAAGTGGGGGCGAGTGGCCAGCGGGGCTGGCAACAATCAGCGCTGGTCGGCAGATTCCACACGGAACCGAAAAACAATGCTGATCGCGAGCTCGGCGCTTGCTAGTTGGTCAAGAAAATTCACAGAAGTATTGGCACAAGGTTACTAAAATAAATGAACTATTTTTATGTCAGCAAATCCTCTCTACATTTCTTAAATACTACAGCAAACTGGACGTCGCTAAACCTGAACTAAGCTGTTCTTGCAGCCCGACCTTCTAGTACTCATCGAGGAATTTTGTCTTCTGGAAATCGAGGATGTGCTGTTAGTGCTCATTACTGATCTTTCTAATTGATAACACCTATCAGAAATAAATAATCAACAATGTGGGAAGTTAGCACCTGATTTGGCCTACCATGTGCACATGAGTTAAATCCTCTCTTCTGTATGTTGGATTAAATGATAATCAATTCTATAGCAATCACAGTGGTGAAAATATGAAAAAGATAAGCGGACATACACCACTTGTTAGGGGCCAGAATCAGTTATCAAAAGAAATCGTGAGCAATAAGGTTGTAGTTATTCTAGATTAAAATTTCAAAGAGCAGGTGAAAAAATTCTTGAATTTACCTAAAATATTTAAAAACGGTAATCGTTGAGTGCAATAGCGACAACCTTCAAGGCATGCAGCAACACATGGTAGAATTTTCGCCACAGTGAAAATTAAAGAGTTGGAAGATCGTTAAATTTGATTTCAAGTGCCACAGAGACGTGCCAAGTGCTTCGGAGACGAACCAGTGCTTTCAGTAGCACAACCGGGAGAACTCAGGTGACGACAATCATGAGAGGCCGTCCGCGTAGACGGTGATTCTGGCAGCCGGAGAGATGGTCGTCGCTGGTGGCAGGTTGAAACGCGCATCCGGAGTCTGGCAACTCACGGTGGACTGCGGCAAACATTATCCTCTTACAAGTTTGAAATTGACTTTACGCGGATATTGATTACAAAAGAGGCGTTCCACAAGGTGTCCAAAAACTGGAAGAAACAAAGGGAACGAGGTATGGCCACAGTGAGAAAACTTTGAAGTGTACAAACATAAATAAATTCTACTACTGAAATTAAGTCGCTTTTCCACTAGTCTTGTCTTTTTATAATAGCCCTCGTTTTTTGATGGTTAAGAAAATGTGTGAAATTAATTTCTAATGGGCCCAGGTTTGTAGAATTCTTTGTATCAGCGATTTTACATTACATTGAGTGTTTTGTGGTATAACCGAGCGAAGATTACATTCAACTTACTTCGTTTGTATGCGTGGATTCGCCCCGCCTTCTCGCCGTCAACTTCTGTTCTTCCAGTTGGCTTCTGCGAGTACTGGCTGCAAAACAACAACACTCTAACCGATGTCCTTTAATAATATGAAATGAATATGAGATGAATCTGACAGGAATTTTTTGCTGATCTCGGCAGAATAACAGCGGGAATGATACAAATAAGTGGTACAGCGTAAATATATATAGAAGCCAATTTTGCTTTCTTACATTAGCCAAAATGCTGAGTTAAATAACGGGAGTTTTAGTACAAACCTCGCGCTTGAGCATACGAGGAGGTGGGTATTTCATAATACTGTCTAAATCATTCGACTAAGGAGAGTCAAGTCTACTGTGTGAGACTCAGAAAAACACTGCGCCTGGAGCCTGTGCGGAACTGGTCTCTGCACAGCCGCTCCGTAGTGGCGTGACTGTTGTTTATTGGTTGGCTCGCATCACGCGGGGTGCATGAAGAGCTCTAATTGGTCAGTAGTAGAAGATCTTTCTAGGATGTTCTAGAACTTCATGGACCACGACTCCCGTTTGCTCTGTGTCCTGGAAGGAGGGATTCATGTAACTGTGTACGCGGTTTCACGTTCCATGCTTCCACACGCAGGACGACAGCTCAAGGAGGTTGGAATGTACCGCACTAAAGTATTACATCTAATTGTCAAATTATTAAAATATGCTACTTCAGTACAGGACTTGTCTGTTCAGAATTATATTGAATGGTTTAAAATGTGTGAATTACAAGATAATCAACTGAATTTAATGAGTTAGAAAATGTTTATTGTCTGTAGTGTAACTTAAAATATATTCACACAAACTGCCAAAACGGAAAACAGTGTGCTGTGGAGTTATTCATTGTCAGCTAATGCACAAAGAACAGTAGTGAATAGTAGTAATCCTAACATACGTTTCTGCACACTGGAGACATCGAACGATCGCCTGATACATTTTATGAACGACGAGTTCAGATTGATGTTTGCTGGACTAACCTGACTTTTCTGCGATACGTCTTATTCGTGCCTCTATCTTGTATTCAACAAATCTTTTTAAACTACTCAACATTCTCCACTACCACCATAAGCAGATTTTATAAGCACTTACCACAACTGAAACTGTCTTTGTCAAAGAGTGCAACAAAAGCCACTACTAGCTCATCATAGAGAATACAAGCTATATTGGTTTTGTTTTTTGGTCTGCTTCAGTTGTGATACTGCGTTAAACTCAGGCGGAGTGCGGGATGTACTGTGTAACTCGCTGACAGCTTAGAAACCATGTAGCTTTTTTCTCTAGATTTTCCACACGAAGTCAGGCACAGGGAACCCAACTTAGCGGCTGACTTCCTTGGAATAATTGCGACCATCACTCACCTATCCACAGCCTGAAGAACATGTAGCGAGGTCGTACATGTGAGTTATACTATGCGCTGAAATAGAAGAGATCCAGCGAAATCAGGCTCGAACCACGACGTTTAGGCAACCGTTTTGAGATAAATTCATAGTAGCAACCACATCGTGTGCGTAATTTGTCTAAACTTACATTTTGACGCTGGCAAGATTAGGGGGTCTTTACAATTTACAAGCTTCTGTTTCGGTTATGCTGTTGTCAGTCCCATTCGGCTTGATGTGAGTGAGTAGCAGAAGCAAAGCTGCTCGTGCTTCTGACCGCTTGCTACAGCCTCTTACGGAGCTCTCACCATTGATTTTCTGAAAGAAGGGTCATATAATTCCCTATTGGAATTTTTATCTTAAATATGAACAGACAATCGTATTTATCGCTGTGGTAAAATGCATCTACCATCAAAAAAACTTTCGCCACAGTGTAAATATAGCTGAAGATGCTAGTCAGAAGCAGTTAGCTTATAGCATATAACAGTACAAGGGAAGTTTCTGAGCATTAAAATCATCCTCCAGGTACGACCGAAGAACCTCAAAGGGTTTTAATGGAACAGCACACGTAGTTGTTTGCAACATGAGGTTACTCTCAGTTCGGCAAAACAGTGTGGTGCTATATAACATACAAATTTCTAACGGCGGTACACGTTGTTAGAAATAGATTGTACAATATTTCATTTTTGAAGAATTTGTAAAAATTTGCCAAAAATGTATAAAGAAATATAAATATGTAGATATTGTAGAAATATCGTTGATTTATTTTAAATTAGTTCAAAATGAAAGAAATTTTAAATTTATAAAAAAAACTCTACATCTTCCCAAAAACTTACGTATAATCTCCAGCAGTCTAATATATTAAAAACCAGCAGTGCTGGAACTGAAAGTCGTTGCTCTGCTGGACAGTAGGAATCATCAGGTTAAGTCAAGTTAGTTACCTGACAAAACCGCTTTATTGAAACGGGGATGGTTGGTATGCCGGCAGCGTCCACTGTCACAGTGCATATGGAGTGGGGACGTAAGCTTCTGATGGTTAATTGCCTGATGGGTGGGAACTTGGTGACTCATTGCAAGTTGTAATTACAGTTTATATAGCGACATTTATGCAACACGCTACATTCATGGTAGGTGTATTTATCGTAATAGCAGAAGTTCTGTTCTTAGCCTTCGGAGCAGGCCGGGGCTGTAGGTATGTGTACCACGCGTTAATATTACCGCCCACTTACAGAAGAAGGAATACAAAACAAATTGAAGAAGTGGAATGATAAGTTTGAAGAATATGGAATGAAATTGAATAAATAAAAAAAAAAAAAAAAAAAAAAAAAAACTATAGCACTAAAAAATAAGCCGAAAGAATACAGACTGTCATATAAAATTACGAGACCACGAAGTTGAAGTTGTTGACCAATTCAGCTACCTGGGGAGCATAATTGCCAATAATGGTAGAAGTGAGTTAGAAATAGTGAGTAGAGTAACCAAAGGAGCCAACTTCTACAGTACTATGCGAGGCTTACTTATGGGACATGAAGGTTCCCAGAAGAACAAAAATTGTCTTGCACAAATCATATCTCATTCCAATTCTCACATATGCTTTGGAAACAAGCACACTAACATCAAGGGATCTTAGCAAGATCCAAGCATGTGAAATGAAGTTTCTTAGAACGGCCCTCCAGAAAACTAGACTTGACCGCATAAAGAATGATGAAATTAGATCAAACCTAGAGCTAAGGGAATCCATGGAAGAGAGACTTAGGTCATCAAGACTTCGATGGTTTGGGCATGTGAAGAGAATGACTAGTAAAAGACTGCCAAAAACTTATTTGGGAAAAAGGATACTGGGCAAAAGACCAGTGGGAAGACCAAGAAGAAGATGGACAGACCAACTGAAGGAGGACATAGAGAGAAGAGGCTGGAATTGGGAGTACATCACAGACAGAGAAACCTTTCTGGACAGGAAAAGGTGGAAAACAATCGTCTATAATAACCAGGCTCGTAAACCACACCCGGGAAAACTGGAGATGGTCCCCAACGATAATGATGATGACTCACGTAGTGTCACCACACACGCCCAGAACTCTGCATTCGGACCACTCGAATCCACTCGACGATGGTTCCTTCAAACCTCATGCATAATTTCGTTGCCGTTGCTTAACTGCTGCCACTTCTCATGTCCCCCTCCTCGATGAGGCTTCCTGCAATAAGCTAATAAATATTTTAATTGGTTTCAAAAATTGGATCCTTCTTCCATAACTATTTAAAATCCCCTTTGTCCCTTTTATTTACATAAACTCAAAACCTAATACTAACCTATACTGCCGTCGGTCTTCTTATTAAATTGTTTCTAATTCTTCCTCTATATTAATAATAAAGCGCATGGCTTAATTGGCCGTGGTATCCGAGAAGGGTTCTCCCACCGATTGGTCGTTTCGATTTGCTGCGAATGCACGTCTGTCGTGGCTACTTTAAGCTAACCCGGTATTCCTACCTGTTAAAGAATACCTGCAGCTTAACTTGGAATCCAAACCACGGAGTCTTTCTGGCCTACTTCACACTGGGCAGCAAGTTGTGCCAGAGGGAAACGATGTTTCAAATTCACTACCTATTTCGGGATTCGAACTGGAAATTTTCTGATCCGCATTTGGATGCCTCACCCAGTGAGCCAGCGGACTGCTGTACTCTTCGTCTATTACGTAACGAGGACTTAAAGACCTCGCAGATTCGCTTCCACAGCACTGTGTGGTTCCATCTTGTGTTTCGAGCGTTTTCGGTAAAGCCTCTGACTTTCATCCTTGACTATTTTCGGCTTCTTTCTCTCTCTGTAATCTGCTATTCTGCAGTATGCATTTACAAAGCTTTAGAACACCATTAGCACTCATTTACAGCGAAGCTTCGCGTAGGCTCTCATTGCTACAAATGCAATTGTTCGTTCCTTTTAACAATATTGCTACTAGTACTATGCGCTACGTAATGTGTTATCATATCACACATACTGCTTTCAGAACTCGCCTATTTCTCCCCCGTCCCTTTCTACTCTTTAGATCATACAACAGCGCCCTCGTATTATCACATTTAGAATCTGTCTTCCTGCACCTTTGAATGGAATATCGTATAAGTGATGTGTCTTACCGTTAGTACATACTACAATACGAAATATTGCATACTAGTATTTTACTCAATTTTGGGGGTGGGTTGTAGGAGAGTGGTGGTGAAATTAGAGGCAATAGACTTAATGGAAACCTACAAATTTGAAACATGTGAACGGAGATTTTTCCCGACGAATCGGTGCATGAAGCCTTTTTTTTTTTTTTTTTTTTTTTCGCTGGCTTTGCTATGTGTTGTAAGAACGGTTGTATAACTGATTTGTAGATTCTTAGTTTGGTGTTTGTTCCGAGGTCGTTGCTACGGAGTACTGGGGCCAGGTTTTGTGCTACTGCTATTCCTTTTCTTTTTCTGTCCATTGTGTATTGTTTAAATAGCAGTTTTTTGTCATTTGTTATGTCCAAGTAACTATGTTCGTTTATCCAATCTATGTTCCTTTCCATTTCGTTTAGCTGTCCTGGTAGTGTCGGTCCTTTTCTTTGTAAAGTACATTCCCGCGCATTTATTTGCGTTGATTTTTATCTTATTTTTGCGGCACCAGTCCGTGAATTCGTCTATTCCTCTTTGTAAGTGGATTATATTTAGGTCATGTCTTTTTCTGGTGGTGTATAATGGTTGTGTCGTCTGCAAATTGAGCTTACTTCACATATGGTGATATAGGGGAGTTATTCACATAAACATTGAAGCATGGTGGCGCGATGTTTGATCCCTGTGGAAGGCCCGCCGATATCGTATACATTGAAGACCTTTCCCCGTCTTCTGACACATAGAACCTTCAATCCTTCAGGTAGCTTCCAATTAGCTTTCTGTCTGGCGTATGATGGCGGTGACAGCCTTGGATATCTGATGAAGACGACACGGAGCATAGAGGATAAGCCGTCATTTTATAGCACCATCTCGCTGCAAACCTGGGAAGACTACGTTCTAATTCCTTCTGAATGTGTGAATATATTGATCTGACTATTTTACTAGTCGTATGGGTGTCCAAAACGTATATACTTTGTCGTTTCAGTTCTTTGCGGCTGTAGCTTGGTGTAAGGACCAGCAAGACTTCGTAGAGAAAACCAAGGATCAGATAACCCTTATAAGGAGCCTGTCAGTATATTACCCAAGCGACTTGAAGTTTGTGGACTCGGTAAAAGGTGAGTGAGACGACGTTGCTTTCTAAATCTATATGTGTTGTTTTCCTTGTTCGGTCTAGACAAGTTGCTTAAAGTGTAATTAATTTAATCTATTATATACATCAATAGTGCATTAACACCACTTCATAATGATAAGACTGAAGTGCAGTTGACGGAGGGGTGTGTGAGTGAGTGGAGGTAAGGCAGTCAAGTAGTATCAGCTTCAAGTGCACGCCATATAAGCCCCACAGTACACAAGCTCCAAGAGAGATTCACCATCAGTCCAGCGATGCTCCTCAGAGAAAGTTAGACTCTCCAAGACGCACGCTAGACAGCAAGTAGGTGGCCGGTCCGTGCTTCACTAGTGATATTAAACCTGACTGCTTTGGTGACATCAGGTTGATAGTATATGAAATACTTACACGAAGTGATAACTGCTAACTTCTGACCCCTACAGCGTTGATAACATACCATGTGGAGTGTTAGAGAAACGAAAGCTACAACCAGATGACATATTTGTAAGAAATCTCGAGATACCACAGCGGGCTGCTGTGCTGTGAGATCCTCCCGCCTAAGGTTCGAGGCAGCGTCTATAGATTATAGATAGGTCCAGGAACCCCGACAACAATCATCAAGTAGTTGTCAAAGCAGACAATTTGGTGCGACTAGGGTTAATGCACGCACCTCGAAAAATCATCTAGTTTCGGAACAGCATCATCCCCTATCTATCAATGAGTTATTACACAAAGGTAAAAGGTATATCTCTTCTATCGATCTGACTGCTCCCTGTTCCTATTGGCAAGTCCCGCTTTCAGAAGAATCACTGAAGTATACTGCCTTTCTATCCGATGGCCGTTCTTATAATTTTCGAGTTTTACCGTCTGGTTTAAATATTTCAATGCACTACCATTATTCGTGCTTTCAATAGTGCAGTAGGAAAGGAACTGCTCTAGTCGGTGGAAATATATGAAGATGACATTCTGTTAATGTCAGAGACGCTTGACAGATATTGGATGTTACTTCGGGAAGGTTTAAAAACGTTGAAAAAGGGTAGTATGACTTTCAAGTTAAAGGAATGTACATTTTTGAAATTGCGGTTGAATATTTGGGCCATCGTATTGTACCGCAGGGAATATTCCCTATTAATGGTAAGATTAAAGCCATTAAGAATTTTCCCTAACCTAGACATACGAAGCAACTGAAAAGTTTATTCGTATTGTGTGAATACTACAGGAAGTTTCTTCAGGGGCAAGCTCTAAACAGCCCAGTTTTAAGAAGTTTGGAACTACAAAATGCAAAGTCGGTGTAGTTCAATGAATGTGAAAGAGATTTTCAGAAAATCAGAGATGAATTATATCAAGAACAAATCCTGTATTTTCCAGACTGAGATCTAGATTTTTGTTTCGGAACATATAGCTCGTTTAACGGTCTAGGTGTACATGTCTCATTGATGTGCAAATTGGTATACAGTCGATTAACCCATTTGGCATTGGTAATGCAGGAGTACAATTTGGAGATTCGGTATAGAACAGCAAGTCAAAAAAAAACTGCAGATGCTTTTTCACATTTGTCGTTAGGTCTAGATGCAGAAAGAAGGTGCCTGGAACCAGAGAGTGAAGTTACGATTGCCTATAAGGAGTATAAATTGAGACTAAGGTTGAACATTGCTTGAGACGAATTAAAGATTAACAGGCCAAAGATGTGACTATTTCAGAAGTAAAGACTTGATATTCCTATAAAGCTAAAAAATACTACAACTTGCATGAAGGGGTATTATTTAGAAGACATAGTGAAGATGATGTAATTTGGAAGTTATGGCTTCCAGAAAGTCTGGTCGAAAAGATTGTTTGGCACCACCAGTCACCACTATAGTATAGTTATGGGTATTATGTGCCATCCAAGTGTTACCGAGGGTTAAGGGAGGATATCAATCTCAATAGTATGAGAAGGAACGTTTCTATGCAATTAAAGTATTGTCAAATTTATAAAACGCCTAAAATAGATCATGTTAAGTAGTAGGGAAAATTCAAACTATCATTCAAAGTGCAGTGTTAGACTTGGTTTCAGCCAATGTATTTGTCACGCTACCTATGTCTTTGAAGGGGTGATTTATATTTTAGTTTTTATTGATGTTTTCTCTATGTTAAACATGACAATATAAAAAAAAATCCACTTCAAAATTTTTTTGGTTAGGAAAGTAATTGAAAAATATTGACAGAAAGTAGATAGACCGAAGAAGAAACTTTCTGACAATGCTCCACAATTTACTAGTAATGTTTGTTTAGGAAAACTCGAACAAACAGGAAGGAGTAGAAGTTGTACATACTTCGGCTCATCATCCAGCAGGAAATTCCGTAGAGCACCTAATGAGAGAAATAGGATATTGGTTTAAGACATATTGTGTAGACCAACATAGTAAGTGGGCTTATGATGTGGAAAATTTTGAGAAAAGTAGCCTTAGCTCTAAAAAATTTAAATGGAAAGGCAACAATGAGAAACAGGAAACATGATGAGGGCTAAGATGTATTGAGTATAAAGTTGGAATTTTGTGTTAGTTGAAGTCTATAGTAAATAGTCGTTAATTTGAAGGCCACGAAGTAACTCTTATGAGCTCAGTAGATCCAGAAAGTGGTAAATATAAAGATATATATAATGTTGAAACCCTCAAACTGAATTATGAATGAGAGATTAGTTAGAAGAGAATTACAAAATGTATATAAGATTATATCTATAATTATATAGCTAGTTTGTGTACTCGAGATAAGAGCTTAAGGATAATAATGTAGAATGCTTTGTCTGAATAACTAAAACAGTTCTGTCTAGTGATTTTAGGAGGTTTCGTCATAAGGAGGTTGGGTGCAATAATGGCTCTATGACACAGACCATTAACGAAATTGTATTTAAGATTTAATGTATCCAGCTGTGAGTTGTGTAAATATGGTTTTGTGTATTTTTCTTGTAATTAATGTGAATTTTGTGGAAACGAATATTGATTTATGGAAAGGAACTATATAAATGCCATTTAGTACGTTCAAGGACAGTCCATGCATGAAGTTCTAAGTATTGAGGTGAGCTACGATGTTTAGAGGACAATTTGCGAAAGTTTTGCCTGATTTATGTGAATAATTTTGTGTGTAAATATCATTAATTTTCATTTTTGTGCATTCCATATTGATTGTGAATGATTTTGTATTAATTCGTATTGCTTTTAATGAGATTTTAATTGTTTAGCTATTGTTAGAATTTGTTAAACATCGGGCGGAAGTCTTTGAATTATTCTGGAAATTTCTGTAATGTGGACGGCAGAGACAAGTTTTTTTTTTTTTAGTTTTTCAAAGTTAGTTGACTTTTAGTATTGAAAAGTTTAGTTTTGAAGGTGTTGCAAGTTAAAATCACTGCAGCATTTGTTGTACGAACTGAGACTTTTCCGGCGTATGCTTGAAATGAAGTCTTCACGGGTGTACCGCCGGATAGTGTTTTGAAAACACGATATTTCGACGAATAGCTCCGTCATCTTCATCAGGTGTCGAGACATCTGCACAGGTCGGCTGACCGTCGGATACTGAGACAGCCCAGGTGGCGCACTAAGGAGGTGCTAACTAATCAACACGTGATTATTACACTCGTGACAGCCTTTCGTCCAAAACAGACTGACCCGTGGCTGCAAGGTATCGACGTCGTAGTCATTACAGCCGGGATAGAACTGGTGACAAGCAATTCGATGGAACTCGGCGTTGACCTTTGAAGTAACTATCGCTGAGTGAATTAGGGAAATGGAGATTCGAACCCGCTTCTTCCCGAACGCCGAAGACCTACCGCTCAAATACCTTGCTTGGTAGGACATTATAAACGTGCATCATTGGGATTGTTCCGTGTTTCTATTACTATTACTTTACTCCGAGATTCACTAAAAGTGTGTGGCAGAGGGTGCATTGCACCTATCCGCAAGCTGGTGCAATGAGGTGCTGGTCTTACTACTCGCCTTCAGACTCGTTTGACGTCTCAATGGAATCCGTGTGCTGCTGGTGTAAGGAAAGACTATGTGATGATTGTGGTGAGGATTGCTGTAATGCTCCTAGCTGTATCGAAAGAACATTTCATCCCTTCAGCTCGAACTTATCGAGAAAAATAATAATCATGGAGAGAAAACAAGTTGCAGAAAAATAATACTTTCTTTAAAAAATAAGGCCATATGGGAACAAAGTACTTTTTTTACTTATGACTTTACGCCACGTCGAGGTCGAGGTCATTAGAGGTTGGATGGGGTTGAGAATAAGGAACGGGAAGGAATTCGGCGGTGGTCTTTTGAAGGAAGCATCCCGGTATTCACCTGCAG
>JARYHS010008074.1:341393878-341561238 GCA_031002005.1 Vandiemenella viatica | reverse complement strand
CCTCATCCGGAAAATTGAGGCCCTTGGAAACCAACTGACTTGCGGAAGATTCTGGTCAAGCAAAAAGACCCCAATACTAATAACCACACTAAAAGAAACCAACAGATACAACAACAACATAATGTCGACATACCTCCTTCCAGAGTTTGCTATGCCATATGAAGCATCTATTACAGCACTCAACGTGAGAACCGACATCGATCTGGAAGACCCCAGACATGGCAGTACCGCTAAGCTGGCAGAATTCCTTGCGCAATGACCAAACGCATCCCACATTTATACAGACGGGTCGAAATCCAATTCATCAGTGGGCTGTGCATACTTTGATCTAAAGAGAAAGCGATATGGGATGTTCAAACTACCCGGAGAAGCATCCGTCTTCACAGCGGAAATGGTTGCAATTCAGAAGGCAATTGAGTATGCTGAGGCTTCAGTAGACACAACATCGGTCATAATATCAGACTCCCGCTCGTCGTTGACCAGCCTGCAAGGACACATGCAAGTTGCCAACAAAGACAGTATTTTATGCAACATCTTGGAAGCAGCATACCGGGTGAAACAGAAAGGCAAAACGCTTGTGTTCGTGTGGGTGAAAGCCCACATTGGCCTAGAAGGAAACGAACAGGTGGACCAGCTGGCGAAGAGAGCATGCGAGGAAGGCAGTGCCTATCCGTTTGTAACTGTGAGGGACCTAATGACAATCGCAAAAAAAGATGCAAGAGAATCATGGAACAGAGAGTGGGAGGAGTCACAACTGGTCAAAGGAAAACACTACGGACAGATCCACCCCGTCATCCCTAAACAGCATTGGCACCATCAACTCAAGATCACAAGAAAGGCTATCGTAACCATCTCCAGACTAAAGTTCAACCATGGCTGCTTCCCCGCACACCTGAACAGAATAAACATAGCGCAAAGCCCCTTATGCGGATGCGACGAGACGAGCATAGGTGACATGGACCATATCCTGTTCGGCTGCATGAACAGATACAACAACACCACAGACCTAATAGAACAACTTGCAAAACTAGGTCACGGCTAACCAACAAAAGTGTCACACCTCCTTGCGACCGATAACGCCACGATCTACACACTGCTATGCAGATTTCTAAAAAACTGTGAGATGGACATATGAACTTACAGATGCCTATGAACATTAGAGTTTCCAACTATTGAGAGTTATTTTGTAACTGAAATTATGTAGTTAACAATGTTGTATGGCAATAGTGATCATGTACTTACTATATGTGATAGATACTTAGGAATTGTGTTATGGACATATTTGTAAAATAATACTCATAAGCTGTATTATGGCTGTATGGCCCATTGCCAATAACAAATAAAAAAAAAACTCTATGCTCGACCTTGAAAGACGACGTCAAGTCGCCGAGAGGCAGCAGCGCTTTCTGTTACACTATTTGCTGCGCTCGGAAATCAACCTGCCATTTTTATTACTAACACTTTATCACAAACATAAATACTCGCAACTATATGTTACCCCAACCCACTTGGTCGAGGGGAAGTAGGTGTGCAGCTTCCTTTTCCACTGCCTTAAGGTCACTAACCCAAGGTCAAATGTTTGTATTTCTCACAAAGTACAATGTTAAACTTCGACTTTAATTGGGTCAAACTTAGCTTTTGAGACTTTATGACTCACCCGGGGCTCAAAGATTATTGTGACGGCCCACGTATCTGAGGAGTCAGCCTAGCCTGGAAATCATCAGTAGCAATTTCGGGAAACCACGAAAACATGAACCTGAAGACTACAAAAAGACAGTCCTGAAATTTTTAGCACCACCGTTACTCCTCAACCTACTCAACCTTTTAGAGTCCAAGGTGATAAATTTAGAAAATTCTTATGACTATTGCTGTTTTTTCAGCGTTTCACGAATTGACTTAATTTGATAACAGCATAGCTTGCCTTCCGTTAGTGTGCCTGTCATCCCAAAGTATTCTGTCAGCAGCAGAAAGACGTTACTGGTACTTAACATGTTAAATATACGTATATTCATTGTAACGTTCGATAGTCAATAACGTACGAATGAACGTATGAATAAAATGGACCCTTCATAAAACACTAATATAGACAGGCATTATGACATGTAAAATACTAAAACTGGTTGAAACAGGCGCAGTGTGATCCACAACCGCGATGATTCCTTGAACATTTTTTTTTTTTTAAATTATGTCTTGATGCCTCGTCAACATCGAGGTCATTAGAGGCGGGATGGGACTGGGGACAAGGAACGGGGAGGAATTCGGCCGTGGCCTTTTGAAGGGAGCATCCCGGCATTCGCCTGGAGTGATTTGGGGAGACCATGGAAAACCCAAATCTGGATACCCGGACGGGGATTAGAACAAACGTCCTACCGAATGCGAGGCCAGAACATTAGCCGTTCACCCACCACGCTCGGTGAATCCTTGTAGGATGTCTCCATCCTTGTACAATGAAAGGAGGTTATTTAATTTGATACCGAATTGCCGGTGCCAGCAGAAATGAATCTCGTCTGGAACTATCGATCAACGCTGAGCGCGGCTTTCGCCTGTTAACTGAAGCCGGGCTGGGAACGACGTCCACTTAGGGGCCGTGATTTATGACTCAACCCGACGCCTCCAGCGACTGATAGTCCCACAAGGCTGATAGGCATCACACCGGCAACATGATCGGATGGCAAAAGGGCGTAAACGCAAGTATGGCTAGATCAAAAAAATAAACGTGTTGAACATGTTGCATAGGCATATCTATAATTCCTTTGCATATTAGGTAGACGTATATAACAAAAGATACAGCTATTACTATTTCATCATCAGAATTCATATATACTATGTTTCACAACACACAAGTGTAGTAATCCATACAAATTTATTTTTGGAGGTTTCAGTGGAAAGCCATCCTTTTTTGGGATTCCAGGAGCGGTTTGAATTTTAATTTTGTTCCCATAAGAATTTTCAACTGTTTATATTGAAGCTATGAATTGTGGTCGAAGAACAGAAATTTGCTTAGCGCTCTCTTTCTGTAGTGATAGTTTTTTTAAAAAATACAAGTTTAATTCGCCTATATAAAATTAAGTTTTATCAAAAAATTACTTTACCTACTAACTATTAGAATAATACAACCTTTAAAAAAAACTGCTAGGTTCTGAACAACTTTAAGAAGAGGAAAGATAAGAGAACACATTAGAAATATTGTAAAATTTTAATTTATGATTTTGGTGATAAAATAAGATTGCTTTCAAAGGTAGGCTCATTATTTTTACATTTTAGTAAGCTGCTCCAAAACTGTCTTCTTACAGATTTACATTTGACAATAATTTCATAAGAGGCCAAGTGGCTCAGTGGTTAAGGCGTCTGACTGAAGATTGAAAGGTCCCCGATGGGAATACCTGTCTCGGCGGGGATTTTCATAGACCCTTAACCGACATCTCTAGCACAGCTTTCTCTGTAATGGGAGGTACTCCAGAAAGATACCATGGTTAGGATACCACGTTAAAATGTTTGTACCCTTTAACCGGTAGAGTTACCGGGTTATGTTAGGTAAGGAGAAAAGGAACTGACCACTCTATTTCCAATATCAGGCTAAGTATACCTCCTACATAAGTGTTTAACTAACCTTCGGTTGGTTACCAAGTTTAGCTTAATAGTTTCATTGCAAAAATTTATTCGGCACACATTTCACTTCTGCATTGGCTAAGAACTAACAGAGTACCCAATGTTGCCCAGTCTAGCTGGGGTACCAAGTTTGAACAAATTTGCACATGCCATATTCAATTAAATCAAACCTAGCTTTACGCACACCATACCCAGGCGGGGTGGCTTGGTGTTATTTTACTTTATTTTCAACTACAGTACTTCTAATCTCGCTGTGAGAAACGTGAGCACCAAATTCACCTGATTCGCTCTGGCCATTTCAGAAATTAAACAAAACGTCGATTCACCATCGCTCTACCTAGAAAGGGATGAGTTGAGTTGATTTATCCCTAAGGTGCTTATAGTCTCATAATGAGAAACATGTGTACTATTTTTATCAATTTTGCAACAGCCATTTTCGGAATTAACGGAAAACATAGATTCATCTGTACCCTAACCGGAACGAATTGGGTAGGATGCTGTGCTGTCGTAGATCAGTTGTCATTCTGGCCTAGGCAACATTTCAACCAACCACAACATCCGCTAATGACAAATCTGTAGAATTCGGCCATAGTCTTATTAAAGGAACCATCCCGCCATTCACCTGTAGTGATTAATTTATTGATTTGGGGAAACGATGGAAAAATCTGGATGGTCGGACGTGAATTCGAGCCCACGTCCTCAGCAATGCGAGGCCAGAGCGTTAACACTCGCCCACCACGCTCGGTTGAAAACCAATGACCACTAAATTGTCAAAAGTAATGCTGCGAATTACAACCTTATTTGGGGCATAATTTTTTGACCTACGTAATACGTATATGTAAATTACTAAGGTCTGGAACATATTTTACTATAACATTGTAACGTAATACATCTGAAAGCTTGTTTTGAATTAAAACGGAAACACATTTATGAAACTGGTAGAATATTAAACCATTACATGTTAATTAAAAGTTGAGCAGCCTTAATTTTTAGTAATGAAATCAACAATAGTTTTACTAAAGGTTGCATGCTATACTATATCACGAACCGACATGTATAAAACAAAATTAATGATACTGGAATTTATATTTTTTACTAACATAAGCCCGTAACCGTTTTTTGCGTATTGTTACAGGTCTAGAATAGTTCCAGTTTTTAGCATGGAGGAAGGAAATATATGGAGGAGAAGTGACGTTAAATTGGTGAAGCAGGCTCGCGCATGCGCAGTGGCGGCAGCGGCGATATTGCGCTTCCAAACAATTGCGATGTTCCCAGTATATCCCGAAAACTAAGCAAGATATCGAAAAATTTTATTCTTTATTTTCGATTTGTCTCGTCGTGTTACATAAGAATCGATCATTAAATTTGACTTTTGCGAAATTTTTCTTCTCCATTTCAACTCAAGACACCTCACTTTTGATACAGTATATCTCTAGAACTAGGTGAGTTATCGAAAATTTTTATTCTTTATTTTTCATTTGTCTCGTCTTTTTAAATAAGAATCCATCATCAAATTTGACTTTGACCAATTTTTTCTTCTGAATTTCAGCCAAAACCATTTCACATTTGGGACAGAATATCTCGAAAACTAAGCAGGATATCAAAAAAAATTTATTCCTCATTTTTTATTTGTCATATCGAGTTACGTAATAATCCATCACCAGATTGCAGCGTCACCTTTATCCTAGAGTCCCCTTGAGGTTTTTGTACATATTCCCAGTGTCTCTATGGAAGCGGCCATGCCCCCTCCACTCCGGCCATGCCCCCCCACTCCTCCTCCGCCCTGCTTCACTTCAATGCGTGGTGAAGGTCTCTTGCGTCGTCTCCATATATTTCCTTCCTCCATGGTTTTTAGCGTCAAAGATTACTACAGGTTGACCTGTTCCAACCAAATGCGAACTTGACCTTTTTTCATCCTTAGGGTGAACAAAATCTCTTGATCTTTAAGAACTCAGAAGTATTAATAGACGTAGTTATTAAACACGGACAGGGACGATCGCACTATCGTATAATTGTTTCAAAGGTCGTAGAGTCGAACTTGCTGAAATTTGAGTTTTATTTGATCCTTAAAGTTCACTCTGCAAAATTCGAAGAATTCCTGTTTGCTTCGAAAGTATCAAATTAATATAATCTTTCATCAGAGTGTCTGTAACGGCCAGAGAACTTAACACAGATTCCAGATTATTAAACAGTTGAACAACTCCAAAGAAATTATTTGCCAGTATACTCGATTCGGTAACATATTTGGTCTGATGTCCACTTTAAGCAACTAAATAACTCACGTAAAACGTTCATGAACAAAGACTATAAACGAAAGTGGTCATTAAAATAAGTAAAAAAACAAAATCTAAATGCATATAATCTGATCAAGCAAGAGCATTATTGAAAGTTTTAATTAAATTTAAATTCAGCCTACGCTGGAATGATAATTGGCTTTAGAGGTTACAACAGAGACCATCAGTAATATAAGGTTTTTTTAATGTTTTATGTTGCTTTTATTAGTGACATTGTGCTGAAAAGAAGTTGCACTTTTTTCATCCGTAAGGTTTATCGACATTTTTTTTTAACAATGAAATGCTACGAAAAGAAAATTTGATTAATGTATTATGGCAATTAATTTGGTAGCAGTTTCTGAGCTATTAAATTGTGGACATAACCTGAAATTTCTTCTAATGAGATCTCTGGTGGCTATTGATTTGCGAGCGAAGGCTGACATGTGACACCTTTCTCCAGCCAATTGCTATCGAGGTGAGTGAGTGAGTGAGCTTAGGGAATTTTATAGTAAATTTTTATTCACTTGTCCAGTATCGTGTTAAAAATATTACCACGTACCCTACCTCACACCTACTACAAGACCCTCAGAAAACGGGCATTTACATAATCCTTAGACGAACGGCGCTCTTTATGACGTCAACTAGAAATGAGTTGACTATTGTAGGAACTTTCTGGAAATGCCAGATATTTGCCTGATCATTGAAATAATCGTGGCATTTAAATTGTTTAACTTACAGTTTACATTCCCTTATAGCCTTATGCAATATGAATAAGCTATCTAACTTTATATTCTTCCTGCGGTCCACCTGAACCATCTTCGCGGACCACAGGTAGAAAAACAAGTCATTATTTCACCTCAGGATGGCATAAGAAAATAAAATCTGTTCTGAACTTTAACATTTATTTTAGGAACAATCTGACATAACTTGTAAACTGCTGATCCGATTTTGAATGGTTTTCACAGAATCAAACAGTAGTTTTGACTTTTAATCTTGGGTATATCTTATTACGCTGTTTCATCTGGAAATGGAGTTTAATTAAATTCTGTTTCGCACCTCTGAAGTTAAATATCAAAAATCCATACATTTTTCTAAATTTCTTTTATTGTTAAAGGCTCAATAAATAGTTCACTTACACATAAAAGAGCCGTTATGCATAGGTCACTGTGAATAGTATGAGATTGTAGTTTTGTTGCCTGAAATAACTTCGGAGGCAAACAAGCAGTCGGTCGTTTTTTCGTTTATTCTTAATTTTTAATTTATTTAGTTTCCTCTTCGAATTCAATACGGCCGTTCATGGCGTTTGATGACTGATTAGTTGAAATTTAAAAAAAGAACTCGCATACTGCGTAAAACTTTTACAAAGGGTGTTTTTAAAAAAAAAAAAAAAAAAAATCAGGCATGGTATATGCAACATCTAGTTCAGAATACATATCTGGTGCTTCTGACGATAAGTTAAAATATCATTTACTGCTGCGGCGCAGTGTAATCTAGAAACATAAGACATATCACATATTTTAAGTCTGATACTAAGCTCTAAAACGATGAAATTCACATCAAAGTCTGTTCAGTAGTTGTTTTTTTTTTTTAGATTTTCTGTAATTCATAAACGCGAATTGACGTTTATTCATATACACTGATCAGCCAGAATATTTTTACTACCTACCTACTACCGGAATAAACCCGTCCAGGTGATAGCAGCATCACCTGACGAGGAATGACTGTTAGTCAGACACACGCAAGGTGCATGCTGTATCAGTGAGCGTGCTATCCGTGTTTAGAATGGGGAAGGCGCGCGATCTAAATGAATTTGACCGAGGGCAGATTGTGATGGCCCGGAGATTCGACACGAGCATTTCGGAAACTGCGCGACTTGTCGAGTGTTCGAGGAGTGCTGTGGTGAGTGTCTTCAAAAAGTGGCGAAACCACGTTCAATTGTCAAGGGGTTCTGTGGCAACCCCTCACTACAGATGTCGGGCGTCGTAGGCTGGGCTGGGCGGCGAACTGTGGTGGAACTAACAGACTTAAATGCTGGGTGGAGTGCAAGTGCACCGAACACTCTCAACGATGGACCTCCGCAGCAGACGACCCATGCATTTGCCAATGTTAACACAACGATATTTGCAATTACGACTGAAATGGGCACGCTACTATCGTCACTGGACGTTGGCGCAGTGGCAGACCGTTGCGTGGTCTAATGAATCGCGATATCTTCTTCATCATGCCGATGAGAGGGGGTGAATCCGTCGTTTACCAGGGTAACAGGTTCTTGACATCTGTACTGCGGGGCGGAGACAAGCTGGCGGTGGTTAAATTATGCTCTGGAGAATATTCACGTGGTTATCCATGGGTGCAGTGGAGCTCATGTAAGGCACCATGGCGGCTAATAAGTATCGTACAGTGGTTACAGATCACGTACACCCCTTCATGACGATCATGTTTCCCAAAGGCAGTGGCATTTATCAACAACACAATGCGCCATATCACAAGACCAGGAATGTGATGGAGTGATTCGAAGAACACAGTGGCGAGTTGCAATTGACGTGCTGGCCCCCAAACTCGCCAGATTCGAATCCGTTCGAGCACATCTGGTATGTGATTGAACGTGAAGTCAGAGTTCATCGCACCCCTACCTGGAATTTAAGGGAATTTTGTGACCTGTGTGTTCAGATGTGATGGTAAGTCCCTCCTGCGACCAACCAAGGCCTCATAGATTCCATGCCAAGACGCGTCGCCGCTGTTATCCGTGCCAAAGGCGGACATACCAGCTGTTGGGTGAGTCTCATAATGTTCTGACTGATCAGTGTAAATAGATATGGAAAAACAGGAAAATGGAATAACAAAACAGGCAAAGAATGCTATAAGTGTGGAAAACAATTGTAAACTATATAATTTCAAAGGTTTTATTTTAAGTCATATATTAACCAGGATCAACATTGAGTTCGTACTAAAGACGATATGTTTCATAACAACATTTTCCAATTTCATAAATATCCTAGCAACAATTTTTTTTAAAACCATATTTACTTTTTTTAATATTATGCAACTGCTTTATAATCAACACCATATAGGACGCGATTAATAATTAACGAGTTATATACTCCAACTTTTTAATTAAAATTCCCAAATGTGTTACTTAAATTTGTTCCTCTGCGAGATGTAATGCACAACTGGAGTAAGGATCGGTAGTCAGCATTCAGCATAAAATTTCATGCCAATTTACTGTACAATGGAGGAAGTTTTCACTAAATCCTCAAAATATGAATAAAGCCAATAATTTTATTTAAATTTATTCTAATCTGTTCGTTGCAGCCATACTTCTATTCTTTTATTTGTATGCTTGTATACTCAAAAGTTATCAACTGATCACTAAAACAGACGTCCATGTAAATGGGGCGCAGTTAGTTTCTTTAGTTCACATTAAATTTCTGTGGTCAATAGATGGGTGAAACAATAATAATCCTAGTTCGAGTCGTTTTTACGTTACTTCATTCAAAATCATCCCAAATACCACACAAATTACATTGACATTTTACAATCAGGTGTTGTTTTTTCCCCTAACGGCTATTCTTTCAGCTATGCAGCTATCTCCCCATAGGATTCAATGAGGCATTCCAGATTGACTTTAGCACTAGGGATGGAGGTGATGGGGTTTGCACCTCACTCCGGACAATATTTATATCACCAATTTTCTCCACGGTACTCATTTGACAGCAGTAGTTATAGTTGGAGCGTGAGGGCTACATGGGCTCTTATGGTGGAGCGTGAGGGCTACATGGGCTCTTATGGTGGAGCGTGAAGGCTACACGGTGACCTAGAAAGCGATACCGCGGACAGGTAGGAACCTGTTGTAACCGATATCCGCCACGCTGACCTAGATATCGATATCGATACCGCGGGCAGGTAGGAACCTGATTCCCTACCCACTCTGCCTTACAACTCATGATATCACTTATTGGTGCACGATTTAAACTGTTTTTTTTTTTAATTTCTATTTTGAGAACTGAGGACGTTCAAGTAGCAATTTTTACATGTCTAAATATTATTTCGAAATATTATAATTTATTATATATCTAATTATCATACAGATTAACAATAAATAATTATTTTTTTGATTTTTTTTTTTCAGAAACATCCTTTCTTTCTCTGACTAAAATCGTATTTTGGCCTTGTATGACATTATTACAGGAATACCACATCCTCTCTGCTTTATAGCTCATGATATAATGTTTAAGGATCCTTTTACATTATATTATGCATGTTTCAATATTAATTAATTACTCGCCAAAACGAACTATGTAAAATGATTTTGACTGTCAGTGTGTGCAATAGAAACACCTGTGGAATGTTCGTTTGTGTTTCGCCCTCTTTGGTACTGTACTTTCTATAATTGAATCGTTATTACGTAAAGTTGTCACATTCACGCAACATTACGTAATATGAGTCATTAATATGTAATATTGCATCAAAACCTATAATTTTCCCCTAAGACCTTCGAACAGCATTTTTTCATGCCTTATTGACATTTTGAACTATTATAATTCAATAATTGTCTAATTACCGCAAAAATAACATTAAAAATTATTTTTTTCTACAAAATCCGTTTTTTTTTTTTTTTTTTTTTTTCCTTTCTGCAAATTGTATTTTATATCTCATCTGACAATTTCTTCTCCCTGTACCTTATATCTAATACATTATTGATCATAATTCTATCGAAATCTGTTCAAAATCTCGAGACACACGTGAAATCCATATACCAGGACTTCATAATTCTGACGAAATCTGTCCAAAATCTCGTTGTTTTTTTTACTTACTTTACGCCTCGTCGATGGCTAAGGTCATTAGAGGTTGGAAGGAACTGCGCACATGGAAAGAGAAGGAATTCGGCCATGGCCTTTATGAAGGAAGCATCCCGGCATTCGCCTGGAGTAATTTGGGGAAATCATGGAAAACCCAAAACTGGATGCCCGGACGGGGATTCGAACCCACGTCCTCCCGAATGAGAGACCAGAACGTTAACCGTTCACCCACCATGCTAGGTCAAAATCTCGAGACACGCGCGAAATCCCTATACCAGGACTTCATAATTCTATTGAAAAAGTCCTTAACCCACCTTCACCTATGGCACAGATTGCTGTGTATTGTGAAGTAAGCCAGAACGCTTCCGTGATTCGGATTCCACGTTGAACTGTAGGTCTCCTCTGAGGTTAAAAACTGTAGATGTAACACTAGTATGTATACATTCAAAAGCAAAGATTTATGAGAAACGAAACCTTAACGAGGTTGTAATTGACCCAAACGAGCATACATACGGGAATGGCATAAAGAGAATCTAATACTTGGAAAGGGGAACAAACAGTCAGTCAGTCAGACGAAAAATCTGAATTTCACGCTCGTCTCTTGTCTATGAGCTCAACATGTTGATCTGTACATAAAAAAAAACGCACACGCACTCATGAAAGGATAAGTTTTAAGAAGGATTTGAGCAGGTATAAGACAAATGGATGTAGGTGTGGTCAGTGTAGGTAAAACAGGAGTGGTAATTGTAAAAAATATACAGCAAACAGCAGGAACAATACCAGATGAGGAGGAGTACACATTTTTTCTATTGTTTCTTACACCCTGGAACCAGAAAGAATCCATCAGTAACAGCTACACAAGGTACCAAACTGTTCACATTAGCATCGTCTCACATCTCACACACCTCAGCCCTCTTTGCCGTTTAGTAGCATGTGCCCAGATACCAAACTGTACACATCAGCATCATCTCACTTCCCCCACATAACAACACTCTCTGCTGTTCAGTTTCACGTGCTACTAGTACCACAAAGGCTTGAGTAGATTCAAGAGCCTTTCTTAACACAGACTGCAATGCCATACTTTGGATGGTGTTGGGATATTACAATTTTATATCAAGGTAATTACCCCTTAGACACCAGCTGCTTGCCGTTCTCTGTGTAAGTTTCTTGCAGTATTATGGCGATGCTGCTCCACTTTTTCAGCCAATCAGTACACAGTAGAGTTCTCCATTGGGATGCAACACTCTTTATCTGACGCCAACCTTCGGATTCTGGACCAAGTTTGTTTGTAATTGCATTTATTTAACTACCAGCGCACACGATAAAATTATCATATCGTTCTTAGCTAACAGATAGCATCATGATCGTCAATCAGACATCATAACCCACATTTTCATAGAAGATCTCCACATGTCGACAAGTATACAAAAAGTCATCATAGGTATGGACACTAGTTCTATTGCGCCGAAGATAGCACCCACGCTTGAACTGTCGTAAATTGTTAGGTCAAAGTGGGTGTTTGGATATTTTATCCACTCAGGCCTCATCATCTGAAGTCTACTGCCAGATTGTGGTCATGGCCAACTTAGGCATCATACACCACTCAGAATTATTCCGCCAATATCCATTCTAACAGCATTATACGCCACATACAGCCCCTGACACTCTTCCAATCTTCCAATGACATCCAGTCCAGTTCCTTTATTATGTCACTTGTTGAATATTTTCCAATAATAAATCTAGCTGCCATATTTTGCACCTTGCATTTGATGTACAAAAAATGTGGACTCCATACTACACTATATACAAGCAATGGTCTGATTGTGGGTTTGTATCCAAGTCCTCCGCTTCTCTGGTACATTCCCTCATCACCCTCTCTGTTAAATGATTTTTATCCCGAAATGCATGTAGTGAAAAACGTGAGAAAAACAATTCGTATGCCAACACAAACGGCAGTAAACTGTAAAGAGCACAGTGAAATGGGAGATTGCCTAAGCCCTGAAGCAATGGTTAGAAGCACACGTTGATGGTGAGCATAATTCTATAACCATATATTTTGGACTCAAATCCACAGAGGAAGTAGACACATTGTAACGATGCAATCGAACTGACGCGAATCGAGAGTAGTGTCTGTGAGAGATTATCTTTGGACAGTGAGAGCAAGATGGCAGAAGTATAGTTCGCGGCGGGAACGCGGGAAGCGAATGTCGAAAGTGGTCGACTGTTAAGAACTATGCCGCGAGGACGAATATTTAAAAAAGTGCTTATAACTATTCCATTAACTTGTACGGTGATTTGAAGAAGTATTGGGAGTGTCGGTGGAGGAGAACAAGAACAGTGTTCCGGATAAACGATTGTGATAGTGGCACCACATGTTACTTGTACCTGCTCGGTTCGAATCTTGCACGCTTTGGTAAAGAAGTTTCGATAGCACGAGTCTTTGTAACTGGTGGTTACTTCGGCGACGTATTTCTTTTGCTTATCCAGAAAATAAATGTGTGTTCTGAATGTAAACTTTTGTGTGATTTATGTGTTGGCAATTCCCGCTAACTGCTACTGCTAACTGTTTACGTGATTGATTTTGTGAGTGACTATGAATTATTAGTATTAGTTGTGGAATCCCCACTGGCGACCTGACGGTATCAAACCTGTAATCTTACGAACATTTAATCAAGAACTGAAATACACGTCGTGTTGAGTAGTACCACCAGGACATAATTTATCACTAATCAACGAACTGTCTTACATGGCTTTCCCGTGACAGGACGGCATAAGTGGAAACGGAGGTAGTAAATGACATTAGTCAACACCGAAGTGGATTTTATGCTGTAAAAACCGAGTAGGAAAATGTGAGTAGTTTGAACAACAATCGGCGATAATGGACTGATTTCAACGAGACGTGAGCACGACATTGTAGTAACGACGGAGCCCGAGCATACACGACAATAGCCGAGCTGAGCAGTACTTCGGCAGACGCGGACCAAGCAACAACAACAACTCGACACCGAGGCGGCGTGGTACTTCTTAGCGCGGCGGTAGCGGAACGTCGCGGGCAACACGACGGCGCGGAGGAATCGCGGTCGGCAGAATAGCAGACGGCAGCTGTGATTCGACGAAAGGGAAGTGCAAATTTCAATTTGTTATGTAAGATTCACAAACTGACAGGAGTAGTTTTTCGTTTTCAAACAGAATTTGTTAATTTCATGTGAACCAGTCGAATAAATTTCTTTCGACCTTTATTCAATTTTTAAATAGCCAAATTAGTGGGAAAATCTCCAAGCAATTTGTTTAAAATAGAAACTTGTCAGTTTGAGCCAATAGTTAGTTTTCGTGTTAACGGGATTTTTTTATAATTTTTCTGTGGACTCACTGGAGTAATGTTTTTCCGACTTCTATTAAATTTTAAGAAACCACATGAGTGGAAAATTTAATTTTAACGAGACTGGAACCAACTAATTATTTGGTAATGCTTTGATTATAAAGTGTCAACTAGTTCCGAGTGTTTTTAATTTTGAGTAAAGTAATTTCGGGAACTTTGATGCTAAAGCTAAGAGGGAAGTATTAGTGACTAAAGTATTTTGTGGTCCTAGTTTCTTTCAAGAGTAATTTGGTAAATTGTAGTTAATGTTGATTTGTGCCATGGCGTCTGAGAGTGATGTAAATGATGGGGGGCTGGTGGTACCGAACCGTGAGACTTTGGATGATACTTGTGATGGGCACACCGATCAGTTGACGTCCACTTCTGTGGAACCAGAGGTGTCACTGGCCACTATGTTTGAATACTTTAAGTCCGCGATAGCCAAGATGGATTCAAATATTGGTGACCTGCGGTCTGATTTGGGAGCCAAGATGGAATCAAATAATAATTCTTTGCATTTAAAGATGGATTCAAATACTAATGACCTGCGGTCTGATTTTCAAGGGGAGCTGCATAGTTTGCGGTCTGATTTGGGAGCCAGGATGGATTCAAATATTAATTCTTTGCATTCAGATATCCATGACCTGCGGTCTGATTTTCATAACCAGTTGCAGCTAAAGTTTGAAGAGCTTAAGGTTGGGTTGGAGGAGAACAAGTCGGAATGTGAGAGACGGGCTTCGATTCTAACTGATGGGCTGGAAAAGCTAGAACAGAGCCTAGGGAAGGAGACGGTGTGTCTGCGTCGTGATGTCGGGGTGCTCGACAAAAGGGTGGATATGGTTGAGCAGATTGGGACGGGCAACGCACAGCGGCTGGATGAGGTGGAAACTCACTTTGTCCTCCTGAATAAGAAGATGAAGGTAGGAGAAGAGAAGGTAAGTGAATTGGCTTCTGATGTCAAGTTGGTTTCCCAAGATGTAGAGAAATGTTCTGCGTTGATAGAGGAGGTAACGAAGGTGAAGGTTCCGAAGTGGTGAGGGGGGAGATGACTAAAGTGAGAAGTTGGCTTAGTTCAGCATCGCCCGTGGTTGGAGGTGAAGAGAAAGTCGACTGGGGGCAGTTTGATGACTATGGTAGCATTCACCCGGTGGAGTTCATATCAAATTTTGAGAGTTTTGGTCCGTTTTGCTTGGCGAGTGAGAGGCAGAAAATAGAAATGGTCCGTAAACATTTGACTGGGGGGAGCTAGACTATGGGCTAATTGGTTTGCAGAAAATTGTAGTACGTTTGAACAGTTCAAAAGGTCATTTCTTCAGAATTATTGGTCGGTGGACAGACAGGTGGCAGTACGCCGCGAATTGATGTCGGGGGAGCCTTATAGGGCCGATAGGGGGACACAAAAAGATTTTTTCATGCAATGTGTGGATTCTTGCAAATATTTGGAGGGGGCTTATAGCGAGGGGGAGTTGGTACATACAGTTGCTTCTCGACTGCCACAGCAGACACAGCTAATTTTCGCTAGTCACAAGATTTGCTCAGTTGCCGAGGCAATCGATATGTTGACGAGAATCGATATTCATGAGAAGGGTACCCGAGGGGGTCATAATCGGGACCAACGGGGACAATCACAATTTCACGGGGGAACGGGTCGTCAGAATGAAAATTGGAGGGAAAATTGGGGCCAGAGACCCAGGTTTGGGGGAAATTTCAATGGTAGACAACAGTCGAACAATCAGGCTAGCCAGCAAGGAACACCTTCCCAAACTCCTGGGGAAGAAAGGCCGTTAAACTAATGTCTGCCACTGTTTCGGTCTCAGCAGGGGCAGAGGGCTTGCAGAGGCCAATTTCCGAGATAACTGGTGATGATGATGAGAAGGGGGTTGATTGGAAGAAGCTTGAAGACGCGGCCTACAGGAAAGTAGATGGTTATTTAAAGGAGGGAGGTTCGGACTTGCCAGATGATATCATCGTGACATTTGAGGTGGAGTGTACCCAAGGTAGTAGTGGGGAGGTAACGATTGGAGAAGTTTCGATGTTTGTTGGAGGAGGAGACGATGTTGGAGAGGGAGAGTCAATAGAAGTAGAAATGGTCAGTTCCGGGAGTCAAAAGACAGTAGAGGGTCATGGGGGGATAGATTCGAATTCTGAGGCTAGTCTCAAGGCTATTTTCCATGATGATACTAGGGAGGTTTTGCTGGAAGAAGGGATAAAGTTAAAGAAGAGGGAGTTTCACTCACCTAGGGTGGTAGTTAGGTTTGGAGAGCTCCAAGTAGAGGCCTTGTTGGACTCGGGAGCAGAGATAAGTTGTATCTCGGAGGCACTGTACCATACTTTGGTGACTGAACCGAAGGTTGGGGTCTGGTCGGTAAGTGGAATGACAATTACTGCTGCTACGGGGTATAAGGTCACCCGGGTGAAGAGCGTTCTTCAAATCGACGGTAAGATTGGGGGGAAGGTCGTGGAGGTCACACCATATGTGGTACCTAACCTTAACGTGGAACTCATCCTAGGGGCAGATTGGTTGAAACTTGTGAGTGCAGTAATAGATTGGGTAGAAGATACGTTGGAATTCACGAGCGATGAGGGAAGGGTCAAGGTTGACTTAAGGAAAACAAAAGGTAATGAACTAGGGGAGCATAGGGAGATTAGGGTAGTAACCTGGGGGGATGCTAGGACCGTCAGACATCGGAAGGAGTGCCTGGTGGGCATGAGTAGGAGGAGTGAGTGTGGAGTGGGGACGGAACGAGAGTTAGAAACTGGAGTTGATGATATTTTGGAAGAGTTCTCGGATGTATTCTCAGAAATTCCTGGACGAATAGTTGGTTACGAATGCGAGCTGAAGGTTAAAGAGGGGGAACCCTTCGCGGCTAAATCCTACAATATTCCCGTAGCACTGAGAGCTAAGGTGCAGGAAGAGTTAGATAAAATGGAGTCACATGGAATAATCGAGAGGTCAAATAGCGAATATGTGAACCCACTGTTGGTAGTCAGGAAGTCAGACCAGTCGGTGAGGTTGGTACTGGATGCAAGGGCCCTTAATAAGGTGTTGATCACGGAAAGGGATCACCCACTACCGGTGGACGAGGTTCTTAGAAGGTTTCATGGGGCTAAGTACCTTTCATCATTGGACTTGACTAGTTGATACTGGCAGGTGAGCCTGGCCAGGCGGTCTCGGAAGTATACTGCGTTCAGGTTCGAGGGCAAGTGCTACCAATTCTGTGTACTGCCTTTCGGGCTCAACAATGCAGTAGCCACATTCATTCGGGCTTTGGACCAGGTTTTGGGCAGACAATTACGAGATAAAGTCCAGTTGTATGTAGACGACGTGGTGATTGCATCGAAGACTTTGGAAGAACATAGGCAAACTTTGAGGGAGGTGTTTTTGGCTTTAAGGAGAGGGGGAATGACTTTGCGAAGGAAAAAGTGTGCTTTCCTAAGGAAACAGCTAACCTTTCTGGGGCACGTCATTACGCCCGAGGGTATCCAAGTGGAGCAGCCCAAGTTAGAGGCTATTGAGAAATTTCCCATACCCCGCGACAAAACCAAATTGAAGAGCTTCCTCGGTTTGTGCGGGTATTACCGAAAATTTGTAGAGGGTCAAACGCTTAATAGTGAACACCTCAGTAACCTGATGAAAAAGAAGTCGTGGGAGTGGACGAAGGGATGCGAGAGAGACTTTGAGAGAATTAAGTCGGAACTCGCCAAGCATGTCATACTGTCACACCCGGATTGGGATTTAGATGTATGTCTAGCCACGGATAGTTCTCAGTATGGTCTGGGGGCCGAGGTTTTCCAGGAGGTAGAAGCAGAAGGGGGATTGGAGCACCGAACCATTGCCTTCGCGAGTAGAATGTTGGGGCGACACGAGCGGAGGTATTCAGTTAGCGAAAAGGAGTGTCTAGCCATTGTGTGGGCGTTTCAGAAGTTCCGCCATATTTTCCTGGGTAGGAAGACCACGGTGTATTCCGATCATAAGGCACTATCCTTCCTGATGTCTTGCAGGCTAGTACATGGTAGATTAATGAGATGGGCCTTACTGATGCAGGAGTTCGATTTTGAAATTCGATACCGGCCGGGGAGCAGTAATGAAGTAGCCGATTGTCTCTCGAGGTTGCCCATAGGGTTGGACCAAGAGACGGAATCGGTTGATTCGGAAGACAAGGCGTTCATTAACTTTATCAGGGGTGTCCCACAAGAAGAGGAAGTACGAGGATGTTTAAGAAAGATGGTTGAGTTACAGGAGGGTGACGAGATCATTAAACTGGTAAAAGACAACTTAACGCATCCCGAACATAAGACTAGACTTGAGAAGTTTTACCTTGTTCATAAGAATATAGTCTTTAGGCGCAATTCGGAGGAGGATACGAGTGGAAGATGTGGTTGCCTGAGGTCTGTGATGAACTGTTTATCACTCATCACCATCATAGTTATGGTCACTATGGTCCTAACAAATGTTGGAGGGTCATGAAAGAACACTACTACTTCAGCAATATGCCTAGGAGAATCACGCGGTTACTGTCATCTTGCGATCTTTGTCAGCGAGTTAAGATAGACAACGTTGCTAGAGCGGGGGAGATGAAGAGCATCTTGCCGGATGATGTAGGGGAACTGGTGGCTGTGGATGTGTTTGGACCCTTGCCCATGTCCAGGGGAGGTGTCACTCAAATCTTTGTGGTTATGGACGCGTTTTCCAAATACTTAAAGCTTTACCCAATTAAGAAAGCGTCTGCGAAAGTGTTAGCGGATAAGATAGTGGGGGAGTTTATCCCGCAGATTGGTAAACCGAAGAAAATACTGTCGGACAATGCTCCGCAGTTTAGTAGCGCGAAATGGACGAAGCGACTGGAAAGAGAGGGGATCATAGTACTCAAAACGTCGTGCTACCACCCACAGGGAAATCTAGTTGAACGGGCTATGCGGGAGATTGGCTGCTGGTTCCGCAAATACTGTTCTGATAAACACAAGAGTTGGGCTACACAGGTGGAGAGGGCGGAGGAAGTTTTGAATTGTTTGCCACACGATTCCACGGGTTTAGTGCCCTATGAGTTGATGTTCCAGAAACCTCCACCGCGGCTTATTAACCAAGTGATAGAATTTCCGCATAGCAGTGGGGTGGATTACAGGGAACGACTTAAACTGGCGAAGGAAAACCTCCGTCGGAAGGCCGAGAAGAGGAAGGAGAGACATGATAAAAAGGGTGGGCGAGTGTCGTATGCAGAGGGAGATCTAGTGCTTCTGCAGACGCACTTCAAGTCGTCGAGCGCGAGGAGCGAAATCAAGAAATTTCAGTTCTTGTATGAGGGACCGTACCAAATTGCGGGTAGTCCCCGAGAAAATGCTTTTGTTTTGGAATACCCTAGTGACGGGAGGTTGAGGGGCACTTTCAATGTCGTGTCACTCAAACCCTATCGGTGTGCGGAGACACAAGGTGGTGGGGGGAGTCAGACAATAGAGCAAAAGGGCTCGCCTCTTGGTGCCACCATGCTTCCTGCATTTGCACATTTTCGGATTGGTACTGTCTATGTGGCATGACTTATTTGTTTCATTTAACTTGCTTCTTTCTCAAAATGAAGAAGGGTCCACAAATAGGGGATGTAAGCATGGGGAGGATTTCCCTACTGATTTGACTGGCTTCAAGTGGAAGAATAATCTCAGTACTGTTAGTTTGTGAATCATAGGAGTGTGGCCCCGAGGCAGGGAATTGTAATCAATGTATCCTGTGGTTTGTGAGAAGGAAAGTGACTGCACGGTGTTTCCGGAGGAAACTGAATGACTTTTGATAATTTTCAAGTTTGTTTTCATTTGTGTTTATTGTCATAGATTCATATTGTGTATACTCAAGGAGACTGGTGTGTTTTGGTGAGGTTTAACTTTTGTATTTGATGTTTTCTTCGATGTTGTATTTGGTGTGATGTTTTGTTCTAATGATGTACCCATTTTTGTAAATGAATTAGCTGAGTACCACCAGATTTGTTTAGGGTTTGGAAAATTCTCAAATGTCAGTAAGGTTGGATCCGGCGAAAGGATACGCGTTTGTCAACCGTATCTTACGCCTTAAAGCCAACGAGGGGGGTGTAACGATGCAATCGAACTGACGCGAATCGAGAGTAGTGTCTGTGAGAGATTATCTTTGACAGTGAGAGCAAGATGGCAGAGAAGTATAGTTCGCGGCGGGAACGCGGGAAGCGAATGTCGAAAGTGGTCGACTGTTAAGAACTATGCCGCGAGGACGAATATTATAAAAAGTGCTTATAACTATTCCATTAACTTGTACGGTGATTTGAAGAAGTTTGGGAGTGTCGGTGGAGGAGAACAAGAACAGTGTTCCGGATAAACGATTGTGATAGTGGCACCACATGTTACTTGTACCTGCTCGGTTCGAATCTTGCACGCTTTGGTAAAGAAGTTTCGATAGCACGAGTCTTTGTAACTGGTGGTTACTTCGGCGACGTATTTCTTTTGCTTATCCAGAAAATAAATGTGTGTTCTGAATGTAAACTTTTGTGTGATTTATGTGTTGGCAATTCCCGCTAACTGCTACTGCTAACTGTTTACGTGATTGATTTTGTGAGTGACTATGAATTATTAGTATTAGTTGTGGAATCCCCACTGGCGACCTGACGGTATCAAACCTGTAATCTTACGAACATTTAATCAAGAACTGAAATACACGTCGTGTTGAGTAGTACCACCAGGACATTAATTTATCACTAATCAACGAACTGTCTTACAACATGCACACACTTGTACATGCATACAGCGAGGTCGACAGAACTAACAGCAAGCATCATGGAAATGATGAAGTGGAGCAGAATTGCCGATACCACAGATTAACTGGGCAGAACTATCATTACAAAAATCATCAGACAGACGAGTTAAAGTCAGGTATCACCATACTTACACTTACATGCACAAAGAGAGACGCAGATACACATGTCCCAGTCTACAGAGAGTTCAGCACATCTACCGGCACAATCATGGAAACAAAAGAGTGGTGTAGTACTCTCTTGCGTCATTACTGGCTGAAAAACAGAACTCTCATTACATATCATCAGCCTGGCGAGATAGAGGGTGTGCAAAAGATGGTATGTTTTCACCATACACCTAAGTGTTTAGACCATAAATAGTATTCATCACACCCAATTGATTACATTTACCATCAATATGTCTCTCCCACACTGAAACCCTATCTGCCATTCATTAAGAGTGCCCCAGGTATCATGAGTTGCATAAACATTTGACTATCAGCAGATACCAGAACGCCTCATATTCATACTAGGTCTCAACCACAAATCCATACGTATCCACGCACAAGCTCAAAGAAACAGGAACAGCAAATCAAACATCCAGACAGAAGAGTTTAAGTAATGTATCACCACATTTACAGAGACGCACAAACACTCAAATTTCCATGCCTACAGTGAGCTAGACACAACAACCAGCCAAATCATGGCGACGAAAAAGCATGGTAGAACCCCCATGGCTCATAACTGACTAAAAAATCATCAGTAACATATGTTCCAGGTACCATACTCTTCACATCAACATCATCTAATTTATCTCACACAACAGACCTCACTACCATCCAGTATCATGTGTGCTAGGTACAAAACTGTTCACATTAGCACCACCACATCTATCCCAAACCTAAGCCTTTTCGGCCATTCAGTAACATTTCCCCCAGATACCACGAGTAGCAGTAGACATCTGGTCATCAGATAGATATCATAACTCCCATATTCATACTAGGTCTCACCCACAAATCTGTACGTCACCTCACACAAGCAAGGTATCACCACATTTACGCAAAAAAAAAAAAAAAAAAAAAAAACACAGAGAGACGCATACACACGTACATTTCCATGCCTACAGCGATACCGACTCAACAACTAGCCCAATCATGGCAACGAAAAAGTGACTGGACAAAAATCATAGAAAGACACACATACACTCACACACACTCATATGTCAATGCATTCACACAGTTCCATACATCACCACACACATGCACATAACTGGAGGAAAGAGACTGGACACGCTAGATCCAAACTGAATAGTTACAGGATGTGTGAAGTTTGAGATCACAGCCACGTCTCGCCCACACCACAACCCTTTCTGTCATTTAGTAACATATGACCGAGGTACCATGAGTTACAATAGACACTTGTCTATCAGACAGATATCATAACCTCCATATTCATACTAGGTCTCGCCCACAAATCCATACGCCTCCACACAAGCACAAACATATGGGAGGAACAGCAATTCATATGTCCAGATAGACGAGTTTAAGGAAGGTATCATTATACTTACGCATACAGACACCGAGAGAGACGCACACAGACGCATATTTCCATGCCTACAGCGAGCTCAACACAACAACCAGCCCAATCATGGCAAAGAAAAAGTGGGGCAGAACCCACATGGCTCAAGACTGACAAAAAAATCGTCATTAACATGTGTTCCTAGTGCCAAACTCCTCACATCAATATCATATCATTTAACTCACACTACAGACCTCTCTACCATTCAGTATCGTTGGTAATATGTACAAAACTGTTCACATGATCAGCACCACCTCTAACCCACGCCACAAGCCTTTTATGCTATTCAGTAATATTTGCCACACGTACCACGAGTATCAGTAGACACATGGTCATCAGACAAATATCATAACTCCCATACTCATACTAGGTCTCACACAATAATCCATACATCACCACACACAAACATAACTGACCAAAAAACCATCAGACAGACATTAGAGTGTGTGCAAAGGATGACATGTTTTTGCCATACCCCTCAGTACTTATCCCATATGGATTATTCATTACACCCAATTAATTACATGTTCCATCAACACATAGGTAGCCAGTCATTGAGAAATCTTAAAGTCGGGAATAATCCTATTGTGATAGACACACAACCACATAGAAAGTCACTCATACACACACTCACATCACCATGCATACACACAGTTACCATACATCACCACATACATACACGTAACTGGAGGAAAACGACTGAACACCCTAGATCGAGACTGAATAGTTACAGGATGTGCGAAATGTACATTTCTTTGCCACAAACCTCGGTGCTCATCACACCCAACTGATTACATCTACATAGGTGGCCACTGATGGGGAAATCCCAAGTGTACTCCTGCCATCATAATTACACACATAACCACACAGGAACACGCACACACACATCACATTACCGTCAGGGAGTGCAAAGGGTGAAAACTACAGATGTTATCGATCAAAGGGGCAAAGGTTAGGAAAACTATGTGATGAGTATTCACAACGCATAAAATCTACCAATCATGATAGGGTGAGCAAAGGGTGAAAGCAAAATATGTGTGCATCGCAGAACTCAATGTATTCGATCAAAGGTACTAACATAACGTATCAGACACATTAATGCACACACAAGTCATAACAAAAACCACTATCATGAAGGTGGAATAAGTTAGCGTAAGTTCAGGTTAATTCTTATCTTTCATAAATTGGGAGTGCATTTGAAGCGATAACTTTATATATAATGAGGATGGGATGCACTAAAGGTTAACACGTAAGCTAAGACATAACATGCTGGGACTGCCTTACGAAGGAATGACGTGGGATAAGTTAGTGCAAGCTCAAGTTAACCCTTATTTTTTCATAAATTGAGAGCGCGTGTGATGGGAAATAGCGGTAATGAAGGTGCGAAGCTCTAGAGGTTACGTGTTAGCTTAGGATAACGCGCCTTTAAGCCTGTTCGACTGCCCCCCGTGTGCGGCTTCGAAGTCTAGAAGCCATACGCCAGTCACCGACAGGCGACCCTGGCACAGCATCCAACACTTCAGCCTGGGTTGCAGGTACGACGGTCGATATGGGAGAATCTGTGATAGGCATGGCTACATCAGTTTCCCCAACATTACATCTGCTGCAGCCTTTTACGGCAGCTTCCAGCTGTGTAACTTTGGCTAACACGGCTACAAGCTGTGCGCGCAGATCAGCCACCTCAACTCGCGTCTGCACACAGCAATCACAGTCACTAGACATACTACTCTTGAAAAACGCAAAAAAGAAAGAAAAAAAAAAAGTACAGAAAAAAGGAACAGAAACTCGAAATAACCTGTACCTACTTCCTACAAAATATATACATTCGGAGATTGCACTAACCTAATCTACACCCGCTACAGATAAAGTATAGAGAAAAAATACGCTAATGCACTCGGCGATTGTTCAAACGCTACTAACGACCACTGTCTACAAAATGTAGATACTCAGAGATTACACTAATCAAATCCCCACACCTTTACAGATAAAATACAACAACAAAATAAGCTACTGCACTCGGCGACTGTTCAAACGCTACTAACGACCACTGTTTTCAAAATGTAAACAGTCAGAGATTACACTAATCAAATCCCCACACCACTACAGATGAAATATAACAACAAAATGCGCTACTGCACTCGGTGACTGTTCAAACGCTACTAACGAGTACTGTCAACAAAATGTAAACACTCAGAGATTACACTAATCAAATCCCCAAACCACTACAGATAAAATATAACAACAAAATACGCTACTGCACTCGGCTACTGTTCAAACGCTACTAACGAGCACTGTCTACAAAATGTAAACACTCAGAGGTTACACTAATCAAATCCCCACACCACTACAGATAAAATATAACAACAAAATACGCTACTGCACTCGGCGACTTTCAAACACTACTAACGACCACTGTTTACGTGATGGAATTGGCTTCTAATAATATTGATTAAGTGGCGTCTGTTAACTTTCCAGTTATGGAACCACGATTTGGAAGGGATACATGGTTGGATGCGACTGTAGATATCTCCTTTCTGGTGCATCAAATTGTTCCAATCTGTTTTCTATCTATTCTTTACTCTCTGTTTAATATATTCCAGGGGGAGTGGTAGTTCTATTCTTTCTTTGTTTGAGATGGCATATTTGGCTAGTCTGACTACATATTCATTGTATTTGATTCCTTTGTGAGAGGGTACCCATAATAAGCTTATTTTTATACCTTGGTTATTGCTGAGAAGTATTTCATGTAATATTTCTATCAGCAGGGGCACCATCCTTTAGTTATACTTGCCTCCTGTTATGTTCCTGATAATGTTCAAGGAGTCAGTTATTAAAACCACCTCCTCTGGTACCCTAGCTCGGCTGTATCTTACAGCTTCTAATATCACTACTGCTTCAGCTAAATATATTGTAGTTTGCAGTGGTAAGGAGTGTAAAGATTGGTGTTGTGTTTTGGGGCAATATAGTGAGTGCACTGTCAACTCGGTCCCCTGACTTATTTTTGATCCATCTGTATATATGTGAATTGAGTTTGGGTGAGTTGGCTAGCAGGATGTTCAGGGTTTAGTTGGCATTCCTTCCCATGGTGTGTTCCAAACACTGTACATGTATGTCTAAGAATTGGAGGTGATAAGGTGCTTGAAATAATGGGCGTATGGACAACTTTGTAATACTGATTCCCCTTTCCTCACATTTGTTATACATGTTAAGTAGGGGAGTGTTGTTTGGGGCACCTGTGTGTTTATTTACGCTCTTGTTCATCCAATAATTAAAATTACTTAACCGTTCCTTCAGTGGGTGTGTAGTGATGTTCAGTTTTTCCACTATTTCGACAGCTTCTACTGGTAACGCATTTGTTGGTGTAGATCAGGGGTGGCCAATCCGCGGGCCGCATGTGGCCCACCTTAAACATTTTTGCGGCCCTTGAGATCCATCACACTTTTACAAAATATATTTATTTTACAATGGCCAAAAGAGTGAGTACCAATGTATTAAAAAATACGTAATTTGTACATCCATATATACAAAAATTAACTGTCGAAATTATGAGAAAAAATTAACTTTGTTTTTAAAATAATATCCTTGCGTATATATGACAGATATTGTTAGTATCATTATTATTATAATATCTAAATTTACATGTAAGATTAATAGTAAACGCAATAATAACAATTCATTATGTATAAATTTTTCACTCCAAAAAATGTCTATAGTGGGTCTATATCTAATATGGGAATATCCAATTTTATATGCGGCCCGCGGAGATATGATGCATTTCCAAAGTGGCCCGCATGGTCATTTGGGTTGGCCACCCCTGGTGTAGATCTTAGTACACCTAAACATGTTCTAGGGCAGCGATACCGCAAATAGTCCAGCATTCTCATTGCATCTTTTGTGCCATTTGGGTAGAAGATGCTACCATAATCTATTAAGGATCTGACCATTGATTTGTATAGGAGTAGAAGTTAGTTGGGGTGGGATCCCCATTTTGCTCCGACCACTGCTCTTAGAATGTTAAATCGCTTGTCTGATTTGGCTATTATATACTGGATATGTTCTCTCCAGGTGAGCCGGGAGTCTAGTATCATTCCCAGAAAATGGCTCTGTTTATTCACTGAGAATAAATTAGGTCCTAGTTGTATTCTGGGTACTTCAGAAATTTTACGTTTTAAAAATACCACCACCGATGATTTCTCATTAGAAATATCTAATCCATTAAGGAAGGCCCACGTGTTGAACTTCCATTTCACTCCATTCAACTGTTCAAAAACATCTTCTATTGTTGAGTTCCTAATATGTATTATGATATCATCTGCAAATTGGAGGGTCAATATTCTAGGGGAAACGATATTATCTAAGTTGAAAGTGTATATTAGGTATAGGAGGTGGCTTAAAATCACACATTGTGGAGTGCATTTGAGACCCATTGGGGACCTACCATTTCACTTGAATTTGAAATGTATATGACCCTTTCTGATATGAGCAAATGAATCCCTGTTACAAATTGATGTGAAATTCCAAAGATGGAGAGTTTTTGCATCAGAATGTTAATTACAACATTGTCACAGATATGATGAGATATCTAGAAATATTGCCCAAGGGTACTGTGTCTGTAATGTTGATATCTGTAGTTATTAATGCTATATTTTTAAGTGTACGTTTTCCTTTCCTAAATCCAAATTGTGATGTCAGTAATAAGTTTTTCCTTTCGATCTACCATTCTAATTTGTTTTTTAGCATACACTCTAATGTTTTGGAAACAAACAACATCAGGAAGATAGGTCTATAAGACCTGGATGATTAGGGTCTTTGTTGGGTTTCTGTATTGGTATAAAAGTCTGTGTTCAACACTCAATACGGGTTGGGTGTTTCACGATACTCCATTAAAAAATTTTGTTACAAGCTGAATGGCAGGGGTAGACAACTTATATGACATCAAGTAATGTATTCCATCTTTGCTTGGTGTCATGTCTGAGGATCGTTTAATATTTTGTTGAACTTCTCTAACTGTGAATGGAACACAAAACACAAAGTTTGTGTTCAGATTGTTTTTCTGGGATCAGAGAATATTTAAAGTTTTTATGCTTGACACTATCAGGTGCACTTTTTTGTATTGTTTTTTGCTACACTTGACTTATCTAGTTTCATACATGTGGTGGAAGTTTTTCTGTTCTTCAAACATCTTATTTGATGCCAAATAGAGCTCATGTTTGTATCTTGCCTACGTTTTCACAGTATTTTATCCAGCTGAGACGTTTCTGTGTTCTCAATGTTTGTTTGGTGCTTGCACAGGTTTCTTTGTAGGTTAATTTTCTAAGGTCAATTTATTTCAGTAATTTCTAAGAGCTAATCTTCTTTTTGCCACTGCTTTCTATATTCCACCAAATTGTTGACTGATTTTTCGTGTATATTTGTCTTCCTTTAAGCGGAACTGATTTTCTGCTGCTGCTGTCATTGCATGTATCTGTTATTTGTAGACCTCCATGCCTGACTTATCAGTGGGGATACTTCTAACTTCCTCCTCTACGTTTTTATAAAAAAAAAAAACCAATCTGCTTTGCTTTCCACTCAAAGTTGGTGTTGCAACCTATGGTGAGTTTAATAGGTAAGTGATCAGATCCTAAACTATCGTTCAGAGTCTGCTACATAACTAGGAGTACTATACTTGGGGAGGAAAATATTAGGTAGACAGCTGATGGATTTTCCCTACTGTTGGAATTAACATAGGGGATTTGTTGTTAATTGTAATGAGGTTTTGGTCATTTCGATTAAGGCCAATCCATAGGAGTCCCTCATGTTGACAGCCCCAGCTTCTGCTGTGGGTATTAAAATTGCCAGTTATTGGATAAGAGGGGTGTAATTGTTTGAGGAGTTTATCCCAGTTAGTTCAATTAATTCTAGTCCATGGGTTTTGGGGGGGGGGGGTATAGAGATAGGATTGAGCTTTCAAAGTACTTAAGTTGTAGTTGGATAGGGAGGTTGGCGGAATTCAACTTTTCAGGTTCGTGGGGTATATGGTGTTGGTTCAAGATTGTGACTCCTCCTTTTCCATCTAGTTGGTCATCTCTATATGTTTGATAATATTTGAAGTTAATATCTTTCTGTCATTGGAACCATGTTTCAGATAATAGTGCAATATCGATTTGCTATTACGAAGTTTGATATTCAAGCTTTCCCTGTTAGAATACACAGATCTTCTGTTTAAATGAAGAACTTTATGGTGTAGTATGTCGAGGAGACTTGTGGGGTCTTACATTAATTGTAGGGTTCATGGATCGTAGGATTTAATAATCTGCTGAACCAAATTCATTACTTGTGTTGGGTCGACCATGCCATTGGTTCTGATCAGCTCAATCATAGACATTATTAAAGTTGACAGTTTTTCTTCCATTGGGGTATCAGTCAATTGGGCTGGTGGCCGTCTGGCTGGTGATTGTTCCATAGTGTATATGTCATTCTATGAGGGAGAGGTGGATAAGGATTTTAGGTTTTAGGGTTGTTTGGTCCTTTATTGTTCCACATTAGATTATGTGGAATTCTAACTTCTATGCCCATTGTACTGAAGTTTGCTGTTCTAGCATATGACTGCAGTTGCTTTGATCGATGGTATCGTGTTTGTTCTGGTTGGTATAAAGGTCATTGTGGGTTAGATCGTAGTATTGGAAACATCTCTTCACGGAGAGTAGCATGAGGGCTCTGGTTGGTCTGAGAGTGAGGTATGGTTGTTAAAGGTGGGAATTTGGTTGAGCTGTTAAACTGATGACTAGGATTAACTGCTATTTGGGAATAGAATCTGTTTTCAGAAGTAGTTACAGCTTCACTGTACCTGACTTTATTGTACACCATGTGTTGTTTCATTGCTTTTGGTTTCTGATAGTTAAGGCATGAACGGTAAGTTGCTAAGTGTTGACCTGAGCAGTTTGACACAAAGTGGTGGTGCTGTCTTGGGGCATGAGTCAACACAGTGGTCCGCTGCACAGAAACTGCATCGTGTCTGACTGCGGCACTGATTACTGCCGTTTCCAAAGTGCAAACACTTATAGCACTGAATGACAGCGGGGATATAGGGTTCATCTCTGCATCTTATACTGTGGATGTAGAGGAATTAAGGGAGAAATTGTGATCTAAATGTCAGGGTAATGGACTAACTTCTTGCAGCCCTTGTTTAACAACTTTTTTGTGAATCACCTGTTATTCAATACCTAGAACTCACATTCGATTATTGAAAGGATTTCCTACGATTTGAGCTTAGAGCCATTTATGAGATACCAAATCCAAGAATAGCTCTTATTTTTTTGTAACATCATTTTACAAACCTGAAAAGTATAACATTTTCTACATATGAAATTTCATCCAATTAGCTATAGTCTTTTCTGAGATCGCCTGGTATTAAAGAAAAATGCTATTATTATCTTAAATAGAAATATTAATGCTAATAAGTGCTTAATTAATGGTGCAATATTATTGGTAATTCTCCTAAACAACTTCATCATCAGTGCTAAATTAATTCACTCTAATAAAACTATGTTCTTATCTTGCATTAACCTCACACCACCTAATGATAAGAAAATGATTAATTAAAGTAACATTCACTATGAACATTAATAAAGCACAAGGTCAGATGCTTCAAAAGACAGGTTTGTATGTATCAGGACCTGTATTTTTATATGGATATACATAATTGGCTTTTTCACTTGTCTATAGATTCATTTATATTTATTTTTTGTGTTCAATACACATATGGTCAGAAAGTAAATGATAACATTATAACTGCTAATATTATTTTCAAAGAAATAAGTAAAGAAGATTGAAAAAATGACTTCTGACAAAGCCAATATTTAAAAAAAATACTTTTTGAATGTTTTACAATTAAACATGTAGTATTTAATGATAATGACTTTTTACAGCAAGAGTGATATTTAGGAACAAAGTATTTCTCGGCGTTGAGAATGGATGTAGTCTTCTCGGGAGACTAGCCGAGTAAGTAAGATGTTTCCACACGATATTTCGGCGATCTCAGACTCCGTCGCCATCTTCTGGTGAAGTGCCGGATCCGTCAGAAGGCTGGTTCTTATAGCCTCCGAATGCGCGAGTGGTTGGCGTGCACGCAGCTGGTTGGCTGACTCGGTCGGCGCCTAGGCGGTGGAGTGGGGGTTGGCGCCGGTAGGAGGCAAGCGTGGGCGCAGTTGGTCCGCGGCCGCCTGCTGTGCACTTCGGCACGCTGACGACGTATTGCATTAATGACAGGTGTACACGCTTCGCTCAGCTGGTATCCACAGTCCCGGTTGACGAGATTGCGCGTGGTGCGAATTTCAACTGCTTCTGTGAGAATACTGTCCCAGAAGTTCCTTGTACGCGCCAATATCCTGGTATTCTCAAAATCGAAGCCGTGGCGTTGTTCCAGGCTATGTTCCGCCACCGCCGATTTTTCGCTCTGCCCCAGACGCACGTGTCGGGCGTGTTCCAGACATCGCTGGTTAATGCACCGTACCGTCTGGCCAATGTATCTCTTACCGCATTCACATGGAATGCTATAAACTCCCGGTTTTCGGAGTGCCAGGTCGTCCTTGGGGGAGCGCAAGATGTTCTTCAGCTTCAGTGGCGGCAGGAAGATGGTCTTAATCCGGTTTCTGGCCAGAACTCTGCCAATCCTCGACGTTGTAGGACCGGAGTATGGCAAGAAGGCAATGCGATCCTGTGGCTCGTTCTCGGTGTTATTGAGCCTGCGTCTCGGTTCTCGGAATGCCAGTCTGATCTGATGCTCCGAGTACCCGTTGCGCCTGAATGTCTGCCGTAGGTGGTTGACTTCGCCCGGTAGGCTGTCGACATCGCAAATGGCTCGCGCCCTGTGTAGCAGCGTGGTGAGCACCGTATTGCGCTGTGCCGGGTGGTGGTGACTACGCGCGTTCAGGTACAGGTCTGTGTGCGTAGGCTTCCTGTACACAAAGTGTCTGAGTGTCCCATCTGGTTTCCTTTCTATCAGAATGTCTAGGAAAGGAAGCCGGCCATTCTCTTCCACCTCCATCGTGAACTTGATGTTTTTGTTGATGCTGTTCAGATGCTGCAGAAAACCTTCCAGGCTGTCCCTGCCGTGGGGCCAAACGACAAAAGTGTCGTCCACATAACGGTAAAACGCGCTTGGCTTCATGTGAGCGCTAGCTAGCGCTTTATCTTCGAAGTGCTCCATGTAGAAGTTTGCAATCGCCGGCGACAAGGGGCTGCCCATGGCTACTCCATCAACCTGTTCGTAGTACTCCCCGTTGTACAAGAAGTACGTTGATTGGAGGGTGTGCCGGAACAATTCAATCAATCCAGGCTCAAAATGCTGTTCTAATAGAACCAGCGTCTCATTCAGAGGGACCCTGGTGAACAGAGACACAACATCGAAGCTCACCAGTAAGTCATGCTGACCAAGGCGGAGATCCTTGATGATGTCGATAAACCTTGCAGAATTTGTCACGTGGTGAGGACATCTTCCCACAAGTGGGGTCAGCAGCCCAGTTAAGTACCGGGCCAGATAGTAGGTGGCTGATCCGATGGCACTCTCTATTGGCCGCAGCGGGTTGCCTTCTTTATGCACCTTAGGAAGTCCGTAGAGCCTGGATGGAACCGTCGCACGGGGCTGTAGCAGTTTAACTGTGTCCTCAGACAGACCAGAATTCTTTAGTAACACTGTCGTCTTCCTTGCCACAGCATTGGTTGGGTCTCGTGGGAGTTTGCGGTAGGATTCGTCCATGAGGAGATCTTCCACCTTTTGTCGATAGTCCACCATAGTCAGGACTACAGAGGCGTTTCCCTTGTCAGCCGGCAAGACAATAATGTCTTTGTTGTTCCGTAGTGCTGGAAGTGCTCTTCTTTCTGCGGCTGAGATGTTGGACCGCGGCGGCTTTGCTTTGCATAAAATACGGCAGGTTTCACGCCTCATTTCTTCTGCCATCTCTGTAGGTAAACCACTGACGGCCTGCTCAACTCCAGTGAGAATTTCCTTATACGGTATGGACCTCGGTACTGGAGCGAAGTTAAGCCCTTTAGATAGTACCGATATGGTGTCAGCGTCAATTTCCTCGCCACTTAGATTAATGACTGTTATACTGTCTGGTTCCGACGAGCCGTTTGAGCTACGGGCAAGTCCCCGCTTGCCTCCTACCGGCGCCAACCCCCACTCCACCGCCTAGGTGCCGACCGAGTCAGCCAACCAGCTGCGCGCACGCCAACCACGCGCGCATTCGGAGGCTATAAGAACCAGCCTTCTGACGGATCCGGCACTTCACCAGAAGATGGCGACGAAGTCTGAGATCGCCGAAATATCGTGTGGAAACATCTTACTTACTCGGCTAGTCTCCCGAGAAGACTACATCCAAGAGTGATATTTATTACTACTCTTCAAAATAAAACACCTTTCATTAATAAATACTTATTTCCTCATTATTATATTACCACTCGGTGACTGATCACAATATTGTGCGAAATATTCACACGGATCAGTTAGTATGCATGAATTCTTCATTTTAATATATAAGAGATCCTTCTTGAAACCAAAGAGAAACTATCAGTAGGCTTTCTGGTATCTGAAACATCTACAAGATGGTGTTGGGGCCATTTTCGAGATATAAAACACAAAAATTGTTCGTTTTTTGTAAATTTGGTTTTTGTGGGGAAGACATATTTAGATAAAATTAAAAAGCAAAAAGTTATCTGAATGTGAAGTTTCATCCAAATCATTTGAGCCGTTTTTGAGATACCAACTATGTAAGAATTGCTCATTTAAATATATATGATGTAACTTCTGTAATTTTACAGATGCTTGGTTTTTTTTGTAGCTTTCCCAGCACTCATTATATAGATGTAATATTCTAAATTCACACACAGTGCCTGCATATTTTAATAATTCTATATTGATGCCATCAGGGCCACAAGCTTTACCATTTTTCATATTTCTCAACACCATTTGTAAATCTTCTAAGAAAATGGGATCGACAGTGCTATTGTATTGATGTTGCTCCTCTTGGGGCACTGAGATTTTGGTGTACCCCAGATTCCCATAGTGTTTCAATCACTGTCGTTCATTAATCAACTGCATATCTGAAACATTTTTCTCTGTTTTTAAATCTGTCCACGAATCACAATGTGCCAAACTTATTACCTGTCTGCCATTATATCTTGCTTGTATGTATTCTTCACTTAATTCTTGTTTTGAAGGATTTTCCTATATGTTGTTTCTTTATCTTTTACAGCCCTCATTATACAATAAATCCATATTCTTAATCCCCTCCTTTACAAATATTTCTTTCCCTTCCCTATAGGTTTATGAGTTGCCCTCTCTCTGCATTCCTTCATAGTCTGCCTTTCTTTATCAACTTAATCCACTGTTTGTACCATTAAAAGTAACTCTTTTAATGGAGTTAGATATTCTTTTAACACTTTGCTGTTGCAGTTAACACTTTAAAAATTTCTTGGTGTAATTCTGCCTTTGGTCTTACTTTATTCCATTTTTGCAGTCATTGTGATATTTGCAACCACTTGAAATGACTACTTTGGGGTTTGGTTGATTTTAACTAATTGATCATACCGTACTGGGCATCATACTGCTGAGACTTTTTCACTGATTACAATTATTTATGATTTCAACCCTCATGACACATCATTTAGGTACATAAAAGGAAAATTGACAAAAATAATGAAATAATTCATACTTATTGTTTCATTAAAATTGTCTTCCATTAAAAAAAACAATTTGAAGAAACAATTAATTAACTGTCTAGGCTAAAGTCTCAGTTTAAAATATTTATGTGACTCATGGCGCTATGCATGGCTGGAAAATTATTGCAAATAATCTTTCACAGGTGGGTGTAGATTTACTGCATTGTTCGTTAGACCCGCAGTGTGTTGACACGACACACACATAGCTTGTCCCTCGTGAGAGTAGTCGACCAGCCTTGTCAGAAGTTCTCGTCCCATCGCCTATTCTCTCTTGCAGCAACCAAGATACCTCTCTTCGACTCTTGGTGGCTATCCTTTGATGCTCATCCACCAATCACTCCCTTTAGCAAACAATCTTCTCCGCTCTCATTCACTGTGCCAATGTTAACATTTATAACCAAAAACAGTATCTCGAGCTAAAATTGTCTTATTGGGTTTTTGAGATATCCCCTCTTTTTACCACGCACTGAAATACTTGTAACTTTATTTGTAGGTTGGCGGATGGAAGTCAGAATACTTCAGTCACCCTTAATATGGGTAATAAAGTCAATTATCGTGGGCCACATTTAGATTAAAAAGCTTTCAAACATTTTCTATTGTATTACAGATTTTATCATTTTCAATTGTGTATATTGGTGGTATGTAGCCTCTAGCACTCCAAATGTACTTGTGAAAATCTTTCTTTCTGAAAAAAAAGAGTTAGTGATCTTCAGCTATTTAAAAGTCGCAAATTGTTGAAGTTCCTCCACATTTCTGTTTATCTGCTGCTCTCCAAATTCGCCAAATAAACCAGAGGTTTGGGACCTTGGAATTTAAGTTGCCACATATAAGGACATGATTGCTCTTATTGATTTTACTTAGCTGTTGTAGTATCTCATCATAAAAAATATTTGTGTCCTCTTTCTTCCCTTCTTCAAGGGCATATACACCAAATAGTTTTCGGTGTCTATCTATTGTACATTTGCACAACATTATTCTTTTGATTATGAGTTAATATTTTATAACCTTGTTTCTCCATTTTTTACTGACAAATATTTCCACCCCACTGCTTGCACGTCTATTCCGGTGTACTTCACAGTGCAAAATAATATAATGCCTGAGATCTTCCCACCTTTTAATTCTACATTTGTTTTACTTATGATGGCGGCATCAATCCCTTTCTCATGTAGTTTATTCTCCAATCTCATGTCTTTTTTACCTAGTCACCAGAAATTCCAAGTCACTAATTTTACACAATCCACAATACCTAATCGTTTACCCTTGAGTTGCCTAAGTAGTTTCCGTGGTCTGTCCTGTTGTAAATCATGAAAAGACCATTAATAAAGCAATCCCCAGGCTGCCTAATGAACACTGTCCAGGTTAAGCTTCGCAATGGGGCTTTTTTTAAATTACCCTTCACGAATATATAAGGTGCTAAATATTAATTTTTTAAGTGTTGAGCAAATAGTTTCAAGAAATTGCATGAAATATTTCCAAGCAAGGAATTTTGCATCTAATTCTATTACGCTTTGATGTATCGATTAGTTAATTCTATAATATCACATTGGGTCTTGCTTACAATTATAACAGTTAGAGTTGCTATTGAAATATATATATGAACATGTTTATTTAATAACAAATGTTGTTTCTTGTTGTTTGGTTGTTAAACTCAGTAACTCCTACTACAATTTAGTATCGGAATTGACATTTCCAGGAACTGAGCTTGAAACCCCCCACCCTCTCTGGCTACTACTCAGAATCGTGCTCTTCACGCTTAACACAATTCAGTTTCCTTTGCTAATATTCAATTAAATTTAATTGCAATGGAGTGCAAGCTCTGGTGGCAATTTCCCTACAAACCCATCTTCCCCCATTCCTGCACCCTCTTCATTTGCCTTCTACAAATTTCAACTTTAAATTCTTTCAACATTTTTGGTAAATTATTCATCATTTCTCTTTGTAACTTATTCCAATCCCTTGCACACTTACCTAAAAAAGAGAATCTTCCAACACCCTTCTGCATGAAATCGAGATCCAGCTTGCGGTTATAATCATCTTTTCCCTTCCATGAATTACTTTCCATTCTTATACCAATGTATTTCCAAGCTCCCATTATCATCTTCACCACCCTCCTTCCAATCTTCCAATGAATCCCATTTCTGTTCTTTTAACATGTCTGTTACTTATTGTGTTATGCAGTAATTTCCAGAAACAAATGTAGCGGCCCTTCTTTGTACCCTCTCCAACTCCTATATCTGATACTCAGAATGTGGGTAACACACTATGCCTCCATAGTAATGGTTTTACCAAAGTTATGTAACCCAATTCCTTTACTTCTCTCATACATCCTTTTGTCAATCTCTCTAACAAGTGCAGAATTTTGAATCCTTTTCCCGATACGTGTCCAATGAGTCCTGCCCAGTTAAGCTTGTTATCAAATGTAATACCAGGATAATTACTTTTCAAGTCTTCAACAATCAATTATTTCCCCACCTTATAATCATAATCAACCTTTAGTTTTTATTATTATCTGTGTATCTAATAAGATGACTCTACTTTGCATTTATCTTCATCCCATGTTTATACCAACCCAACTAGATATCCTGTCCACATCACCTCTGCCGTATACTATTATATATAGCATTATGTCATCTGCAAACAATCTAATTTCTGATAGTAAATGATCAACACAATTATTCATTAGAATAATGATTAGCAATGGTCCCAATATGCTACCTTGTGGCACTACCATTTTTACTTCCACTTCTTTTGATATTTATTATTATTTATTTATCAATCTTGTTTCATGGATCACTGCTGCAAAAGGGCCTATGTGATGTGAAACATGTTATCGTAAATACACATACATACAATATTAATCATAATCACAGTGAAAACAATCATATCTTACAAAGACAAATAAAGAGAATAAAAACAAAAATTAATTTTTACAAACTGAGTTTTGCAAAAGGTAATATTGAATACAATTAATTAGTTTGTTCAAATTCATGAATGGAGTAGAAGGAGTTACCAATAAGATAATCCCTCAGTTTTTTCTTTAAATACTTCTTTACTATCTGCAAACTGTTGTAGGCTATTGGGAAGTTTATTAAACAGATGTATCCCGGAATAATTAACTCCTCTTTGTACTAATGACAGAGATGTTTGTGTTTTATGCATATTATTTCTGTTTCTTGTATTGAAACTGTGTACCTGTCAGTTAGATGGAAACATGTTAAAAAGTCCTATGATAAAGCACATGAGAGAACATATATACCGAGAAGTCATTTTAAGAATATTGGTTTTTTTTTTTTAAAGTTTTCTGCAACATCCTAATAGCTCTTATCAGCACTATGAAAACTTTTTTACTTTATGAAGAGTTTCCCCAAAAAATTATGCCATATGACATCACTGAATGGAAATATCAGGGGTACACCTGTTTCGTTAATTCTAGATCTGCTGTTATAGAAAGCATATTGCAATGGTGGCTCTACTTAACTTCTTCAGTAGTGAATGATATGTTCATGCCAAATGAGTTTCTCATGTATTTCAATACCAAGGAAATTTATTCTTTTTTTTTTTTCTACGATTATGTTATATTTATAGCTTACGTGTAAATCTGGCTGTGCATTATTTTTTGTTTTAAACCTAATATAATGTTTTCCTTTTTCAGAATTTAATATTAATGATTTTGCCTTAAACCAATTTGCTACTGAAGTAAGTACTTCATTTACATTAAATTGTAGATTACTGTTTGGAGTTTTTCTTACAGTCAGGTTAGTGTCATCTGCAAATAAAACCCTCTTAACTTTGTCAGATGTGTTTCCAGGAACATCATTGATGTGTAACATAAAATAGAAGGGATCCCAGGACAGAGTGTTGTGGAATTCCATGTTTATTTTCTCCCAGTCTGATAAAGCATCTTTACTTATTTGAGAATCAAAAATGGAAACTCTTTGTATTCGACTTTACGTGTATGACTTAAACCAATTACTTACAGTTCTGTAAATACCATAGTATTCCCTTTTTTCCAACAGTAATTCATGATTTATACAGTCAAATGTTTTTGAAAGATTACAAAATATACCTATAGGGCTCATTTTATTATTCAGTTCCTCGAATTTGTTATTTAAAGATGAATATATAGCCATTTCTATGGACGATTCGTTTTGGAACACAAATTGTGAATTGTGAGGATATTATAGTGTGTAACATGTTTTATTACTCTTTGATACATGACATATTCAAAAAATTTTGAGAATCATGAAAGTATTGAAATGGGATGATACATATCTACACATGTAGCTTCCCCGTTTATTTAAAAAAAAAAAAAAAAAAAAAAAAAAAAAAAAAAACTGTTTTACAACTGCATATTTTAGAGTATTTGGAAAAACATCTTGCATTTGGGATTCTTTTTTTTTTTTCTTTTTTTTTTAACCGCTTTGCATCTCTTTTTAACATTGAGGTCTTTAGAGACGGGAAAGGATGGGGGGCAAGGATGGGGGCAAGGAATGGGAAGGAATTCAGCCATGGCCTTTTGAAGGAAGCATCCCGGCATTTGCCTGGAGTGATTTGGGGAAACCATGGAAAACCCAAATCTGGATGCCCGGACGGGGATTCGAACCGCCGTCCTCCCGAATGCAAGGCGAGAACGCTAACCGTTACACCGCCCCGCTCGGTCATTTGGGATTCATTACAAATGTGGGCAAGTACATCATTGATAAAATCTGAACATCTTTTCAGTAATGTACTTGAAATATTGTCATAGCTGGAAGAATTTTTAGGTTTTAATTGTTTCATGAGTTTATTTATTTCTGAGACTGTTACTGGTGGCAATTGCATCTCCACAAATCTATTTGGGAAAGCACTCTGAATAAATCTCAGGGCTCTATATGGGGATTGCTTTTCTGTGCCTAATTTCTCTACAACTGAATTAAAACGTTTGTTAAATATTTCACAACTTCCCAGATGTACATATCCATTTTGTTCCATCTTTTATGTCTTTAGAGAGATTTTCATGTTTTAGTTTTTCTTGTATTCCATATAGTTTTCATCTTATTGCCTGAATTCTCTATTTTCTGTGATATATACCTGTTTTTGGTCTTTCTTATTATACGAGGCATGTTTTTTGAGTAAGTACCGTTTTGAAATTAAAAAAAGACGTGCAAATATATATCAATAATTTTATTTTTACATGAAAGCCTGTACCTTACTCTACTTTTCTACATAATTCCTTTCAATATTGAGGCACTTGTCATAACGTAATAGCAGTTTTTGAAAACCCGCCTCATAGAAGTCTGCCGTCTGACTTGTTAACCACTACATCACAACTGTTTTGACTTAGTTATCGTCTTCAGGACGCTGACTGCCCAGGTGTTTCTTCAAGTGCAGTAACAGATGGTAGTCACTGGGCACCAGATCAGGGCAGCATGGAGGATGATCTAGAGTTTCCCATTGAAAATTCTTTGGTCTGATTAGCCACATGTGGAAGGGCATTGTCATGCAGCAAAACGATGCCCTTGCTCAACTTGCCACGTCTTTTGTTCTGGATTGAACCGCGCAGATTGTTCAATGTCTCACAATAAGCTGCTGTATTGATTGTCTCATTACGAGGCAGAAATTCCACAAGCAATATTCCTTTTCTGTCCTAAAAAACTGTGCACATGATTTTCCGGGCAGAAATCGTTTGCTTGAACTTCACTTGTTTGGGTGAATCTGAATGCTGCCATTCCATGGACTGTTGCTTTGATTCAGGTGTGACATAGGCCACCCATGATGGCCCATAACAATTTGGCTTAAGAAATCATCACCATCATTGTGGTACCACTCAAGGAAAGTCAATGCACTGCCTAAACGTTTGGTTTTGTGCACATCCATTAACATTTTTGGTACCCAACGTGAGCACAATTTTCAGTAATTCAAGTGCTCGGTCACAATGCCATACAAAACACTACGAGAAACATTAGGAAAGTCATCTCACAAGGAGGAAATCATAAAGCATCTGTCTTATCTCACCTTATTGTCCACTTTCTGCACCAAACTTTCATTAATGACCGAAGGGCGCCCACTCCGTTGTTCATCATACACATTTGTGCGGCCATCTTTAAGTGCTCTCACCCACTTTCTCACCATTCCATCGCTCATAATGTTTTGTCCATAAACTGCACAGATCTCACGATGAATGTTGATCAGTTTTAGGCCTTTAGCACAAAGAAATCTTATAAGAACCGTACTTCACAGTCGGCGGGACTCATGATTATCGGAGGCATCTTAAACACTCAGTGAACAACGTAAATAAGGAAGAATTAGACTGTAATGGCATCAATGGGTAGGCAAGAGATGCAGGTACCCAGTGCGCATGCACGGAACGCCAACCGTAGCGCTGCAGCCACGGTGTGACAAAACGGTACTTATTTAAAATTTAAATAATATTTCAAGATAAAGTAGAATGTCACATTCTGCTATCTTTAATATATCTGTAGTAATATCATCTACACCAGCCCCTTTATGTTTTTTCAACTTTCTTAATTTCCTTCGTGATATCCTCAGGATGAATTTCAAATACAATACAATACATTTTCCATTGATCCCAATATAAGAGACTGGGATGTAGAAAGTTGTTAATTTACAGATAAACAGTTGCATAACAAAATAATTCATACACCAGTAGATGTACAGTCATACCATACATGGTGCATTAAAAAATTCCATAACATAACAATATATACACCAGAAGATGTACAGTCATAGCATACACGGTACATTAAAAATTTCCATAACAAAATAATACATAGTCCACAAGATGTACAGTCATAGCATACATGGTAAATTAATTATGGAAACTACATTTCCACAAGCTACTGGCAGTTATTTTTTAGATACCTTAGAAATAAATTCTTTGACAGAATAGAAGGAGTTGTCAATTAAAAATTCTTTCAATTTTTTCCTGGATTTATTCTATCATCTGCTAGACATTTAATATGTGTTGGGAGCTTATTGCAGATATGTATCCCCAAATATCAGACCCCTTATTGAATAAATGACAATGACTTGTAATCCTTGTGAAGATCATTTATACTTGTAGTGCCATGATTGTGTATTTTACTATTTGTTTCAAACAAAGTATAATTTGTGACTACAAGGGACATGAATGTGTATATATACTCGGAAGCTAATGTTAAAACCCCTAACTTCTTGAACAGCTCTCTACATAAAGTTCTATTGCTAACCCCACACATAATTCTTATCACACACTTTTGGGCTCTGAACACTTTGTCTCTATGGGTAGAATTGCCCCAGAATATTATTCCATATGACAATAAGGAGTGAAAATAAGCAAAACATACTAGCTGCCTCATACGGATATCACCTATAGCTGAAATTATACAAATTGCAAAGGCCCTGCACCCAATCGCTTTAGTAAATCAGAAACATGTACTTTTCAATTTAAATTATGATCAATATATAAACCTAGAAATTTCACACTCTCTAACTCTTGAATGGACTGGCCTGCAAATTTTATGTCTGTATCTGGTGTTAATCTGTGTGATGTAATGAATTGCATATACTGAGTTTTATCAAAGTTTGAAGACAAGCAATTAGCTGTAAACCATTTATTAATCAGTTTAAAGACATACTTTGAAACATATTCTGTAGATAAATCTGGAGTATTTTTAATTCCATGGCTATATCAGGAAACTGAGGGGAAGGGTGTAGAGACACTTATAGATAAGGACGGAGAAGAAGTTACTGACGATTTGAAAAAGGCAGAGATTTTAAGTAACTGGTTCAGTGAAAGCATTAGGGACAGTGAATCAGAAACAGGAGGGTTTAATTTGGAGAACGAGCTTAACAACACAATTAGAATTGACGATAGTAAAAAATTTGATATCCATCCTGAGGAAATCATGAAGGAAATAAGAAAGCTGAAAAAAAAATAAAGGGACTGGTGAAGATAATATTACTACAGATATCTTAAAGATAGCCGGATGTGACATTGTACCTTACCTTGAAATATTATTTAAATTGAGTCTAAACACTTGCTGCTTATCACAGGACTGGAAAAGTGCAACAGTAGTACCGGTACATAAAGGAGGGGTGAGAAATAGAGTTGAGAATTACAGGCCAATCAGTTTGACATCAGTGGTAGGTAAATTAATGGAAAGATTGATATGCAACCACATCAGAAATATATGTGAGGAACGTAAGTGGTTTTCAAGCAGGCAACATGGTTTCAGGCAAGGATATTCATGCGAATCTCAGTTGGTGGCATATATGCAAGATATTTCAGATGAAATGGACAAGGGAGGCCAAATTGATAGTCTAGCACTAGATCTGTCTAAGGCGTTTGACAGAGTAATTTAATTTAATTTAATTTAATTTATTTTTAATTGCAATGGAGCACAGGCTCCGGTGGCAATTTCCCTACACACCCATCTTCCCCCTATCCTGCACCCACCTACATTTGCCCTCTACAAATTTTATCTTTAAATTCCTTCAAAGTTTTCGGTAAATTATTCATCATTTCTCTTGGTAACTCATTCCAATCCCTGACACCCTTACCTAAAAAAGAGAATCTTCCCACACCCTTGTGCCTGAAATCGAGTGCCAGCTTGTGGTCATGGTCATCTTTTCCCTTCCATGCACTACTTTTCATACCTATTGCAATATCTTTCCATGCCTCATCACCAGTATATGCCCTGTACACTCCCATGACCCTCCTCATCCTCCTCCTGTCTTACAATGAATCCCATTAGTAAATAAGGTAAAAACCATTGGAGTGAATGAGAAAGTGATTTGCTGGGTAGAAGAATTTTTAAAAGGTAGGAAACAGAAAGTTAGGGTAGGAAATGTACTATCAAAAGAAGTGGAAGTAAAAATGGGTGTGCCACAGGGTAGCATATTGGGACCATTGCTATTCATTATTCTAATGAATAATTGTGTTGATTGTTTACTATCTGATCTTAGGTTGTTTGCAGATGACATAATGCTATATAAAAGAATCAAAACGGTAGAGGACTGTAAACAGTTGCAGGGTGATCTGGACAGGATATCTAATTTGGTTGGCAAACATGGAATGAAGATAAATGCAAAGAAGAGTCAGCTTATTAGATACACAAATAAAAAACAAAATTTTAATTATGAATATAAGGTGGAGAAAGAATTGCTTGCTGAAGACTTGAAATGTAAATATCTTGGAATTACTTTTAATAAATAACCTTAGAAAGGATTACAATGAGATGGAAAACATAGAACTAATCGCAAATGGGAATGTGGAAATAGATCCCAGTAATATCAGCAATTTGTTTAATGAGTACTTCCTCAATGTAGGTGATTCCTTGAAGAAGAATACTGTAAAATCAGATAGGAGGCCCAATTACTCAATTAATCAATCAATATATCTATATGAAACTACAGAGGAATAAATACTTAATACTATTAATAATTTAAAAAATAAAAATGGGATGGTATAACAGTATTTGAATTGAAACAATGTAAGGAAGTGCTGGAGAAACCACTGGCGTATCTTATAAATGAAGCCATTGTGAATGGAATATTTCCAGAGTGCTTGAAAATTAGTTTAATTAGACCTGTTTTTAAAAAAGGCAACAAGGGAGAAATTAGTAACTACAGGCCTATTACTCTAACCTCTGTACTAAGTAAAGTATTTGAAAAATTATATTAGTAAGAATAAATAGTTTCCTGAGCCAAAATAACATTATTAACCCCTGCCAATCTGGTTTTCAAAGAGGACTATCCACTGCAACTGCTGTTATTAATTTTGTCCAAGAAATTCTAAGAAAGCTAGATGAAAAACAAAAAGTTGCTGGTTTATTTCTTGACCTCTCAAAAGATTTTGACTGTGTTGATAACAACCACTTACTTGGAAAATTAGAAAATTATGGAATTAAGGGATTGGCAAATAAATTACTATCTTCCTACCTCAAAAACAGACAACAGTTTACTGAAATTTATTTTAAAAATGGTGAATCTATAATAAAGATAAAATCTAAAATTGGTTTAGTTAGATGTGGAGTTCCTCAGGGATCTGTATTGGGTCCTATATTATTTGCTCTTTATATAAATGACATTTCTACACCAACTAACTGTAGAATTATAACATATGTAGATGATACTACAGCAGTATGTTGGGATAATGATGATTTATCATTAGAAGAAACTACTGCTAATGCCACTAATGAATTAACAAATTATTTTCATAAAAATGAGCTAATTTGCAACAAAAATAAAGCCAATTTAATAAAATTTGAACTAAGAAATCATAATATAGATAATAAGTTTAATCTTATTACAGATGAAGGAAACATATATGAAATAAGTGAGCATAAGTTCCTGGGAATATTTTGTTTGTAAAAAAAGTAAGCAAGGGAATCTTTCTAATGAATCATCTGTCTGAGGTTGTGGATAGAAGTGTATTAAAAATTGCATACTATGGAATAATCTTCCCTCATATCCTGTATGGAATTGAAATTTGGGGATCTTGTTGCCATTTCTACATGAATAGATTGTTAGTGCTCCAGAAAAGATGTATCAGGTTAATATTTAAGTTGGATAGGAATACACCCTGTAAATAAATATTTAGACAAGAAAACATTCTTACTATATTTTCACTATATATATATATATAGGGTTTTGTTACTGATTAGATGCAATCCAAAATATAATAACACTAATAGTGAAATTCATAATTATGACACTTGAATCTAAACTGATTTTCATATCAAAAGATATAACTCCAAGGCAGCAGATAGAAGTGCGTTTGAAATGGGAGCAAGACAATATAATAAGCTACCTACACATTTAAAGGCATTGACTGGAAATGAATTTAAAACTGAAGTAAAACATTGTCTATGTAATAAGGCTTTATATAATCTTAATGAGTTGTGAACTGTATTTAATAGCATTTCTCTATTGAATTATTGTAACTTAATGTTAATTTACTTACTCAAAGTTCCTGTCTTTGCAATGGAATTCATTTATATTGGAATTCATTATACTATAAGGTATTCTTGTTATGTAAGATGTATTGGTCCTTGCTAGAAACTTGTGCACACAATTATATTGGCAATAAACAATAAACAACAATAACAAACTTAACTGGGCAGGACACATAGGACAGGTGGTAGGAAAAGGTTTCAAAGTTCTGCACTTGTTGGAGAGAGTGATGAGGGGATGTACGAGAGAAGTCAAGGAAATGGGTTACAAAACTTTGGTCAGACCATTGCTCGAATATGGTAGTATAGTATGGGACCGCATTTTGCGTATCAAATACAGGAATTGGAGAGGGTGCAAAAAAGGGCTGCTAGATTTGTTTCTGGAAATTATCGCAGAATGCAATCAGTGACAGATGTGATAAAGGAGCTGGAATGGGATTCATTGCAAGACAGGAGGAGGATGAGGAGAGTCATGGGTGTGTACAGGGCGTATGCTGGCGATGAGGCATGGAAAGGTATTGCAGTAGGTATGAAAAGTAGTTCATGCTGGTGAAAAGATGACCATGACCACAAGCTAGCACTCGATTTCAGGCACAAGGGTGTGGGAAGATTCTCTTTTTTAGGTAAGGGTGTCAGGGATTGGAATGAGTTGCCGGGAGAGGTGATGAATAATTTACTGAAAACTTTGAAGGAGTTTAAAGATAAAATTTGTAGAGGGCAGATGTAGGTAGGTGCAGGATAGGGGGAAGATGGGTAAGTAGGGAAATTGCCGCTGGAGCCTGTGCTCCATTGCAATTAAATTAAATTAAATTAAATTCCTATGTTTGTGTCATCTGCACATTGGACAAATTTTGAGTTTTTAGATGAAACACAGGGTATATCATTTATATACATTAAAAACAATAGTGACCCCAATAGACAACCCTGAGGTACTCGGCATCTGATTAATTTCCACTCAGAAAACAGTGGACCTCTTACGGCAGCCTTAAAATTCTCAATTGATACTTTCCGTTTTCTGTTTAGAAGGTAAGAACTAAGCAGTGCCATCTATACCATAATACTTTAGTTTCTGTATCAGAATTTTGTGATATATGCAGTAAAATGCCTCCGATTAGTCACAAAAAATTCCCACAGAAATTAATTTATCATTTATTCCTTCTAAAATATTGTCAGTGAATGCAAATATAGCTTGTTGTGTTGAATGACCCTTTTGAAAAACAAATTGTGATTTCGTTAGAATATTATTATTTTTAAGGTGTTCATAAACCCTGTTGTACATTGCTTTCTCAATAACTTTGGAAAAGGCTGTTAGTAATGAAATTGGTCGGTAATTCAATATGGCTGCCTTATCTCCTTTTTTTATAGAGTGGTTTAACTACAGCATACTTAAGCCTTTCTGGAAAAGTACCCTCAAGTAAAGATATATTAAACAGATAACTTAGTACAGTACTTAATTCTGTTGAGAACAATTTAATTAATATGCTAGAAATCCAATTATAACCACTTGAGTATTTGCTCTTAAGAGATCTGATAATTTTTCTTATTTCTTCTGTAGTAGCTAATTTTACAGACATAGAGTTAAATTTTTCTTGGAAGACTGTGCTGACAAAATCCATACTGTGTGTCACTGAGCTATTAGCAGTCAATTTATCAGCAACAGATAAAAAATGTTATTAAATATATCAGCCATTGAAAAATTAGATTCTACTGAATTTTCTTTGATAAAAATACCATTACTTGTTTGATTACTTTTTCCTATTTCCTGTTTTACAATGTCCCATATTGTCTTAATTTTATTTTTGTAGTACATTCTTTTAGATTCTTTAATAACCTTTTTCAGTAATTTGCAGTACTGTTTGCAATGTGTTTTAAAATTAGCATTCTCACTGTTCCTAGAGGCAATATATAACTTCCTTTTATAAATGCAAGATGTTCTAATGCCAATAGTTATCAAAGGTTTTTGTTCTTTTTGAGAAGCACGACACTTTTTAAAGGGAAAGGAACTTTCAAAGTAATTTAATACAATGCTACTAAAAATTTTGTATTCTTCATCCTAACCTTGAGCACTGTATACCTGTTCCAGTTTGTGTTATTAAGGCACTTTCTAAAACACCGAGCGTGGTGGTGTAACGGATAGCGTTCTGGCCTCGCATTCAGGAGGACGGAGGTTCGAATCCCCGTCCGGGCATCCAGATTTGGGTTTTCCATGGTTTCCCCAAATCACTCCAGGTGAATGCCGGCCGGGATGCTTCCTTCAAAAGGCCATGGCCGAATTCCTTCCCATTCCTTGCCCCCATCCTTTCCCGTCTCTAAAGACCACGTTGTTAAAAAGGGACGTTAAACTGTTAAAAAAAAAAAAACTTTCTAAAACAAGTAACTGATTCTTCATTTATTACAAGCTGAAGTTTAAAAACATTTAGAGCTAGTTTCCATTGAAGTGTTTTGGCCTATTCATTTCTAATTGTGTTGTTAAGTTCATTCTCCAAGTTAGACCCTCCAGTTTCTGATTCATTGTTCCTAGTGCTTTCACTAAACCAGTTACTTAAAATCTCTGCCTCTTTCAAATCCTCAGCAATTTCTTCTCCATCTTTATCTATAAGCATCAGTCAATGGACCCCCTGCAGTGACAATACTCTTCATAAACCCATTTTTAGACCCCTTCTAAGCTATTATTAAGTCCTTGTTTAGTGGTTTTAAACATTCCCTGCTACCCTGCTTACCAACATCTTTAACCTCATCACCTCCATATTATAGTACATCAGTTCTCTACTTCTCTTTATTTTCTGTTTGGAGTAAATTTTTGTTCTCCCTTTCTTATTATCTCCTTGAACTCTTTCCACCATGAATCTACTGTACTTGTACCTTCCTTCCATTTGCTGAAACATTCTCTGAAATATCTTTTCAAGTTCAAAATCTGTGACTTTTATAACTGTACTTATTTACCCCTTCAGTTTAGGTTGGTGGTTAACTGAATCCTCTAATATCCATCAGAACTGCTTCATGATTACTTATTACTTTAGTTTCTTGACGCTCCACAAGATTATCATTGGGCTTTATTAGGAATATATCCAAAATATTTTGTGTTTTGCTCTACCAATAGTATAAATCCTCATTCCCTTATCAATGTATTTGCAAATCTCTGTTTCCTTGTGTTATTAATCTCATTTCCTTCCCAATTTACACCTGGTAAACTTAAATCCCCACCAATAATGACTATTCTATTCTCACCTCTGAAATCTGAATATGAATTTAATTTCTCCCCAAAAGTCTCATATTTATCTGTCAATTTACTGCTGCAGTAAGCAGCCAACACCCTGATTTTTATCTTTTATCACCCCAGCAATCTATCCCAAGTAACTCATGGTCATGATCTATTAACACCAGTGAACTGTGGTAGTTTTTGCTAACTGGTATGAAAACTCCTCCAAAAATTGCTCCTCAGTCTCTGCGGTACACTCTGCAGCCATTGGGAAAAATCTCATTGTCTAGTACTTCTTCTTTTAACCTAGACTCTACCCCTATAATTACTTGTGGTACATGTATCTATATTTAGTTTGAAAATTCTATTACTTTGTTCATTATACTTCTACATTTTAGCAGTAACATCCTTATTACTCTCTTTGTATTTTCAGCACTAACCTCCTCCTTAACAGTTCGGCCCTAGTGAGTTTCGGTATTGTTTTAGCAGGTTCATATATTTCTTTATCATCTGTGATTTTTCCACTATGAATATACAATCAGTATCACTTCGATAATCTATTTCCATCCCTTTATCAACAGCCCCTAACCTAAAAAAGGCACAGTCTGACCACATCATCACTGGGAACAAGTTCTCTCACAGCTTTAGGTAACAACTCAGAAAGTAACCCCTTGCCCCTTCTATGTAGTTGTAGGCCATGCCTAGTGAAAACCCACCTACCAACAGCGTTCACAGGCACAACACAATCCCCAAGTCTGAACTGACAACTGTAAATTGACAACTTTCCACATCCCACAGAGCCAGTCTCTTATATTGGGATCAATGGAAAATGAATGTATTGTATTGTATATTGTATTGTATACTAATGCCTTCCCCAAGTAGCATTTCCGTTTCCACATTTACCTGCATCACAGCATAGTTCAATTGTGGCCAGTCATGGCGACTTAGGACCTGCATCAGCTCAATTGTGTTATGCTCTGCCTCCTTCACCACCTTCCTCAGGTCACTCTATATACTATAACTTGTGTTTCTATCAGTACCCCACACCTCTAACTGTCACTACTCTATCATCCTTAGTGAAACTCCTACTAAGTGAACCTATATCCTCTATTACCTGACCTAATGTGGCACTAGGTTTGAGAAAACATGTGACCTGGTAACCTGTGCCTAACTGATCCTGCAGGAGAGGCCAAAACCTCTCCCCTGGTCACTACCTAGCAGCAGAAGCATTTTTTCCCTAATCTTTCCTTGCAAGTCCTTATTCCTAAAGGCCCGCTGCAACTTACCTACTCCTACATCTACATGAGGCTCTTCTCCTCCTGACCCTATGAACAGGTCAATCCTATTTTTCCCCACAATTTCTGAAGTTTCTGGCTTCTTTGTCCTATTAACCATATTTCTCCGACGCCTGTTACCAGCACCCACCCATCCTTCTTAACTTCCTTCAATCCACGATCTCTACATTCTGCCTCTAATGCACACTGGAGTTTATATGCATGCTTCTGTTGTAGAAGCATCATGGGTATGTGAGAATCCAGCATCATAGTGGTGTTTACAGTTTTGAAATTTAATTTACTGAAATATTTCGACTTTTACTGAAGTACCACAGCATTACAATGTTGTTTTACTACAATGTGAAATTTATTCTTAAACTGCTCATCATTCCATTGGAATGTTAATTAACTTGCTTACAAGTTTTATTATATAAATATTTCAGTCCTTTTCACATTAGCAGGCTATTACTTTATTTACATGCTGTACTGAAATCCTGAAACATTTTCAATTTATTATAGTACATTCACAACCTTAATATCACATTTTGGAAATTTCTTAAGTCTTTGTACAGGCAGTTTTACTGAAATAATCCAGTTGTTCTTAAAGTACCCCATATTCAATTAGTTGCAGTTAGCCAAGTTTACACATATCTGTCATGTACAAATGTTAATGGATTAAAACAGTTAGAATCAGGATGTAATAAACACCAACTTAGAATTCTTCATTTAAATATACAATATTTATCCAATAAGATAGAATTGCTTGAAAATTTTATCAATATTGTTACTGCAGATATTGCTATAATCACTGAGCATGGTCTAAAAAAGGATGAAATCAAATTATGAAAAATCAAAAATTACAAACTTATCAACTTCTTTAACTGTACAAATCACAAAAGGTGGTGGTGATGCAATATATGCAAAAAATGGGATAAGAGTAAACAAACTGAAAGGTATTAATAAATTTTGTTGCGAAATGTCTTTTGAGATTGCAGGAATAACTGTGTCAAACAGCTCCAGGAAGCTAATTATAATAGGTGTTTATAGATCTCCTAGTTCTAAAATAACTGATTTTATTGACCAGATGGACCTGCTACTAAGAAACATTGACAAATGTAATACAGATATTGTTCTAGCTGGAGATTTCAATGTAAACTTAGACATAAATGATGTAGATTATATAAAACTTTCTGATATTTTAAACATGTACAATATTAGAGACACAATATTCTCCCCAACAAGAATCACTGTAAATACTTCAAAAACAATTGACCATATTGCTACTAATTTAAATGGGAAATGTATTCTGACCAATTTAATAAATAGCTACTTGTCAGACCACCAGGCTCAGTACATAGATGTACTAAACTTTTCAGGCAAAAGTGAGATATGTGAAAAAAGGGAACTTAGAATAATAACTGATGATAACACCACTAAACTTAAGAATCACCTTTCAAATGAGTCCTGGATAGATATATACACTCCTGATAGTGTAAACTGTAAATGAGATGCATTTTTCAAAATTTTTAATAAATCATACAATAATTTTTGCCCAACTATCATAAAGAAAGTAAAGATAAACCAAGTAACCAAAATTAAGCTACCACCAAATGTCAAAGCAAATCATGAAAAAATGAAAGATATGTACCACAAGTACAAGTCCTCAGGTATTACTTATTACAAAGATATGTATAAACATTATAATAAAACATTTCAAGTAGACCTGCGGAACCTGAAGGCTGAAGTGTATAGCAAGAAAATAATTAATTCCAATAACATTGGAAAGACTAGCTGGGGTATAATAAATAACCTTAGAAAGGATTACAATGAGATGGAAAACATAGAAATAATCTCAAATGGGAATGTAGAAGTAGATCCCAGTAATATCAGTAATTTGTTTAATGAGTACTTTCTCAATGTAGGTGATTCCTTGAAGAAGAATAGAGTAAAATCAGATAGTAGGCCCAATTACTCAATTAATAAATCAATGTATCTTTATGAAACTACAGAGGAAGAAATACTTAATACTATTAATAATCTAAAAAATAAAAATACTTGTGGATGGGATGGTATAACAGTATTTGTATTGAAACAATGTAAGGAAGTGCTGGTGAAACCACTGGCGTATCTTATAAATGAATCCATTGAGAATGGAATATTTCCAGAGTGCTTGAAAATTAGCTTAATTAGACCCGTTTTTAAAAAAGGCAACAAGAGAGAAATTAGTAACTACAGGCCTATTACTCTAACCTCTGTTCTAAGTAAAGTATTTGAAAAAATTATCTTAGTAAGAATAAATAGTTTCCTGAGCCAAAATAGCATTATTAACCCATACCAATATGGTTTTCAGAGAGGACTATCCACTACAACTGCAGTCACTCATTTTGTACATGAAATTCTAAGAAAGCTAGATGAAAAACAAAAGGTTTCTGGTTTATTTCTTGACCTTTCAAAAGCTTTTGACTGTGTTGATAACCACCACTTACTTGCCAAATTAGAAAATTATGGAATTAGGGGATTGGCAAATAAATTACTGCCTTCATACCTCAAAAACAGACAACAGTTTACTGAAATTCATTTTAAAAATGGTGATTATATAATAAAGATAAAATCGAAAACTGGTATAGTTAGATGTGGAGTTCCTCAGGGATCTGTATTGGGTCCTATATTATTTGCCCTTTATATAAATGACATTTTTTACACCAACTAGCTGTAGAGTTATAACATATGTAGATGACACTACAGCAGTATGTTGGGATAATGATGATTTATCATTAGAAGAAACTACTGCTAATGCCACTAATGAATTAACAAATTATTTTGATAAAAATGAGCTAATTTGTAATAAAAGTAAAACAAATTTAATGAAATTTGAACTTAGAAATCATAATGTAGATAATAAGTTTAATCTGATTACAGATGAAGGAAACATCTATGAAATAAATGAGCATAAGTTCCTTGGAATATACGTGGATAAGTTTCTAAGTTGGAAAGCTCATGTTAATTATGTTTGTAAAAAGTAAGTAAGGGAATCTTTCTAATGAATCAGTTGTCTAAGGGTTGTGGATAGAAGTGTATTAAAAATTTCATACTATGGAATAATCTTCCCACATCCTGCATGGAATTGAAGTTTGGGGATCTTGTTCCCATTTCTACATGAATTGATTATTAGTGCTCCAGAAAAGATGTATTAGGATAATATATAAGTTGGATAGGAATACACCCTGTAAAGAAATATTTAGGCAAGAAAATATTCTTACTATATTTTCACTATATATATATATATAGGGTTTTGTTACTGATTAGATGCAATCCCAAAATTTAATAACACTAATAGTGAAATTCATAAATATGACACTCGAATAAAAACTAACTTACATATCAAAAGATATAACTCCAAGGCAGCAGATAAAAGTGCGTTTGAAATGGGAGCAAGACAATATAATAAGCTACCAACACATTTAAAGTCATTGACTGGAAATGAATTTAAAAACTGAAGTAAAACGTTATCTATGTAATAAGGCATTATATAATCTTAATGAGTTGTGAAACTATATGTAATAGAATTTATATTTAATTATTGTACTATATGTTAATGTTAATTACTAACTCAAAGTTCCTGGCCTTGCTATGGAACTTATTTATATTGGAATTCATTATATTATAAGGTATTCTTGTTGTGTAGATGTATCATTGATATTGGAATTCATTATATGTACTATAAGGTATTTCTTGTGTATGATGTATTGGTCTTGCTAGAAACTTGTGCACACAAGTACATTGGCAATAAACAATAAACAATTTATACCACTTAGCAGTTATGACAGATTACTGGGTAATGACAATTGCTTACAAGTAGCATATGCTTAATTTTATGTTCTTAGCCTCTACAGTCTTGATCCAGTTCACATTTCACATTATCCCGATTTACCTTTAGTATGGAAATTACCTCCCAGATATTATCATGATTCATTATGTATTTTCACAATAGTCAAAGATATATTTGTTATACATTACAAACAAGTTATAACATTTCACTCTGTGGTTTTGACTGCAGTAGCAGCACTTTGTTCGCTGTAAATGATACACTGACGTTTGCGCATTCTACCACATGTGTGTTCTCAGTCAGGTCTGTAATATAGCCTCAGTTTCGCTTTAACAGTGACAGTATTACTTATTTAATAATTATTCATTTGATTTGTTCCTACAATGATCACCTCTGGTATTGCAAGCCAACTATCCCCAATAAGGTTTTTCCTGTTGTTATGTTACCAAAATTTATCTGTAAAGTCAATATTAATCTATCTATAATACTGTATAAATACTAATCTACCCACCACCACAATCCCTGAATAATCTGCCAGCCATTGCCCTAGTGGATTTTCAGTAGGAAAGGATAGGCCAACTCATCGGTACTGCTTATGGAAGTTTCTGTAATATACTGTTTACTCTTATCCATAGTTATTTTCTGTATGCTGACATATTTGGCCATGCGACTTCCCTTGGCCGGTCCCTATGACCGACTGCCAATTTGTTCAGATATATTCTTTTGTGCAGTTGAGATACCTTGTTTGCCATATTTTCGAGAATACTCCATGATCGCTCATCTAGAATTATGTTTCGTGTTGATCTACTCTGTTCTATGTTGATATCCAGTGGTCTTACTTCTTCCTTTAAATATTAAGAATAATACTCGTTTTTTATATTTAGTAACCACTTTTATTAAAGAAATTAAATCAACTTTTGCTTACACATCTTTTGTCTTCTTGCTGTCAACCATAGTATAATAGAGCATAGAGTATACAACGAATGAATGCATAGATAATATATTCCTACAGAGTTGCCAATATAAATGTATAATTACCAACACGCCTCCTTACATTTATATTGCAATCTACAGGTAACACAAGTAATCCGAATCTTAAAATTACATTAAAGAACAGGTTCATAAAACTTGATAGTTTCATATAGACAACTTACTAATATACTATTCTCTAATTTTTAATGTTTAAGGATTCTCTGAATTTAAGAAATTTGACACTTCCCAAAGCATTAGTTAATACATCTGCAATATTATTTTCAGACTCTATTTTAATAACATCAATAAACTTTTCTTTGACATTTTCATGAATATAATGGTATTGGACCTCAATGTGTTTAGAGTTCTTAGTAAAATTTCCATATTTAGCTATTGCTACAGCGCCTGAATTATCTTCATACATTTTTACTGGTTTACAAATTTTAATAAATACATCATTAATTAGGCTTCTTAGGAAATTGATTTCAGTTACTGCTTCTGACAGGGCAATATATTCTGCAAAGGTAGAAGATTTTGTCACACAGTTTTGTTTTTTAGATTTCCACAAGATAACATTTCCATACAATCTAATTACATATCCGGTAGTAGATTTTCGGTCTAACACATCTCCTGCCCAATCAGAATCAACATAGCAATCCAATATATCAGCATCGTAGTTTTTATAATATTTTAGTTTTAATGTCTTAGTCAAAAACAAATATTTCAACACCCTAAGAGCATACTTAAAATGTGTCTCATTACAACAGTTTTGAAAACGACTTAAATAGTTTACAGAGAATGATATATCTGGTCTAGTACCATAACTAACATACAACAATGCTCCTATTAAATTTCTATACTTGATGTCTTCATTTAATTCACATTTTTCTAATTTCAAATTTATTTCCATAGGTGTTTTGTATAATTTAGCATTTTCAATATTATAGCGTTTTGCTAAAGATTCAATGTAACGTTCCTGACTCAGAGTTAAAATGTTATTTTGTTCATAGTTATACTCAATGTCTATACCAATGTAATTTTTTACTCTACCTAAATTTTTCATTTTGAATTTATCTGAAAGCTTGTTTTTAATATTGTTAATAACATTTTGGTCTCTGCAGCAAATCAACAAATCATCAACAAATAACAAGATATAAACAGTTACATCTTCTTCTTTTTTGAAATATAAACAGTAATCATATTTGCATCATTCAAACTCTAGTTCAGTCAAAAAAATGTTGAAACATTCAACCATTGCGCGTGGGCTCTCTTTTAGGCCATACAAAGATTTGTTTAGCTTATAAACTTTATCAGAGCCATCTTCATAACCTGTTGGCTGCTTTACATAAACTTCTGACAAAACTTTACTATTTAGAAATGCAGTCTCTACATCCATTTGATGGATTTCCATAGAATTTTGACAACAATATGACAATAAAAGCTTTAAGGTTGGCATTTTCGCTACAAGAGAATAAGTATCATCTACACAGTCAGTTTGTTGAAAACCTCTAACTACTAATCGGGCTTTATACTCACTTTCACTCTTCTTTTGTATACCCATTTCAACATCAATCACCTTTTGTCCTTGGTTGGCTTGTCAACGAGTGTCCATGTGTTGTTTTTCACTAGGCTGTTCATCTCATGGTCCATGGCTGCCTTCCATTAATTTGCATCATCGCAGTTCACCCGCCTCCTGAAAGTTCTCTGGTGTCATAGCATCACAGTAGTTTACACTGATACAATAATAGCCAAACTCATCAGCAAATCGCGTTGGAGGTTTAACTGTCTTTTTGATTTCTTTTCTGTCCATTTCTTCATCAATTTCTACATAATTGTTACTGTTTTGGTGTATCTGTATCATTTCCTCCACACATTCTGGATTATCCTTTTCAATTGTCTTTTTCCTCTTCCAAATTTTCCTTTTAATTCCTTTTCCTTCTTCAAATTTTTCATCTCTCTCATCTTGAAATCCACACAATGTCACGTCTTCTTCTACAATATCACAATGTCTGGCTACTATTACTTGTTGTTAATTAATACTCTATATCCAGTGTCTGTATAGCCAAGTAAAATTCCAGGTTTCTGCTTTCTTGTCCCATTTAGATTTTCTTCTCTCTTCTGGTATTCGTACAAAGACTCTACAGCCATACATTTTCAGATACTTCATTGTAGGCTTCCTTTTGAAAAATATTTCATACGGACTTTTCTTTTCTATAGTATTAATCAAGGTTCTATTTTTGAGGTAGGCAGCTGTTTTAATTATTTCTGGCCAATATTTTCTTCCAACTTTAGCTTCTGATAAGAGACATCTTGCCATATCCATTAGAGGACCGGTTATACCTCTCTGCAGTTCCATTTAATTCGTGAACATATGCTGGACAAGGTTTTATAACGATTCCTTTCTCTCTTGCAAACTGAAAAACTCTTGAATTTATATATTCGGTACCATTGTCACAACGTAATTCTTTTATTGTCTTATCAGTGAGGTTTTGTACTTCATTAACATATTACACTAAGCAATCATATACTTCATCTTTTGTCCGGATACAACAGACTTTAAACCGTTTGCTGTAGTCATCTATAAAACTTAAAAAGTATTTTTCACCATGGTCTCCTACTGTTTGATGAGGACCATTCAAATCTGTATGAACTATTTGTAGTATATCATCTGCTTTTCTTCTGATATTATGAAAAGGTAAGTTATGCATTTTTATTTTCTATGCATGTCACACACCTAAAATATTCTTGTTCAGTCTCTTTAGGCAATCCTTCCAATGTTTCATTCTTGCACATCATTTCTAAATTATTGAAGTTTACATGTCCCAGCGTACAGTGTAATTTCTCTTTCACAGTAATTTTACTTTACTTAAATTTGCTTTCAAGGTATTTTCATTCACATAGCTTCTCATCTTATATAATCTTTCATCTATAATTGCAACCCCTATCACCTTTCTATATGGGTTATATATTTTTGCCAATCTCCCCTTTGACACAATTGAGTTTTTTGTCTGTAATTCTTGAGTAACTTAATAAGTTCTCTTTCATTTCTTTAACATAGAACACATTTTTCAACATCACTTCTGATTTTTTTTCCATAAACCATAAAATTTACCTTTATATTTCCAATCTTTTCAGCTTGTAGTATTCTACCATCACCAATTTTGACTTTTACAGGTTTCTTTAATGTCTCACAAGATTCAAAGTATTCATCCGTGTTAATAATATGGTCTGTACAGCCGCTGTCAAGTAACCATTCTATTTTCTCCTTTTTTTTCATTTGTTGTTGTATTATTTGCGATAGTTGTATGAAAACTATTCCCATATTGCTCATGATGATCATTTCTGGGTCGCTCATTATTATAATGTCCTCGTCCATGAAAGTTTCTTGCATTATATGTACCTCGTCCTCTACTGACGGAATATCCACGTCCTCTACTTCCAAAATATCCGCGACCTCTATTCATAGAATATCCACGACCTCGACCTCTTTGTGTATATTCAGTACGAGTACGACATTCTTTTTGGTTTAAAACAGTTTGTGTGTGACGCTGATGATGTCTTAGTTTCTGCTCGAAAAGCATTAGAGCTGTCACGTGATGTCTCATTTGATTCTTCTTCGGTCCTTTTCAATTTTATTTTACTTTTCAAATAATCTACTGTTCTGTCCTTTTCAGGGAGCACGTCAATCAAGTCCCCAATATGACTATAATTCTGCGGCAAAGATTTCAGCATATAATTCAGTTTTTCTTGTTCTGATATTACCGCCCCGGCTTGTTTCAGTTCGTTTACACACTTTTCAAAGTCGTCGAAGAACAAAGACACTTCTGCGTAATTTTTCAATTTGACATTTTCGAGGTTATGTCGGCATACAATTTGCAAAGCCGTCGACTTTTTCAGATACATTTCATCAAACTTTTGAATGATTTCGTAGGCCGTCTCTAATTCACTTATGTATTCCAATTGTCTGTTCGTTATTGCGCTGTAAATATAGTTGGTAGCTTGAATATCACGATCGTCCCATGTGGCATCGTCGGCAGATGTTTTAGGTCGCATTACTACATCTTTACACTTTTTGAATTGTAGGAACTTGAGAATACGTATTTTCCAATTGCTATAGTCTGAACCATCGAAAATTGGAATGTTAATATCACTATTTTTCGCCGCCATTTTCACGTAGATGATCTTTTTATATTTTTCTTGTTTGCACACAAAAATCCTTGTTTTCACTTTAGTCCTTTTAAAAACCACGCTCTGCTACCATTTTAATATTAAGAATAATACTCGTTTTTATATTTAGTAACCACTTTTATTAAAGAAATTAAATCAACTTTTGCTTACACATCTTTTGTCTTCTTGCTGTCAACCATAGTATAATAGAGCATAGAGTATACAAACGAATGAATGCATAGATAATATATTCCTACAGAGTTGCCAATATAAATGTATAATTACCAACACTTCCATTATCAGACATTCCCATATTATATGTTCTGGGATTCCATCTGCCCGCACAAGCATAAGATCGCTTCTTTCAGCCCTCTTTGATACAGTAGGCAGTTATGCCGGCCACGCCCAGTGACATAACGTATTAGGGCAGGTGTGGAGTTAAAATATTTAAATTTCAGTCGTTCTTGTATTTTCGGAAAGATGCTGTATAGTCTTCTGCCTGATGAACTAGTATTCCACTGCTCCTGCCATTAAGCAAGAAGTGCATGTTGATTTCTACTGCATTCTGTGCAACTGTTCCCACAGTCTCCCGAACCCTGGCTTGATTTCGTTTTCAAAATCAGTAAATGGCACCTCTACTTCTCACTTTGAAATCCTGTGGGGAGTTGCTAGTCCCCCATCAGACACCCCCAGGTGGTGGATCAGGAAATGCCTCCCAGATATGGGTGATACCGGGCAAATGAAATACTCAGAGCAGACAAAAATTAGCACCTGCATTAGCAAGGCAAGCAGCATGCCAAGTAGCTCCCGGGATAAGGAGACATCCTCTACCAATGGCCTTTTGTGGGGCACATGAGTAGGTAAAGAACCAGGGCAATCTCTTGCCCTAGGGAGAAGAAATCATCCCTAAAGGTGGAGGAACCAGTAGATGGTCAACGGCATGAGAATGTGGAAGGCAATGGGAAACCAACACATTAAAGATCCTAAAGGATTCCCCAGAAAGATCATGGTGATAGCACTTCAAGTAAAATGTTCTGGAGTAATATCCCCTCGTTCGTATCTCCGGGAGGGGAACACATTGAAGTGTGGGAATGGGATACAGAGAAGGGAGAGAATGAGGATAGGAATATGGAATGTTAGCTCTCCTGCAAGCAGAAAAATTAGAGAATTTGAAACAGAAGATAAAGATAAATAAGTTGGACATTTTAGGAATATGTGAAGTTAGATGGGTGGGAATGGAGAATTCGAAAGCGGAGTGTATCAATGTTATTATTTGGAAGAGGAGAGGATTGGGAATTTAGGAGTAGCCATTGTAATAAGGAATGCTATGAAGAATAAAGTAATCAAAGTGGAATGTATAAATGGTAGAATTATGTATATGAGACTAAAAGGAGAAAAGAAAGATATAGTTTTGATTCAAGTGTACATGCCGACAAGCCAGCACTCGGATGAGGAAGTGGAGGGATGTTATAATGTGCTGGAGGAAATTATAGACAAGGAAAAGAGAAATTCTTGTTTTATGATGATTGGGGACTGGAATGCAGTGGTTGGAGAGGAAAAGGATTAGGGAACAATTGGCAAGTATGGACTTAGTATGCGAAATGAGCGAGGAGAGAGGCTGGTAAGCTTCTGTAAGGAAAAGGAATTGGTAGTGGGAAACACTATTTTTGAAAACCACAAAAGAAGAAGGTGTACTTGGACCTCTCCCTTTGTGGGAAAGAGGTATCAGATTGACTATATACTAATCCAGAACGGTATAAGAATTGGTTAATAAAGCAAAAACTTACCCAGGAGCTGATGTTAATTCTGATCGTAATCTTGTTGTAGCAGAAATAGAAATGAGACTGAAAAGAATTAAGAAAGGGAAGATAGTAAAAAAGGTTCAATACTTATGCTCTTAAAAAGGAAGAACAAGGTAGAGAAATAGAAAAAATCTTTATAAATGAATGGGTTAGAGGAAATATAAATGAGAATGTGGATGAGAAATGGGTAAGGATGAAGGAGAGTGTGAAAAGAGCTGCTGCAGAAGTAATAGGATTTAAGAAAAGCAGTAGAATAAAGAAAGACTGGGTGACTGAAGCAATGCTACAGAAGATAAAAGAGAGAAGGAAGTGGAAAAACACAGGCACTGAGGAGGGGAGAAGGAAATACAGAAAATTAAATAATGAATTGAAAAGAGAAGTGGAGAAAGCAAGAGAGAACTGGATGAGAAGTAAGTGTGAACAGATAGAGCAATTAGAAAGAGAGGGAAAATTTGACTTGATGTATAAAGAAGCCGTACAGATATGCTTTCAAGGAAAAAGAAGAACAGTGGGGCTGGGAGTGGAAAACAAGGATTGAATGTTAGCCAGAGAGGCTCATGAAATACAGCAAAGAAGGAAAGAATATGTAGAAAAATTTGAATGATCTGCAACACTGTCCGAAGGATTTGGCATTAGAAGAAGAAGAAAAAGTCAAAAAGGATGAGATGGGAGGCCATATCCTGGAGGGGGAGGTGGAGAAGGCTTTGGCAGAGATGAAGAACAAGAAAGCCTTTGGGATCGATGAATTACCTGTAGAAATTCTGAAAAGTTTGAAAGATGAGGGAAGAAGAGACTATATTTGTGCAATGAGATATATGAAGAGGAGAATGACCAAAAGACTTTTTTACAACAGTGTTGATATCAATTGAAAAGAAAAGAATGCAGTAAAATGTGAAGAGTTCAGAACCATTAGTCTCTTATGCCAAGCTACTGAGATTTTATTAAGAGTGCTAAATAGATGAATATCTAGTAAACTGCCCATGTCAATTGCTGTGGAACAGTTTGGATTTCAAAAAGGAAGAAGCACAAGATGCTATTGGTTTGCTGAGAACAATAGGAGAAAGATACATTGAAAGGGAAAAGAAAATTGTTACATGGTTTTCATAGACCAGGAAAAGGCTTTTGGCAGAGTACAATGGGTGAAGTTAATGACAATTCTAAAAAAAAAGAAGGTATTGATTGGAAGGAAAGAAGGCTAGTAAGTAAATTATACATTGAGCAAGGAGTGAGAGTGAGGAATGATCTTACAGAAGAGGGAAAGATTGGAAGAGGTGTAAGACAGGGAAGTTGTTTATCACCCATATTATTTAACATATATTTGGAGAAAATTATGAAAAGAAGTTTAAGAGGTAAAGGAGGTGTATGCATGGGTGGACATACGATTACCTGCATAATGTTTGCTGATGACATGGTTTTGCTGGCAGAAAGTGTCAAGATACTCAGAAGAATGTTAGATACTTTAGACAAAGGGTGTGAGGAAATCGGAATGAGAATCAATAGGACTAAAACTAAATGTATGATAGTGGGAAAGAGTAAAAAAGAAATGATGATAATGCTGCAAGGTGAAATAATTGAACAAGTGGAATCCTTTAAATATCTCGGGAGAATTGTGAGTGGCAATATGAGCTGCAAGAAGGAGGTAAAAACTAGAATAACAATGGCAATGGAAGCTTTCAATAGAAAGAAAATTTACCATGGTGAAGGCTGGACAAAACCTTTAGGAAAAAATTAGCTAAATGTTTTGTATGGAGTGTAGGAGTGTATGGAGCAGAAACATTCAAGATCTAAAGAGGTTGGAAGCTTTTAAAATGTGGGTATGGAGGAGGATGGAGAACACAAGTTGGGAGGACAAAGTAAGGAATGAGGAAGTGCTGAAACGAATAGGAGAGAAAAGGTCACTCATAAAAACAATAAGAAACAGAAAAAAGAACTGGTTTTGGTAAGTGCTGAGGAACGAATGCCTGCTTAAGACTGCTCTGGAGGGGACTGTAAATGGAGAGAAGAGAAGAGGTTGGCGAAGGATGAAAATGATGGATGAAATAATGATAAATGGGAGATATATGGAAACTAAGAGAATGGCGGAACAGAGGGAGGCATGGAGGGCTGTCACTGTGTAACATCACAGGGAGAATTACGGTGTTATAATATCGCAGGCACGCGGGAGGATTATCTCAGGAGTAACAGAACAAAAGAGGTAGACGTTGTTTGGTTGGAGAAAGTGAGAGAGCGTATGCAGTATCAGAGTGGATTGAGAATTAAATAGATATATATCTGGTGGTTTGCGACGGTCTACGGTATCTGAGAGAACTAGAATGGAATAAACAGTAAATGTATCAAACGTAGATTCTTTGATTTACGTTACATGGCGCAACGTGACAGATACGAACCTGCAGTTAAAAGTGAAAATTACGAAGAGTGTAATTAGCACGAAAACGCGCTAAAAAAAAGATAAGTGGTGAAAGAAAAAGGAATCGTTTAAGACAAACCATAATTGTTGAGAGTATAAGTTGCTCCAACGAACTGAAGGTCAGCGACCGTAAACCGAGTTTTGGAAGGCGGAGGAAAGCAGAGACGTTGAGCGAAGACTACACTATACACGACGGTGGCGGCGCTTGGTGGCGGCTGAAGGATATACTCAGTCGACACAGGAATTCATTCTGCGTGGGTGGAGCCATTGCTGAGGTGCTGAGGGTAATAGCAGTCCGAGCGTTCCAGATAGCGCCGACGTATCAAAAGGAAAGAAAGACCATTTTATTGATGCGCGCGCAAGCTGACTAGCAGTTACCTCCCTAAAATTTTTGTCTTACTGAGAAAAGAAAAAAAATCTATAAAGCATTCTTTGACATCGTATCTCATCTTGTTGTCATCAGTGATGACAGATTAGCCTTGTCATAAAACTGACAAGGAAATGATTTTTTTCTTTTGAGCCATAGACTGTTTTTTACTGCTTAGGAAAGTGCTTGTGTAGTCAAGGAGTAGCTTTGCATAGCTTGTAGTGTTGGTGTAGTTCCTTTTTTCAATATAGCTTAATATTGTTCTGGGTAAAATGAATAGTCAATCAGAAAAGGTTACTGTAGCACAGGAGGAAATTCCTGAGCATAGTGATGTGTCAGTAGTAGACATGCTTCGTGCATTTCAGGAAACATTTATGAGGTCCTTTCAGGAATTAAAGGAAGATAATATTGCCTTTCAAAAGTCGATTAAAGAGGAATTGACTCATTATAGGGAACTTTTTGTTAAACAAAATATTGAACCCTCTTCCAAACTGAACCAGTATCATTCTGATAAGGCGGAAGATTACAGTCGGGATTTGGGAGAAAATCTTACGGGGAAGTACTCGATAGCAAAAGATAAGAAAATTTTTTTGGTCCAGGAAGCAGCTCATGCTTCATCTGACATCTTGCCTGTTAACTCTCAGCTTATGATTCAAATGAAACCAGTTAGTGTTCAATCAATTTCAGACAAGACTTGCTCAGCCACAGATATTCTTATAAGTAATATTGCTGGAATTTCTCTCGAGAAGAGCAAGCTGGCAGTAGGCGTTGAGAATTTATCATGCCAGGTGGAAAAAGTTAAGGCATCTACGACAGCGTGGGTGAGTGATAGGTTGCAGGTGCAGGTACCGATTACTGAGGAGAAAGAGGTTGAGAAAAGTTTAAAGGTTCTAGTGCCCGAAGTTGTGAAGGAAGAAGTTGCTAAATGTCAAATTGCCCCAAATGTTAATTCAGTCAAGGCAGAACTGAAGAAGGTGACACGCGGCAGAGAAGAAAAATCAACCGGGATACGGGTAGTCTCGTGGGGAGACGCTAGATCCGTCAAGCACAGAAAGGAATGCTTTGGTTTGGAAATAACCCGCGACGTGATGGAACAAGAGACGGGCGATCAAGACATTCTTGATGAATTCTTCGATGTGTTTTCGGATGTGCCCGGACGCATTAGAGGCTACAGTTGTAAACTAAAGGTCAAATAAGGACTCTTTCTTTATGTCTTTGACTTTGGGAGTGGTAAATATAGCTTGATTGTATTTCCCAAACTTACCCACTGTCCACTGCAGGCCATGCTATGTCAGTTTGCGCGTAGCGTTTGCGTGTGCAGTGGTGCGTGTTCGCACATAGTTAGTGTTTCAATGATTATTTGTTGGTGTAAAGATAAAAAAAAACAGTTAAGAGAATCAGTTGGCAGTGTATTTAATCTGCCGGAGTTGTTGCGGTTTTTTTTTCTGATATTTGTATTTTTCTTAAAATATTTGTGCGTTTTCATGTTCTGATTTTTAAATTGGTGCTGAATTTTCTATCTTGAACTTAGAATTAAGGAATCTGTGGCTTAATGTAATACAATGTAGCCACGCAACCACCAGATATTCATTTTTAAATATTATAAAAGATATTCATTTTAAATATTATAACAGATATCCATCTTTAAATGTTATACCAGTTATTCAGATGTTCATTTTGTGTATATTGTGATGGGTGTTTTATGAGAATTACACTCAGATGTTAGCATTTCAGAAAAGGTTTGATTTCGTGACGAAGTTTTGGGCTTTGTCAAGCCCGTCATTCGTCAAACCGCACCGGTTGGGATGTAACATCACAGGGAGAATTACGGTGTTATAATATCGCAGGCACGCGGGAGGATTATCTCAGGAGTAACAGAACAAAAGAGGTAGACGTTGTTTGGTTGGAGAAAGTGAGAGAGCGTATGCAGTATCAGAGTGGATTGAGAATTAAATAGATATATATCTGGTGGTTTGCGACGGTCTACGGTATCTGAGAGAACTAGAATGGAATAAACAGTAAATGTATCAAACGTAGATTCTTTGATTTACGTTACAACTGTGTGTGGACCTGCTGTATAGCAGAGAACACTTGTTGATGATGACTGGCCCCTGAGGGCATCCCTTGTTCAAATATTTATGTATCTCGTGGGCATCTCAGAGCGGTGTAACTATTTTTACAATAATTCTTCAGTGTGTTAGACACTTCATTTTCCTTATGAGTCGGAAGAACATAGGCCACCCAAGATTATCAAAAGTACCCGAGATGTACATGAAGATTCATTTAACATATTTTATTCGGCTAATTTTAACTAACTCAACCCCTATATATTGCAACTTCTGACGACCAACCACTCTAAAGCCATATTGAATCATATTCATACCTATATTACTTCTGTGATGTTGCAGTTTAGCAATCAGTACTTTTTCTTGAACCTTTCCCAGCACATTGAGCATAGGCAGATCGAGAACTCTGCCTAGATTCAGATAATTTAGTAACATATGTAAAGGTGGAGCTAACTGGACTATCGGAACCTGCAGAACATCAGCCATTATTTTGTTTGGACCAGGGACTTTTATGTTTCACCATACTGTTTATGGGCCTGTTCACCTTACCTATTGTTGTTTTCCCCTTCCAATCTGACTGTATACAACTGTAATTGATAATTGCACATTTTTCTATGGGTATCGCTTTCATTGTCCTCTATGTCGTCGAGTAATAATGTTTGCAATAGTACCTCAGTCGGAGTGGTCCAGTTCTTTGTCATGGTCCCATCCTCATTCCTCACAGTGGCCAATGTTGTGGGTGGTCTAATTTTACCTGCAACTATTTTGTATGGTATTTTCCAGGGTCCCACCTAAAATTTGCTCTGACACATGCTTCCCAACTTTGAATTTTCGTTATAACCAGTTGTTGCTTGAAAGCTTCTTTTCTCTCTCTGTATCTATCGAGAAGGATTTACCTATCAGTCACCACAAGGCAGCATTGGTATTCCCTTCTCACTCTTCACATGTTGGATCTCAGTCTATACAGCTGTTCGTTCCATGGTATATCCCTTACCACTGTTATTTTCCTTAGAGGAATACTGCCCTTCATTTGAATCCATATGGTCAAATCCCTCGCAATGTGATCTACGTCATTCCCCTCTATTAACTCCACTGGTATTCAAATGAACCTCCCATAGTCAAGACCATACCGCTTTCCTGACATTGTACCGGTATTTGATACTCTCACTGCTAACAGCTCCCATTCAATCCCTGTATTGGTCATATAGAATTAAATAATGATCACCTATAATTTGGCTGTCAAGAAATCTCCACTTTTGTAACATGTTCCCCAGATGTTTGTTCGTAAGTGTTACATCTATATTGGATGTTAAACCTCCCACCCACGTCTGTCTAGGGCTGCAGCTATCGAAGATAACTCTAATTTTAATTAGGTACAGATTAATCAGATCTTTAGATTGGGAGTACAAAGATATTACTACACCATCCTGTGCTGATTTCTGTTATGTGATCTTCAGAGAATTAAGCAATTTTCGTTGTTGTTATGCCCCTGTTTAGGTCTATTATACCCCTTATGGGATGTTCCTGTTGAGTTGGTCAAAACATGTTAAATGATATCGATATATGTGTGTATTATCTTTGTACCTACATCCTGTACTAGTCAGTCATTTCCTGTTCGTCCGTCTGTATAGATGTATGTGTGCTAACGTATAAAGTGTATCAGTATGTTCAATTATAATAAACTATGTGAAACGTACACGGCTTTTTTTTTCAGTATCAATGGAAACTCAACAGGTTATGGGCCCAGGTACCCAGTGCAGGAGACAATTCAGATTATCAAAGGTATCAGGAATCACTGAATAAAACCCACATGTCATTGAAGTCCTTTGTGTGTTGTTGTTCACAGAGAACAAATGCCCTAGTTGATAAATATGGTGACGAATTATCTAGTAAATGTGCTGAAGCTGAAAGGTCACGTGAACTATTGAAATTGTGCTTATTCTCGAAGGATTAGCGAAATGTATCTCAGAAGTAGTTACAGCGGAAGACTCTAAGGCCAAAGTGAAGATAATTATAAAGATTGATCCATCTTTGTATGAGCATGTAAAAGAAGCAAAAACAACAGTGGACTTGTGGCAGATGCTGAAGTCAATGTTCGACAATTCTGGTTTTGCAAGAAGAATTAATTTATTGAGAACACTGATATCAATACATCTAGAAAATTGTGATTCAATGACGAGCTATGTGAACCAGGTAGTAGATAATGGTTAGAAATTATGTGGAAATGGTTTTGGTATTAGTGATGAGTGGATTGGTACGTTATTGTTAGCAGGATTGCCGGAAAAATATTCTCCTATGATAATGGCAATTGAGCATTCAGGAATTCAAATCACAACGGACATAATAAAAAGTAAGCTTCTGGATATGGAAGAAGATGTTACTAGTGCCAGTAGTGCTTTTAAGGTCAAAAGTTGGCAAGGTAAGCCGAAGTTTTCTCACCAAAATGGAAATGTAGTGGGAAACCAAAATGAAAAGGACCTTGTCTGCTATAATTGCGAGAAACCAGGACATTTTAAAAGAGAGTGTCCTAACAGTGACGATGATACAAGACAAAGAAAAACTTCAAACGTTTTCAGTGCAGTGTTTATAAGTAGCTCTTTAACAGAAGTGACTTGTATGTTTGATTCAGGGGGCTAGTGTGCATCTCAGCAGCAAATAAAGACTGGATAAGAAACAAAGTAATGATGTTAAACGTGTATAAACTAATGGCTGCGAAATCATACAGAAATTCCAGTGTTGTGCTCTGGAGAAGTTAATTTAACAACTGTAGTTGGAAATGAGCTTTTGATATTACTGTGAAAAATGTTGTCTCGTGCTCCAGACTAACTACAAATTTGACCTCTGTGAGGAAGTTGATTGAACAAGGAAATTCTGTTGAATTTAATAGGGATCGATGCAATATTTATAACAGGCATAATGAACGAGTTGGCAACTGCAGAACTTACTGATGGTGTGTACAAGCTAAATATCAACAGAAATCAGTTTTTGAGAATGATTAGCGCATATGATTGGCATAGAAGATTAGGACACCTAAATGCAAAGGACCTTATTAAAATGAAAAATGGTGCAGTAGAGGGAATGGTGTGTGAAGACATTAATAATACCATTAGCAAGCAAAAACTGTGTAGTATATAATTAAGGCAAGCAAACAAGACAGCCTTTTCCACATGGAGGCACTAGAACTTCTAAACCACTGGAAGTAATTCATGCAGACCTGTGTGGTCCAATGGAAGTTATGTCACTAGGAGGTGCAAAGTATTTCTCATTTTAGAAGATGATTACACCCGAATGGGATTTGTGTATTTTCTGAAGACAAAAGATGAGACTGCAGAAAAATTTCAAGAATTTCAGAAAATGGTGGAGACTCAACAAGAAAGAAAAATCAAAATAGTAAGAACAGATAACAGGAAAGAATTCTGTTGTGTGAATTTTGACAGTTTGTTGAAGAAACATGGTATTATAAATCAGTTATCCAACAGCTATACACCAGAACAAAACGGTATGGCAGAAAGGTTGAATAGAACTGTTGTAAAGAAGGCAAGATGTTTACTATTTGATGGTAAACTTGAGAAAAGATTTTGGGCTGAAGCTGTTAGCAGTGCAGTATATTTAATAAATATGTCAGTGACTTCAAGTTTAGGGAATAAAACGCCCTATGAGCTATGGACTAGCAAGAAACCCAACATTAGTTATCTTAGAATAATTGGAAGCAAGGTCATGGTACATATTCCAAAAGTTAAGAGAAAGAAATGGGATAAAAAGGCAAAATAAATAATCTTAGTGGGCTACAGCAACACTACAAAAGGCTAAAGACTCTATGATCCTGAAACGAATGATGTTGTGATAAGCCAAGATGTGACAATAATGGAAAATATTAATGATGCAGAAACTGAAATAAAGAATCATGAAGAAATCATCAATTCAGAGGGGGATGATGAAGAAAACAAGAAGTCTAATACTGCATTAAGTGAGGACTTACATGATGTCTCAAAAGAAGTAGTTACATCAGAGAAAGAAACTGATGATGATGAAAAATGTGGTACGCAAGAAGATGAAGTAAAGAAAATTAGAAGATCACAAAGGCAGCCCAAACCAAATAGAAGATTTGATGATTATGGTACTTGTTTTTTGGCTGGAACTTTGGATCAACTCGAAGACCTGACGACCGTGCAGGAGGCCCTTGGTAGACCTGATGCAGAACAATGGAAACAAGAAGAGATGGAAGAAGAGATACAAGATTTTGATGACAACGATGTTTGGGAAGTGATAAATCTTCCAGAAGGTGTAAGTGCTGTGCAGTGTAAGTGGGTGTTCAAGGAAAAGGTCAACTGTGAAGGTAAAATGCAACATCGTGCCAGATTAGTAGCAAGAGGATTCACTCAGAAACCTGGAATTGATTATGGTGAAACCTTTTCTGCTGTGGTAAGACATTCAACACTTAGACTTTTAATGGCTTTGTCTGTTGAACTAGATTTGAACATTACCCATCTTGATGTTAAGACTGCTTTTTTAAATGGTATTCTTAAAGAGGATATTTTCCTGCAACAACCTGAAGGTTTAAAATTTTTGTAGTGATAAAAGAAAAGTTTTAAAGTTAAAAAGGGCTATGTATGGTTTAAATCAATCATCCAGAGTGTGGAATGAAAGGGTAAATGTTGTTTTAAGCTGTATAGATTACAAAAAAATCTGATTTGGAACCTTGTTTGTTCACAAAACATAAAGATGAAGGCTTAGTGAGACTGAATTTTTTTTTTTTAAAAAAAAGGTTGAGTTTAGAGTTTGAAGTGAAGGATTTAGGAATGGCTAAAAATTGTTTGGGAATGGAAATCAAATATGATAAGGCTATTGAAGTGCTAGCTGTAAGTCAAGAGAACTATATTGATCAATTATTGAAAAGGTTCAATATGACAGACTGTAAAACAGTAAAGACTCCTGTTGAAACTGAACTTGATCATCTAAGTGAAGAGGGAACTAAAAACTGATGATGTGCCTTATCAGGCCCTAATAGATAGTTTAATGTATTTATACAGTACTAACAAGACCTGATATCTCTTTCAGTGTGAGCTACTTAAGCCATTTCAATACTTCTCATACTGGAAAACATTGGAAATGTGTAAGTGAATTTTGAGATAATCTGAAGGAGACTAAGAATTATGCTTTAAAGTTTAAGAAAGGAGGTTTAGAATTATGTGGTTATGTAGATGCAGATTGGGCAAACTGTCCCTTAGACAGGAAGTCAAATACTGGTTTTATTTTTACATTGTGTGGCTCTATAGTGTCTTGGCAGAGTGCTAAACAAAAGACTATTGCCCTGTCTAGCACAGAAGCAGAGTATATGGCTCTTTCTGAAGCTTGTCGAGAGTCCATTTATTTAAAGAATTTGTTAGATATACTCATAGGCTATAATAAGTGTATCACATTGTTTAATGACAATCAGAGTGCCCTGAAATTGTCTGTTGACTCTTCAAATCACAAGAGGTCAAAGCACATTGATGTTCGACATCATGTTATAAGGGAAGTTGTGTCAAGTAAAATTGTGAAACCTCTCTATTTACAAATTGCTGATATGCCTGCAGATATCATGACTAAAGGATTGTGAAAAGAGAAACATTATGACTTTCTGAGATGTCTGGGTTTAGGTATTATGTATGGAAATCATTCAAATGTTTTGAAGTGGGGGTGTTGAGTTGGTCAAAACATGTTAAATGATATTGATATATGTGTGTGTTATCTTTGAGTGTTCTGAGATCTTTGTACCTACATGCTGTACTAGTCAGTCGTTTCCTGTTCGTCCGTCTGTATACCCTAGATGTATGTGCGCTAACGTATAAAGTGTGTCAGTATGTTCAATTATAATAAACTATGTGAAACATACATGGCTTTTTTTTCAGTATCAATGGAAACTCAACATTTCCCCATCGGCTATAATTTGCGCTGACACTGTGGTGTACAGAATTTTTTTTGTATTTGTATTTATTGGTCCCTTAACATCATACACAGTACAAAGTACAAATGATATGGGATAAGTGAAAAATTGTCTGTACGCAGACAGACAGTACATTCTCTCTCTCTCACACACACACACACACATACACACACACATACACACACACACATGGGCATTTTATCAATGCTGTGATCATTCGTAAGGTAGCTGTACAAGGTTGATAAAGACACAAAATTTATAATCACAAATAACACATGATTTTTCCTATTTATGTCTATTATTTGGTTTGAAAATACTCATCAATACTGTAGAAGCAGTGGCCGAGCATGTACTCCTTCAGTCCTGAAGTGAATTTTGTATTTTCATTTACAGATTTGATACTATGTGGTAGGTTATTAAATAATCTGATTCCTGTATGTAGTGGTCCTTTCTGACATAAGGTAGTATTTGTTTGTGGTACATGTCTGTCTAGTATTGTATGTGTGCACATCATTGTTTGTTTGTAATATATAGCCAGAAGCTTTAGTATTTTTTTTATGAATGTTATAGTTTCCAGCATATATATACAGGGCAGTGGTAGAATTTGCATCTTTCTAAATAAAAGTCTACATGAGGTTCTACTCTGTACCCCACTCATAATTCTAATAATTTTTTTCTCCATTTTGAAACATTTGATACTTGGTGGGTAATTTCCCCAAAATATAACACCGTACCTTAATAATGAGTGCATATACGCAAAATAAATATTCTTAATTGTTTCATCTGATATACATCCAACTAATATTCTCATCATGTAGCAAAGTGGTATTTAATTCTTTACAAAGGTGATCAACGTGTATATTCCATTTTAAATTGTCTTGTATCCATATTCCCAGAAATTTTGTTTTTCCTACATTTTCAGTAGTTCATCACAGAGTTTTACTGTAGGTACTGGGGTATCTAAATTAGTTTTTTGTCCTGAAGTGTATGGCATGTGTTTTTTCTGTGTTTATTATTAGTTTGTTTTGAGAAAACCAGTTTGCTAAGTTTTTAGAACAGTGTTCAATGTTTTTCACTAATTGTTCCTTATTACATTCCCCGCAGGGGTCTGGTATGCAAATGCCAGGTACGGGTTTTGGCGAACCCGCGGTGCCCGAGCTGGAAACTTGTAAGCGCCGCAAGTTTCCCACACTGTAAACTCCTACCATGCTTCAACGACCACCGTAGGGCATGGCGGTGGAATGTTGTGTGCCTAGGAGAACGAGGGATCTTGGCTTCATCGCCCGGATCGCGAGGATGGTAGAAACCTCTATAAAAAAAAACCCTCAACCTCAAGGTCAGCCACGTGCCGAGGAGGTGAATGGGTGGAGAGGGAATTCACATCGCTAACGTGCAACCTCAGGGGCACGTGACCCTAACCTGTTGTATAAGCATTCCTTTTTATACTGGTTTTTCTCGTGGGACCAAAAATTCAGCCTCACAAAAAAAACCAAAGAACCCTGCAGTACGGGTGTGCCGCAGGCAAAAAAAAATACACCCAATTCCAAGAAGCGGGTCAGGGTTTGATAGCCCTCCGCTTCTGAATGTAATAGTAACAGGAAAGTTTGTTCCATAGCGAACACTTTCATTGTAAGAAAAAGGGAACGTTTGTGAAGGTATCCCCTTTTTACATTAATAAAGGACTGGAAGGATTGGTCGGTACCTTAAGATCAGTCAAAAAGTTGAGGAACGGGACGCTGCTGCTGGAAACAACCACCAGTAGGCAGGCTTCCCAGCTCCTTAATTGCGAGAAGCTCGGGGAGTTCGTAGTCAGTTTGTGAACTCCACAGAACCCTAAACTACTAGTAAAGGCGTTCTCACCTGCCGGGACATTATGGGATTTAGGAACTGAGGAACTGGTTAAGGAGTGGAAGATCAGCAAGTGGTTGAGGTGCGTCAGATTACACGGAGGGCAAAAGGCAGTCTTGAAAAAGACTGCCATCTTCGTCCTGACGTTTGACACTCCAGTGTTGCCCAAGTATATAAAAGCTGCTATATCAACTTGAACGTCCGTCCTTATGTTCCGGACCCCAATGCGCTGCTTCCAGTGCCAGAGGTTCGGACATTCGACGGCGTCATGCAAGGGCAACCCCACCTGTGGTAGATGCGGAAAGGGGGCACATGAGCTGGGTGTCAGTTGCACGCTCCCACAAAGTGTGCGTCAACTGCTCTGGGTCGCACCCTGCCTGGAGTAGAGAGTGTCAAGTGTATCTTGAGGAGCGCAAGATTCAGGAGTTGAAGACCAAAGAGCGCATACCTTATGTAGAGGCAAAGAAGAAGGCGAAAGCGCTACGCCGCTCCAATATTTGGAACAGCTTTGCCAAGATGGTCTCGACTCCCGTCAGGAAAGAAAGTGTTGCTACGCAGACATCCTTTGCAGACGTGGGCACAAGCACAGTGTGCTCATGTCAGTGCAAGTGTGGTGCAAAATCCACCAAGGTCATAACACCTAAGACCGTTGATGTCGCTAGCAACACATCTGCAACCTCGACCAACCCAGCAGCAGTAACAAAGACCCACCAGCAGTCAAGTTAATGGCACCTCCTATTCCACCGTGGGCTATTGAAATGGTAGCGATACCTTAGCTACCGGTGGAAATAGAGGTGACCAGAAGATCAGAGGTCCCAAGTTTAGACAGACTGATCCGACCCAGTTTGTCAAGTCCCCTTCTTCTCCTCCCAGACTGTCAGCAGTAGGGAGGGTAAGGGAAGAGAAGAAGAAGAAGAAAAAGAAGAGAGGAATTTGAGGAGTCCTCTGGGTCGGAGATGTCTGTCTCCGCTTCCGGGCAGGAAGAAACGGAATGCTGGTGGACGAGTCTGTTCCCGTTCCTCAGCAGGAAGTGACCGAAGACCCACCCGAACCGGGGCGGGTGAGGTTAAATAGGTAAGGATGGCTCCCATACTTCAGTGGAACATCGGTTTTACAGCTCACAAAGAGGAGTTACACCTCTTAGCACGGTCTGATCCTTTGTGTCTCTGTCTACAAGAGACACATTTCAGACCATCACACCAACCTGTGCTAAGAGGATATGACGTGTACCGTAAGGACGATACCGAGGGTGATCGAGCGAAGGGTGGAGTGGCAGTGTTTGTCCGAAACACTGTCCACTCCGAACCTGTAGCTCTCACTCTGATTTACAAGCAGTGGCAGTGAGGATTCATGGTCCTATCAAATTGACCGTATCTCTATTTATCTATCACCTAATACGCCCGTCAGTTATGACGACCTATTCAACATCTTGCGGCAGCTTTCTCGGCCATTCCTCCTCTTAGGAGATTTCAACGCATATAGTGCGTTGTGGGGCTCTAACACCGATTGCCCAGAGGCCGAATGGTTGGTAGATTAATAGAGAAAGAGGAAATATGCGTCCTCAATACTGGTCAATGACACATTTCACCACTGCATCCGGATCGTCCTCTGCCATTGACCTTTCGTTGTGCTCCCCCTCAATCGCGGACTCCGTGCACTTGGAGGTGGTTCGTGACCTTCATGGGAGCGACCACTTCCCAATATGGATGCACGTTGAGTTAGACCGTGGAGGAGGTAATAACCGACGCAAATGGAACGTCAGCAAAGCCAACTGGCTACTCTACCGCCGCTCCCTTACTCTAAAGGAGCATGACAGTATTGACGAGAAGGTGAATCACCTTACACAGGCGATTCACCAGGCAGCTGACGTTTCCATGCCGAAAAGCTCCGGAACGCTGCGAAGACGCCGGTCCCCTGGTGAACGATGAATGTCGTTCCGCCATTCAGGGTCGCAGACGGGCGTTGCGGCGTTTCAGGTTGTACCCAACATCCGACAACCTGGCAGCGTTCCGTATGCCAGAGCTAAGGCGCGTCGTGTTATTTAAGGAGAGCAAGAAAAGGTCATGGCAGAACTTTGTGAGCACCATAAATCGTTCCACACCTTCGTCGAAAGTATGGGAGTCTATCCGCCGTATATCTGGAAGGTACTCCCGTCCACCAGTATCTGGATTGCTGGATCACGGACGTATTATTACCGACGAACGAAGCATAGCAGCTGATGGCGGAGAATTTGCCGCTATCACTTCGTCCACCAATTTCGACCCTCGGTTCCGGCAACGCAAGATTGCTGCCGAGAGGCGAGTGCTGTGCTTCGATTCGTCGAATACAGAGGCCTACAACTGCCCATTTACATTTTGGAGCTGGAGTCAGCGTTGAATAGCGCTAACGACACTGCTCCAGGGCCTGATTGATCCAGTACCAGATGCTGAGGCATCTAAGTAAAGATGCTAAGGAGTACCTTCTGGATATTTTTAACAATATGGACCGGAGGACACTTCCCCGACTCGTGGAAAGAAGCAACGCTTATTCCCATTTTAAAACCTGGAAAGACAAATTGTTGCCAGGTAGTTATCGTAGTATTGCCTACAAGCTGCGTGGGGAAGACACTGGAGAGGATGGTCAATCGCCGCCTCGTCTGGTGTCTTGAATCCCGTAATCTGTGAGCCGCTTTCAGTGTGGATTCAGGAAGTTCCGTTCCACCTTGGACAACCTGATCCTCCTGGAGGCGGCAATACAGGATGCGTTTATTCGCAGCCAACACCTTGTGGGTGTCTTTTTCGATCTCGAAAAGGCCTACGATACTACCTGGGCATGTATTTTAAAACAGTTGCATGAATGGGGTTTTAGAGGTAACCTACCCCGTTTTTTAAAATCATTTTTATCTGGTCGTTGCTTCCGGTACCGAGTCGGTAGTGAAGTGTCGATCTTTTTATTCAGGAAAACGGTGTCCCTCAGGGTCAGTTTTAAGCGTCACGCTTTTTGCCATTGCTATTAATAGCATTGCGCCATTATAAGGAGTCCCATACGGTTTCCTTATATGTGGACGACTTTTTAATTTTTATTGCATCGTCCAGCCTGAGAAGCGCAGAGCGGCAGTTGCAGCTCACGTGAACAGGCTGGACGAATGGTCAGTGCACACCGGTTTTCGTTTCTCCGCTGAGAAAACCCGGTGTGTACTTTTTACTCGTAGCAGAAGCCTTTTACCAGAGCCCCACCTTACCCTGAGGAACACCGTTCTAAGTTTTACTGATACTGTTAGATTTCTGGGCCTCATTTTAGACACAAGGCTCAACTGGCTTGCGCATCTAAAAGATGTGAGAGCCAGGGCCTTGAAAGCTCTTAATCTTTTAAAATGTCTGTGTGGCAGGTCGTGGGGCTGACCGCTCCTGCCTGCTACAATTTTACAGAGCCTTTGTACGGTCGCGTCTGGAGTATGGCTGCATCGTATACGGTTCGGCACGGGACAGCTACCTACGCATTTTAGATAGTGTCCACCATGCAGGAATCCGGCTCGCCACTGGTGCCTATCGCACTAGCCCATACCCAGCATTTGTGCTGAGTCTGGTGAGCCGCCGCTTTCCACCAGGCGGCACCTCCTCATGGTGCGGCACTATGTTCACATTGCCGCAACACCCGGTAGTCCCGTGCACGACGTAGTAATGACGCCAAATTATGGTCAGCTATACGATAATCGCCGTAGAGCGACCAGACCGTTCAGCCACCGTACAAAGGCTATTTTAGAAGAATATGGTTGTGAACTACCAGCTTTTTATCACCAGGGTTGGAGTAAATCTCCTCCCTGGCTTTTAAAGAGGCCCAGAATTTTAGAAATGTCAAGGTTCCACAAGCTGTCCCCTGACAGTGTTTTTAACAGAGTTTTTAGTGACATTTTAAACCAGTATCAGGATTTTACCCCGGTATACGGATGGGTCTAAGCAGGCTAACGGAGTAGGCTGCTCCGTAGTGTTCCCTCGAGCGACTTACAAATACAAGCTGGATAGCAGGTGCAGCGTGTACACTGCCGAGTGCTACGCCATACTAAAGTCGCTCCAGCATATGAAGGTAAGTCGTTATATGAAATACATCATATGCTGTGATTCCCTCAGCTGCATTCAGGCATTAGGAAACATGTACCCAACAGACCGCTTAGTCCAGGACATCCAGGACGCCCTCCTTTCACTTCAATCATCTGGAAAGGAGGTTTTATTCTGTTGGGTACCGGGCCATGTGGGAATCAGGGGGAACGAGGCAGCTGATGAAGCTGCCAAGTTAGCCTGTGACAAGGTCCGAATCGACTTTGCACCGGTCCCAAAGTCAGACCTTGCCTCGGCGGTGAAGAGATTTATCTTTGATATTTGGCAGAGGCAGTGGCTGGAAGTCGAGCATAATAAGCTCCGGCAGGTCAAGCCGACCGTTCAGCCGTGGAGCAGCTCCTTCCAGCGGGCGAGGAGGGATGAGGTTCTCCTTACTCGCCTCCGTATAGGGCACTGTCCTCTCACGCACAGCTTTCTTCTCCGCCGGGAGGACCCACCGGAATGTGATGCTTGTGGCGTACCTTTGACGGTACGCCACATTTTAACCGAATGTGTACTGTTTTTAGATCTAAGGGCAGACGTTGGCTTAGCCAACGATCTGTCCCTTATTTTAAACGATGACGGGACAACGTGGCTAAGTTTTAAAGTTTTGTTGCTTGGCCGGTCTTGTCCCAAAAATTTTGGGCAGATCGGCCTAGGTTTTAGATTGGATTGGTGGCCATTTACAACCACCAATCCAAGTACTGTTTTTACTTGTGACACTGCTTATATGGCTGGCCTTTTACAGCCAGCCAGCTAACTTGTTTTTTAAACTGGTTGGCCCTTTTACAGCCAACCAGTTAATGTATGTATTTTTATATTTTATTGCCTTGTGTCAGTTTTATATCTTATGTTGCCGCCTGTGTGGCCTATCACTTTACAGTCGGCCACGCAGACGGTATTTTAGTTAGTATGTTAGTATTTTATTGTGCCGTCTCTGTGGCCGACCCCTTTACAGTCCGCCACACAGACGGCAATTTTGCCACGTTGTCGCGCCTGGTTGTTGTTAGGGCGCTAATGACCCCGTCGTCGACGCGCCCTAAAACCCAAATAACAACAACAACAATCCTTATTACATTCTTTTATTAATATGCTAGTGTCATCTGCATATTTAATATACTTCTGGCAGGTACTTGTCGTTTCTAGATCATTTATATACACTAAGAATAGTAAAGCCCCAAGAATTGATCCTTGCGGCATTCCATATTTCATGTGTTTGGAATCTGAGCGCACATAGTTTACACTTTTGTTAGTCTTAAAACTACATTCAACAATCTGTTTCCGATTATAAATGTATGACTTTATCCAATTTTTTGCTACTCCTCTAACTCCTAAATGTTCTAGTTTTGTGAGCAAGATATTATGCTCAATTACATCAAATGCCTTTGAGAGATCCAAACATATTCCAGACACATGTCCTTTTTCATCAAGTGTCTGTAAGATTTCTGTATAAAATGAAAAAAAAATGCAGTTTCAGTTGATTTATTCTTCCTAAATCCATGTTGAGTATTTGATAATAGTTTATTATTTTCTAAAAAGTTCACAAATCTTTTGTGAAATAGGTTTTCTAAGATTTTGGAGAAACATGAGAGGTTCGACCGGGCGATAGTTTGATACATTTTCTTTTTCGCCTTTTTTGAATAGGGGTTTAACTTTTGCTGTTTTAAGCCTGTCTGGGAATATTCCACTAGAAAATGAACTATTACATATATGAGAGAGAGGGCAAGCTATTAAGTTTTAAAAGAAAATCTGGGACATCATCAATTCCGGATGAAAATTTAGGTTTTAACTAGTCAATAATTTTTAATACTTCTTCTTCATTTATGGGTTGAATAAAAAGAGTTTTCCTATTGGTTTTACTGATATTAGGTTGTGTGTTGATGTTGGACTTATCAACATTTTTCTTAATCAGGTCGTCAACAATATTTGAGAAATATGTATTAAAGGTATTGGATATCTCTAAAGGATATCGATCATCTATTTGAATGAGGTTCTTGTAGGCATAACATGTACCAGTCGTTTTCTTCAGCTAATTTCCTCAACTCATGGAGCACCAGTTTCCCTGTCTAACATTTACTTGTGCAAATTTTATACTGTAAATTTAGAAATGTCTAGTATAGATATTGCACTTTGGCCATTTTAACTGGGGATCATAACAAATTGTTTGTAGATCTCGTCAGGATCCAACAAGTAATTCTGTCTATCAAATCTTTTTAACTAGGGTTAACAACTGGGATTGATCAGCAGGCAGGTTGTTGGCCTTATAGGCTTAAGTTGAATTTTGTCTATTGCTTCCAGTTGTGAAAGGGTTATCGACATCGCTGCTGGGTGCAGCAAACGTGTTATGTGTCTAAATGCCATTGACAGCAGATTCTCCTGTTCCAGTTTATTCAGTCTCTTTGTGTCTTCTATATTCGCATACAGCTGCGTAGTATCTATTGAATTATTTTCTACCAAAATCCCCATGATTGGTGTATCTATATTGAGTTCTTTTTTGGGGGCCGCCACCTTGTAGCTTCAAAATATGCTGAGTAATGTTTCGTATTACCATTCTCTAGACGGACTGCTTTTACTGAGGTGAGAGTGCCACCTACCATTAATTTTCTGTCAGTGTTCCTTTCCCTTAGCCTAAAGTTCCCGCTTTGAGGCACCGAAATTTCGCTCGCATTCTTTTCTCCCAGTTCGTCTGAGATTTAGCCTACACTCTATGGCATCCAGGGTCACAACTAGTAGGTTCGAGAAAGGACTTGCCCGCACGATCCCATTACAGGAGGATCCTTCCTGGCATTTAATGGACCAAACCACCTAACGTATTATATAAGATAATAATAAAAAGAGGTAATTAGATGACGCTCCACCTCATTTAAAAATTAAATTTAGTTAAATAATTCAGGCCTTTTAACGAGAAGATCAAAAATGTTTACGTTACTGTTACGGCACAGTGTCGGTTAAATAGCGAATTGCTCAGAATAATGATCAGAGAACAGATCAAGAATAATTTCATAGACTGTTATTTACCCACCAGACGGAATTAGTCCAGTCGATAAATATGTTGAAGGCACCTCTTAGTGTTTATCAGATCTAGAAACTGACGAGCCAGATTCCGGATTAAACTCCCTGTGGAGGCAGGAAATTTTAAGAGTTGTATTTGATCATATGAACTGAGCCCCAAGACGTTCCGTGGGTCCGATTACATGTTATACTGTGGTTTCCAAAGCAAAGGAACTGCCTGTGCAACCACTCACACAATGGTTTTGTATGATTCTTTCTGGAGGATCCAGCCAACCTTCGGGTTGTGGGCTAAGCTAGATTTAAATATCATATATATTATTTCTCTAAGGTATTTTTTTGTCACAAGCCTGTATCTTCCTTCATACTTCACCGAAATCAATGAATGAGGTGTCATTTTAAAGCTTATGGTCTTCCCTTTGGTCACATCATATTTTAAGAAATGAAGTTTTCGGAATTCGGTCCTTAAAGGGCGAAAATGTCAATATTTCTAAAATGCTGTTTTCTGTGTTATGAGTCAAATATCTCCCTGGATACCTATCTGAGATCGTTTAATGAAGTATCATTTTAAAGATTAAGATATCCGCTTTAGTGACGTCATATATTAAGACAGAAATTTTTCGGAATTCAACCCTTAAAGGGCAAAAGTATCAATATTTTGCAATTCGTTTTTGTGTCACGAGCCATTTGTCTCCCTTAATATCTAACTGATATAGATAAATGAGGTATCATATTAAATACAGTATGAAGGTCTCCGCCGTGGTAACATTAATTTTAAGAAAGGAATTTTTCGTATTTCGACCCTTAAAGGGCAAAAATGTCAATTTTTCTAAAATGGGTTTTTTGTATCTTGAGCCATTTATCTCCCAGGATATCTAACCACAAAGAATAAATGAGGTAGGATTATGAGGAGTATTGTCTCAGCTCTGTGACATCATATTTTAAGAAAGAATATTTTTGGAATTCTACCCTTAATGGGAAAAAGTATAACATTTTTCTATAACGCATTTTTGTGTCACGAGCGATATATCTCCCTTAATATCTAACCGATACAGATAAATGAGGTATCATATTAAAGAATAAGGTCTGCGCCGTGGTAACATTATATTTTAAGAAAGGAATTTTTCGTAATTCGACCCTTAAAAGGCAAAAATGTCAATTTTTCTAAAATGCGTTTTTTGTATCTCGAGCCATTTATCTCCCTGGATATCTAACCAAAATCGATAAATGAAGTAGGAATATAAGGTAATGTATCAGCTTTGTGAAATCATATTTTAAGAAAGAATATTTTTTTAATTCAACCCTTAAAGGAAAAAAGTATAAATTTTTCTATAACCGATTTTGTGTCACGAGCGATTTATCTCCCTTGATATCTAACCGATATAGATAAATGAGGTATCATATTAAAGAATAAGGTCTCCGCCGTGGTAACATTATATTTTAAGAAAGGAATTTTTCGTAATTCGACCCATAAAAGGCAAAAAAGTCAATTTTTCTAAAATGCATTTCTTGTGTCTCGAGCCACTTATCTCCCTTGTTATCTATCCAAAATCGACAAATCAAGTACGATTGTGAGGAATAATGTCTCAGTTTTGCTGACATCATGTTTTAAGGAAGAAGTGTTTGGCATTGAACTATTAAAGAGAAAAAGTATAAATTGTTCTTCAACGTATTTTTGTGTCAAGAGCCTTATATTTCCCTTGATTTAGATAAATGACATATCCTATTAAAGACTAAGGTTTCCGCCGTGGTAACATTATATTCTAATAAAGGAATTTTTCGTAATTTCGACCCATAAAGCGCAAAAATGTCAATATTTCTAAAATACGATTTTGTGTTTCGAGCCATTTATCTCCCTGGATTTCTAACCAAAATCGATAAATGAAGTAGGAGTATGAAGAGTAATGAGTGAACTTGGTGACATTATATTCAACCTCACTATTCATCGCATTTATTCGCGAAATTTTCGCACGGGTCGTCTAGTATATATATATATAATAACAATGAGCAGGAAAAAGCTTTAAGGCAATAAAATTAAGGAAGGATAGGGAAATATGACCCAGCACTTACCACAGATGAAGGCGGCTGGGACGACGAACAAAAAACAAACACAAGAGAAGTGCAATATTTCGGCCTACAGCAGCCTTAAACGTGCAGAAGGTGAAGCCCCAGGCGGCGTCACATGTGTACACATAGACAGCCGACTGGTGAATGGCGTCTCAGGCACGGATGGTAGTTTAGGTGGTGGGAGGGGGGGGGGGGGGGGGAGTAAGCTCAAATATTAGATCGATAATCGATACTGATGATATTGAAAGAGATGAAAAATAACTGGGTGGGGATATATATATAAGTAGCATGGAAAATAGTAAATACAGAACCAAAAAAAAAAATAATAATAATAATAATAATAATTTAAAATAAATAAATATAAATGGTATAGATAATAAGTGCTGGGTCTAGTGGGCAGAAATTATTGGAGATTGAGGCCAGGAGGATGTCTGGTGTCAAGGATATTCTGGTAGGACAGTTCCCATCTACGAAGTTCAGAGGGGGTCGTATTGTTACGGAAAACTCTGATTGCTCTAACTGAAAAGCAGATGTCCAAATTATTGATTTTGTGGGAACTGGCATGTTTTGCAACTGGATGGGCCTCATTGTTAGTATAGACTGTCTGCCTGTGGCCATTCATTCTGATAGCTAGGGGATTGGTTGTGAGGCCTATATATGAGCTGGAGCAATGGAGGCATGTCAGTTGGTATATGAGGTGTGTTGTCATGCAAGTAGCATGATCAATGATAGGGAATGTTTCACCTGTTGTAGGATTGGAGTAAGTGGTAGTGGCTGGGTGCATGCTGCATGTTTTACAACGGGGTCTATTGCATGGGAATGAACCCTGCGGCAGTCTGGGCGAATTACTTGGTGAGTACTTGTGGACCAAGATATTACTTAAATTCGGTGGTCTGCTAAAACATGTGCGAGGGGCAGTGGGTAGAATTTTATGGAGGATGGTGCGCATCCCGGGGAAGGAACGTAGAAAATCATGTCCACGGCGAAGGATTAGGTTAATGGACTCAAGACCAGGGAAGTACTGAGTGATGAAGGCGGGGCTGTGGTTAGTATCAAGGGGTACTGACTTGGAGTGGCTGTGTGAAGGAAGGGCTATGGCACGGAGATTTGTTTGTGTACTAAGTCAGGAGGGTAGCTCCGGGAGATGAGAGCTCCAGACAGGTTTTCTGTGTATTGGGAAAGAGATTGTTCATCAGAGCAGATTCGCCTGCCACGGAGGGCCAGACTGTAAGGAAGGGAACGTTTGATGTGAAAGGGATGACAACTGTTGAAATGAAGATATTGCTGCAGATTGGTCGGTTTGATATGAACAGAAGTATGTAGGCGCCCGTTATGCAAGGAAACGTCAACATCAAGAAAGGTAACACGAGTATGGGAGTACGTCCAAGTAGAGTTGATGGAGTGGTTGTTTAGGGAGTTGAGGAAGTCTATTAGATGATGCTCATCGTGGGTCCAGATCATAAAGATGTCGTCTATGTATCTGAACCACACAAGAGGTTTAATGGGAAGATTGCTGAGGAATCGTTGTTCCAGACGGCCCAAGAAAAGGTTTGCATAGGATGGTGCCATGCGGGTGCCCATTGCAGTACCACGTATCTGGTGGTAAATTTGTGAATTAAAGGAAAAGTAGTTGTTAGACAGGATGAGGTTAGCCAAGGAAATGAGGAAGGATGTCTTGGGGAGGCTGCCGGGAGGTCGCATTTCCAGGAAGTGTTCCATGGAGCTGAGGCCCTGTCCATGAGGGATGTTGGTGTAAAGGGAAGAGACATCTATGGAGACAAGGAAGGAGTCAGGTGGTAGAGGAGTGGGGACTGTGGAAAGTCGTTCAAGGAAGTGTGGGGTGTCTTTAATGAATGAAGGGAGGTCCTGTATAAAAGGCTGGAGGTGCTGATCCACAAAAGCTGAAATCCGTTCTGTAGGAGACCCATAAGCCGCAACTATAGGTCTCCCCGGATTTCCAGTTTTGTGGATCTTGGGAAGAAGGTAAAAGGTGGGGGTACGGGGATTCTGTGGGGTAAGGAGGGACAAAGAGTTGGGGGAAAGTCCTTGTAAGGGGCCTTGGAGGTAAAGGAGAGAGCGTACTTGTTGGCATATTGAGGTTGTAGGATCTGTAGGGTGTGGAAGGTATGTGTTGGTGTCAGAGAGCTGTCTCAAAGCTCCGGCCTCATAGTCACAGTGGTCCATGACTACGGTCGTTGAGCCTTTGTCAGCTGGGAGAATAATGATGTTCCTGTTCTTAGACTGCACTTCTCTTGTGTTTGTTTTTTGTTCGTCGTCCCAGCCGCCTTCATCTGTGGTAAGTGCTGGGTCATATTTCCCTATTTCTATACTAACAATGAGGCCCATCCAGTTGCAAAACATGCCAGTTCCCACAAAATCAATAATTTGAACATCTGCTTTTCAGTTAGAGCAATCAGAGTTTTCCGTAACAATACGACCCCCTCTGAACATCGTAGATGGGAACTGTCCTACCAGAATATCCTTGACACCAGACATCCTCCTGGCCTCAATCTCCAATAATTTCTGCCCACTAGACCCAGCACTTATTATCTATACCATTTATATTTATTTATTTTAAATTATTATTATTATTATTTATTTTTTTTGGTTCTGTATTTACTATTTTCCATGCTACTTATATATATATCCCCACCCAGTTATTTTTCATCTCTTTCAATATCATCAGTATCGATTATCGATCTAATATTTGAGCTTACTCCCCCCCCCCCCTCCCACCACCTAAACTACCATCCGTGCCTGAGACGCCATTCACCAGTCGGCTGTCTATGTGTACACATGTGACGCCGCCTGGGGCTTCACCTTCTGCACGTTTAAGGCTGCTGTAGGCCGAAATATTGCACTTCTCTTGTGTTTGTTTTTTGTTCGTCGTCCCAGCCGCCTTCATCTGTGGTAAGTGCTGGGTCATATTTCCGTATCCTTCATATATATATATATATATACACAGGCCCGCCTTAAGCGGGCGTGCAAGGCGTGCACCGCGCGCGTGCGGCACATCAAGGGGGGCGGCAAAACGAGTGATCGACAGTCACCGCCCCGCGATAGTTACCACTCCATTGTCGCCACGTCGAAATTTGCCAGCGTATTATGTAGCAGGCAACCTTTTTTTTTTTACCTCAACAGCTGCTTTGGGTGGGATGGCAACAATGGGGGTGGCAAATAATGTTCTAAGGGGCGGCAAATAATGTTCTAAGGGGCGGCAATCTCACAGTTTTTTGACCCGGTGCGGAAATTTCCTAGATCCACCACTGGCTGTAGTTAGACAGGGGGTGTCATAATCGGGATTGCACGCGGGCGCTCTAACAGCTAGCTGTGGGCCTGTATATATATATATATATATATATATGTATATACGCTGTTTCTTCACCCCTCGCCAATAGTTACGTTTGCATTTGGTGGAAGATAGAAGGAACCAATCATAAAATTTGTCCTGGATACCTTGAACTAAACCCATATGATTTCAGAGAACGTATCGACATTTATTTCGTTATTTGGGAGTTCACGGTCGCGTTAGGAAGGGTGAGTAAGCATGAAAAAGTACCCGCCCCTCCGGGCTCCCGAAAGTGGCCGGCTATGGTGCCTCACTAAATATAAATCAAATGAAAGATTTAAAATTTACATCCTTGATTTCGAAAAAAAAAGCCTGAGTGATGGATTTTATCCAAAAAAAGGAAGTTTAGAGAGAAAAAAAAAAAAAAAAAAAATGTGGCGTAAGAATTCTAGCGTTGGGCCTGTTGGATGTGTACTCTTCCATATAACATTTTAGAAATATGACAGTTTTAGTATATACAGGCCGATGTCCTTAGGTATTCGAAATGAATGAAATTCATGAATGCTGATTTTTCTTCTTCAAATTTTAACAGCTACGATCATTTCTTGATTAAATTGAAATTCTCAGACAAAGTAGGCAGGATAACTGATATATGAGAGCATAATTTCCTACTGCGATATATTGTGTATCATATCATACAAATCTACATTCATAACTTACGCTTTGACATTGTTTAATTTATATTTTATTTTCCCTAATAATCCTCTAGTGATGTACGTCAATAGTCGTATGGTTAAAGCTTCTTTTTTATTATTTACCGCTAGGGGATATTATTCCTTTTGGAATTTTGTTACTATGTAAATGCTGTTTTGATGAAAAGTGCAGCAATAACTAATTTACCTCCACAAAGTAGCTAATAATAACTTTGGAATTCCTAGTCAAGTGTTTCGTAATACTGTCTCTATTCTAAACATCAAATTGCATTTTTGTCCGAATTAATTATTTTATGTGACTATGATTTATTTTATATTTTCCCCATTTAACACTATGGGACTAAACTGTTTAACGTTTGCACATAGTTTGTTATTACTGCGACTGATTAGGGCCAATGTTGGTACGCCAATAGGTAAAGCTTGAGCTTCATTACAGTAATGTTTCAGCTGGAATTTTTACTGGAAGAATTTAATATATATAAAAAAAAAATCTTATGAAAATTACCCAAAATAGAATTCCTTTAGTTTTAGTTTTGTTAATATTTGAAATTAACAGAATAAATCATTATAGACTTTAAAACGGGGAATCCCATAGATATTGTAAATTTGTAAGCTAGTGAATCACTATTAGTGATAGTGTGTACTGGTCGTCAGTTTTGTTTTATTTGAATTACGTGTATGTTACTCTAAGATATTGCTCTTCGTGCTGAAGTTCAGTTAATACCTCTAGAAACTACTGAAACTATAGATTTCATTACCAATTTGATTTTAAGTTGTAGCAGTAGTAATTACAGACACTTGCAGTAAAATGAATAGCGTGCCGTCGTGTGACTAGACAGTAAAGGAAGTGAAGATTTTTCTTTGTATGGTAAGTCAACAAACGCAATATAATTTGTAAAAAATCTGTTTCAACACCATATTATATTATGGTAAGAGTTATTTATTCATAGATTCGTCGACACACTGTACACGTATAACCGGACTTGTAATTTTCACAACTAAGTATATTTTGAGAAGGTTATGTTTGATCATGATTTAATGCCTATTGCTTGTTAATGTAGTTCATATTCTTTTCCTATGCCATGCCGATGTTATAAAAGAATGTAATGTCAACCAATCAGGAACTTGACGTTAATTCATAAGTATAATTTATTACGATGGGGCGTACATATACCGTACCTTAACAATTTTGCATTAAATATCGAATCAGAATAGATTAGTGATTTTAGTATTTGATTGTGTCTGTCCATGGGTTAATTTGGAATAGTTTGTGTTGAATGATGTTGGTTATCAAAGTGGTACAGTGTTATTACTTTAGGATCAGGTAGCCTTAGATTTTCGAACATATGAACACTGAGAGTTTTTGATGTGAGTTAGGCTCATTGCCAGTTCCGGAAAGCAAATAGCATGTTCTTGTGCATGCCATGGAATGTTTGGTCAAGTTTACATTGCGATACAGTGACCCTATTATTGTGCATGCTTTAGTCCAGTTGCAGTTCATACTGAAGGTGTATAATTAAATGAACTGTGATAATCTATGCTACACTAATCAGGAATTCTTTTATGAAAAATGTTGTTACTACTTGAAGTTTAGTTCTGATATATTTAATGTGTTGAGGCTTGTCCGTTTCGTTTGATTAGCGGAGATAGTGGTTAGGTTTGAAATGCAGCCTGGACTAGAATGTTCTTGTTACAGCATAAAGTAGGAGAAATTTATTAGTTTCATAAGTGCTGTGTTAGTGACGACATGCATCATGATGTAAACTAATCCTGTTCAGTTTTTGATCAGTCATAATAACAGTATTGTGGTTAAGTTATAGGGTACCCTGGACTAGAATCACTACTACCATTCTGTTGTATTATGTAAGGATTTTAATAAAAAAAATATTTTTAGCATAGTTTCATGTGTGACATATTGCCTAAGACAATATTATTAATGAATTGTGATTGTTTCCTTGCTCTAAAAGCTATTTTGCTACTTGTTTACTTTTTCATGTAAATGTGTACTTTCATATTTTTGTATGTTTGGATTATTAAATTATTCGGCATCTCTTTGTACGATTTATTCCAGTGGCTGGCCCCCATTTCTTAAAATGGAAATTTTACTATACCCTTATGCCTGCTATCAAGTGATAATTAATGCCGATGGTCATCTCGCTCCTTCTGTCAAACTGATATTAATTTCTCACTCAGTATTCATGCATGCTTTATTGCCAGTGTGTGCTTACATACGCCTAATAGTCTCTTTCTTGCTAGTTTTTTGTAAGCATACCATGCTCCTGCTCTCATTGATGGCACTGGTGGTCACATGTTACCTGAGATATTTTAATTAATATAGCAGACTTTCTGATTTTCAGCCACAATATTAGTTTTGTTTAGGTTTTAATATATCCTGCAGCAGAATTACAGATGAAATTTTGTGGTTCAGCTTAAAGTACAAAGCACTTTTCATCATTAATGGTATGTTTTGATGTAATTATTTATGAGTTGCTCTAGAGCAGTGGTTCCCAATGTGGGCCGTACCGCCCCCCAGTGGGCGTTAGAGAGCTCGAAGGGGGCGTTTGTGAACAAAGACAAATTTGGGGAGCGTTGACGCCCAGCCAGCGCCCCCCTAGCCAACACTGGCAAGGACTTGCCGATAAGATTAATTAATAACAAAAAACATTGAACAAATGTTTCAGCAAGTAATTCCAAATGTCCTTTAAGCAAGATCAGTGGGGATTAAAAGTTGGTATTAGTACATTATATCTTTTTTCCTAACACCTGCTTCAATGGTTGATGAATGAGTCACAGCAAGCACTGTGCACCACAGGGATCACCATTATTAGTATGTTTATGTTTCGGATCGATCAACAATGCTTATACGTTTACACTGGTAAGTGTTCGATTGTTCGGTAGTGCCTTCTGACGGAGCGAATACCTATGGTTGACATGAAGTTGTATGAAATTCAAATTTAAGAAAATACTGTGATCCAGAAAACCAGCAACACTGTCAGGTTAACTGAACGTGTCCACGGGTTCGGTGATAGTCTCTTCTGTCTATGGTGAACAGTTTCTACAGTGCATGTGTTTACCATATTCGGAAGCGCGTATCTTGTTAGCGAAATAGCAACTTTGGGAAGTACATTAACTCTCACTTAATATAAGTTTGCTTTACTTTGTACTGAACGTGAATATGGAAATGTTATCTCAATGAAATAAACAAGTGTATGCATTCGTAGTTTAAACGGGAATAATATTTCTAGTAGCCAAGGTAGGTGTTCCTTAAATCGTGAGGGGTGTCGAATTTACGTTCATCAATAATAAATCGCCTTTAAATGCAAAGTGAACAAACCATCACACCGTTTACAACATATAGGCTACTATGGGAAGCGCTAAGGCACCTAAAATCGATATGTGGTGTCTGTTTCCGGTACAAACTATGTAATATTTGGGAGCCTACAGCTCTTTTTTTTTTATCTGTTTAACGTCTCTCTAACAGCGAGGTCTTTAGTGACGGGAAAAGATGGGGGGGAGGCAAGGAATGGGAAGGAATTCGGCCATGGCCTTTTGAATCGAGTATCCCGGCATTTGCCTGGAGTGATTTGGGAAACCATGGAAAACCCAAATCTGGATGCCCGGACGGGGATTCGAACCGCCGTCCTCCCGAATCCGAGGCCCGAACGCTAGCAGTTTCACCTCCACGTTCGGTTACAGCTCTTATATTGGATCATGGGTAGATATTGAAATCCTTCACTTGCTAAGTACTTCGTGTAAGGCCGGCATATATTGAAACGGTAGGCAATTTTCACACCGGCAAAACCGGCGCCGGATACAATGTATGTAATCAAATGAGAGCTTCAACACGTAAGACCCATTCACACTAGCCGACAGCTCAGCTCAGGTCAAAAATCACTATACTCGTAATCCAATGGGAACATTCACACTACGCGGTCCGCTCAGGTCAGGGCGAGGCAGCTCAAACTGAAGATCGCGCCGCCACGGATCAACAACGGTCAAGATCTGAGCTGAGCTGTGCTGACTGCTAGCGTGAACGAGCAACGGTCAGGTCAGGTCAGATCAAATGGGCGGCGAATGTCTGAAAACTATGCTTGTAAGCAATAAAAAAAGAGTAATAAATAAAAAAAAAATGTTTTAACGGTATTTTATTTCTGTTTATTATAAAGTCGGCAAACTTGAATATAAATTCAAATATTATTAAACATTTTAGTACTGTCAAGATACAGATCCTGTTTCCGAAATTAAAAAAAAATATTGTGAATATATTTTTAGAATCAAATGCTTCTGAACCAGCGATAGCAAATAAACAAAGAATATTTGTAAAGTAGGATTTCTCTCGCTCATACTGAAATTCACTTTGTACATGGCATGAAATTTTATCCTTCCGTAAATAATTGTGCAAAATACATGTTGCTAAAATCATGTTATCAATTAATCCTGGAGCAGAATTAATTTTTCTAAAATAAATTCGAAATCTTTGAGCCCTAAAATATCAAAAGCATTTCCCACCACTCGTTTCGTACGGCGTAGCCGGTAGTTAGCATTCATTTTACTCTTGATCTGTTTGCGCTTGAATCTCTGGATGCACCCAGAACCATCCTCTATTGGATCTTGACGTATATTTAGGCTCTAGATCAGTGTTTCCCAACGTGTGGCCCACGCCCCACAGGGGGCAATTTGGATTTTTAGGGGGGCAATTTAGAAACTGACTTGATACGACTTTACTGCTTTCTCTTCGGTTTATTTAAATGCAATGCTAAATATAGATAGAAAATATAGCAAAAAAGCAAATTCTTAAAGCAGTGCTGTAAATAATTATTAGGTAGCCTATAGTTTCGTTTGATGTTAGCAAAATATTTTTTTAATTAAAAATTAGGTATGGGGGGCAAAAAAAAATTAAAAGTGGGACATGACCCAAAAAAGGTTGGGAAACACTGCTCTAGATCCAAAATCATTGCGATTTAATTGACGTTGGGGTGGAAAACGGCATTGTTCACTATGAGCAATGGAAATGAAATGGCCTCGTCTACTACTTGATCTGGCCTGAGCTGAGCTGACCGCTAGTGTGAATGCTATCCTGGATTGTGAGCTGAGCTGACCTGAGCAGAGCTGACCTGAGCAGAGCTGACCTGACCTGACCGCTAGTGTGAATGGACCTTACACGTAGTCCGGTCTGGCAGATCACCGGTTTCACACGGTTTAATTGTTTCTTATGCACACTTGTCCACACTGGTGCAGGTGGTGGAGAGGATCTAATCTCAGTCCCGACAATTTTCTGTAGTTTTGTAATATGTAATTACTCGCGCGATACTATGACATTAATTGAATTAGTTGATATTAAACCTTATTTGTGAGATAAAACAGCCAACTATTTCAAAGTTAGAACAGAATGCTTGCAAAGAGATTTACACGTTTTTGAAAGAAGATTTTGAAGTGAAAGAAAAAAATAACTGAAAGTTGATCAGCTATACATTTATAATTAGTTATAACAACACAGAACAGGTTACACAATTTATTTTGTTAATTTGCCATGGCAAAGTATCTTTGTGTTGATACTGCAAATAATAGAACAACCAGATTTACAATTTTAAGTAAAGTGTAAGCTAATTATAATGTTTGTTAGTACTAATGATAAATATGTAATTTATCATTTTTCAGTTGGTTTCATTTTCTTTTCATTTCGAAATAGGCCTATTCTTTAAAAATGTATACATCTCTTTCCATGCCTACTTTTTACTTGTGCTTATTCCCAATCTGTAGGTCTCATGTAAGTCAGTAAAGTTTGCTCCTTTAACGAGATCCTTAAAAATCAATTGAAGAAATTTATAGATTTCAATCGCAGTCATAAATATTGTATAATATTCTTTAAAAAATTGAGTTCATTTCGTAATTGGTCAAAAATGTTCAATGAAACAAAAATATAGCAGAATATTTGTGTACCTAATTTATTTCACTTTTTCTACACATCTTTTTGTATTCGAGTCAACACAGGATGTATCCAGTACTGTATGTTAATGAAATATTTACTATACTTCGTTCTACGATATAATAAACTATTAAAGTAATGTTTTTTGAATGGTGGATGCCTATTTCTTCCGCCAAAGCAAAAAACTTATTGAACTCGATGCGATAAGGCCCGCGCCTGCTCCGGTTTTGCCGGTGTCTGTGAAAACGATATTGGGCTATATGACTTTTTTTAAATAAGTTTTATTTTTTAAATTTTATATTTTCTATGGAGTGAATTGTAAGCACTTAAAGAAGATTTCAGGATATTCTTAACATGACCATTCCAGATTGGGTAATAGACCTGTCTCAAACCTACAAACAGCAGATTTATTGCTACAGGAAGAGTTGATAGAACTGTCAAAAAATGAAGAATTAAAATTGAAATTAAAAAATGGATATCAAGAATTTTGGCTACAGAGGCAAATTCCAGATTTATATCCGGCTTTGTGGGCTGCAACAAAAAGTTTTTTATTGCATTCCTTGAAAATCCAAAATACCTGGGTGTAACTCTTGATAGAAGTCTCGCTTTTAAAAGCCACTGTCGCAATGTCAAGATGAAAGTATCAGCACGCAACAACATCTTAAGCAAGTTGACCGGATCTAGCTGGGGAGCTAACCCAAGCATCATCCACACCTGTGCCTTGGCATTATGCTACTGCGCAGCAGAGTATGCAAGTCCTGTGTGGCAAAAATCCAGCCATGCTAAGACAGTAGACGTTGCGCTCCACAGAACATGCCGGGTCATCATAGGTTGCCTCAGACCATCGCCTGTGATCAAAGTGGGGATACTAGCTGGCATCGCCCCTGGAGATATATGCCGGGAAGTTGCCACCAGCGTGGCAAGGCTTAAAGTGAATGAAGACGTCCAATAACCCCTACATGGCTATACACCAGCGCCATCGAGACTATAGTCCCGTTCAAGCTTCATGCCTCAAAGCCACCAACTGGAGCTCCAAGCAATGAAAGAATACTGGCTTGGGAGAAGAGATTACAACAAGGGTTAGAGTGGATCAAGCCAAAAGAGGGTCCACCACCTGGGTCTGAACAACCATGGCCCATATGAAAGTCGCTAAACAGGCTTCAAGTTGGAGTTGGCCGCTGCAAAGATACACTTGCCACTTGGGGATACCTGGGAGAACAGCCAGATACCACATTTTCGTGCAGGGAGAGAGAAACCATGGTACATTTTCTGTCCACAACTTGGAATAAATGTATCTCGATTTGACCTCCAATCAGCTACTGACAAAGCCATCGCATTGGCAGAAAAACTACCACATATTTGATGCTGTCATTGACACGAGAAGAAGAAGAAGATTGCATTCCCGTCGTCATATTCAGCCGAAAGGGGATTTAGTGTAGTAAGCAATTTACTAACAAAGAAAAGAAACAGATTGCCAGTAGTGGAACGTGGCGATTTAAGATTCCTGCTGACAAATATAGCACCAAATGTAGAAAAATGAATATCCATTACATCAAGCTCGGACGTCTCACTGATAATTTTACGATAATTTTCAATATATGTTTTTAATCAAATTTTGTACAAGGCACCAATAATGTTAATATTCTTTAATAAAGTAATTTAAAAAATCTGTACTTGTTTTTAAATATTTAATATAGTCCAATTCACCTAAGAGGGGTGCCATCAAATCACTGTTTGAAGAAGTGGGCAAAAAGCCAATTAAATTGAAGCGATATGGATTACACAATGTTGATTACAACAACAAAACGTCGTTGCTGGTTTTTTTTTTTTTCAAACATGGGGGCGGTGAGTAATTTTTTTTTTCGAAAAGGGGGCGGTAGATCAAAAAGGTTGGTAACCTATGTTCTAGAGTAATTGTCCACTTGTATTTAGCTCAGTTGTCGCCTTCTAGAAATTCCCAGCTAACCTTCTTTGTTATATCAGCTACAGATTGTGACCTGCCGTAATTCAGCTGAAAATTACAATCTGTTATTTTGTCGTTGTTTTATATAGGCCTACCGGTAAACTTTGGTATTGTCACCAGATTTTTTCTTGCATCTTCTGGCATCATGAAGATAGTGGTAAAGGTAGAATGGTCATTTACATTGAAAGTAAGATTGGTACATATGGCCTTTTCGGTTCAACCGTAACACCAGGGTCTTGAGAAGTAAATGTGCTATAAGTCTGAAATTTACTACATATGTTCCTAAAGGCTATTTCATGAAATTTTGTATGTGAAGCCCTCAAACTAATGAAAAATTTATAAAGTTGTTTGAAATATGGCTAGATCGTTACAAGTTATCATGCAATAAATGCACATTATTAATTGTTGATATTTATGGGGCCATTTGGGCCTGACTTGATGCTTATGACAGATGCGCAGCACAGAGCCTTTAAATAATTATTTGATCTTAGTTGATAAAACGCTTGGAATTAACCTTATTGACTTCCAATGATGAACAGATTTACAATCTGCAAGTCATACCTCTTCAACATATACTGGCTCAGCACCTGAAATTTTTGAAGATTAAAGCTCACAGTGTGAAAATCAGATCTCACTGCCAGATGGCTCTATAAATGAACTGAGCAGCAATCAGAAGTTATAGCAGAATATAGTGCATTTCGCTTTAAAAAGTTAAGGCAAGTATTTCAGGAGTTTGAATTAGTTATTAACAGTTGCAGTTGAATTTACCTTTATTTGATGGGTCTACTGGAGATCGCGATTCTGCTACAACAACATTCACTAAAGATGTCGCAATACTGCTGTAGTCAATTGCAAGACATATTATTTTCAAGCAGTAATCCTGTTGTATTACAGCCTGGACCATTATTTTAAAGCAGAAAGTAGGTTGTAATAACCCCTGGACCAACATGAGACCATTAAATGTATTTCAGAAAGTATTTCTATTGGTGTTACCAAGTTGCATTATTATGACACAGAATCACAATCTCGAATAATCCCATTTGATTTTGGAGAACTGAAATAATAGTATCACAAAATTTGGGCACAATATTAGATATTTATTGTTCTGAGATTCGAAATAGGTACTTTAAAGAAGTGAGTAAATCTCCAATAGCAAGAAATCTTAAAGTTGGCAGTAAATGTTTCACTGGAGATATTGAGGCCCGGTGGTTTGCATTTTGTTTTTGAATGTTGTTCAGTTTTTGAAAATAACCATTCTAAATCAGTGAAACTCATTCAATTAAAGTCATTCTTATGTCTATTCATATCACAACCTGATAACAGAGTGCGTTCCTCATTACAAAAATGAACCATGAGGCAATTGACTCTGTGTCGATATCTCTTCAAAAAATGGTCTCATCCAGCATTTACAGTTTCTCTATACTCAAAATAATATAAATTGCAGCAGCTGCTAATAACACAACATTAATGCACACCATCGAATAATAGCTAATTATAATGATGACAAAATGTGTTTATTTCATAGTGAAAAATGAAGACTGTTGCTGTTAGTATGGATGGATGACAACTGTAAATGGTAACATAAGCAAACAGTTCCTAAATTTGGATTTGTGGTTTAGACGGAATGTTTTAATGTTGCGATTTGTTTTTGTTTCTAAAAACTGAACGCAACAGCTAGCAGCAGGAAGTTCCACTGTGTTCCTTTAGGTGTGGACGTGGCTTTACAGACTGCAGGCTCTTTTGGTCCGGGGAGTTACACGAATCGGACTATGTTCTTTAAAGATTATTGCTAACAGATTTTGGATGATCTTGTATTGATTGAAACATTGTGGGATGCCATAAATCAGAGCTACTTTGGTACATTTTTGGACTTTTTTTTGAGAATTCAAAGAAAACTGTTCCAATTTAAGAAACCAAGATGAGTTATTTGGTTTTGAATAATGGTACTAAAAGCCAAATTATGACTATTTTTCACACAGAAAGATTCCTTTATTTATGTGCCAAAGTTACCCCATGAAGTGGGGAAACCTTGGAACATGTCATTTTTTGGGTTAAAATCAGTGGTGAAAATGGTTGGTACCAAAGTTAGAATGAAGGATTGTATTTGGTCTCTTATTACACATATTTTTAGCTACTGTGGGTTGTGTTTCTGTCTGAAACTGAACAGGCCTGACTAGGCCCTAACCATTTAGAAGAATCTTTGATGACCCCAGTGGTCTTTTGGATGATATTCTCCTTGAAGTATTTATCAGTGAATATTTGAAATTGTGTATTTAACTTTGTATGTGATTTGTATTCTAAATTTTAATGATTTTTTTCTTTTTTGCTTTACCACTGATAGAAGAATTAGCTATATAATGCCACCACCTTATCGAATTATCAGATTTTGTAACTATTCATTTCAAGATAAATTTAAAGCTTTTTGCAACCTAATTCTTGACTGATCTTCTAATTTTATCAAATCAAAAATTGGAAAAGTCTGTAAGAGAAAAATGCCATTAAACAGGTTTGAATCAACTTTTTTTCCCTAAAAAATGAACTTTTCACCTTTCTTATGAAGCATCATTCAATGAAAATATAGTTTGCTTCATAAATTATTGGTAAACTATCAGTTTTATTGCTTTGATACTGTCCCAAAGTTGCCCCTCGGAAGTCTCAAAACATTATCAAAATTTCTAGAAATTGGGCCTATAGGTTATATTGCTTCATTATTGACTAAAAATTTAGCTTAGGCATTTATTTCTTTTTATAACAACTTTTTTTTAATAACTGATACTAGTTTTTCTTTGTGCACAACAGAGCACTCTGAAAATCGGTCCCAAATTAAAAATGGCTGCCTTTTATAAAAGTTGGCGAATGAAGTTCCTAAAAACTCCTAATAGAATGCAGCAAACATTAACACTTTGAATCAGCATAACAAAGATATAATACCTTGTAGCTGTACCAAAGTTGCACCCGCTGTCACAAAGTTGTCCCAGTTTATGCTATGTTTTAAGTTCAGTAATAGTTTGTAAGCTATCTGTTAAATTTTGTAACGCAGTGACAAAATTTTGTTCTTAGAACTACGAGTTAGATTGGATAGAAAATCAGTACATTTCATTTTTGAAGTTAGTTTTTATGTTTGTTCAAGTTAGAAAGCAGTTTTACAATTTTTAAGATAGTATTTTTAATTGCAACATTCTTCAGCATTCGCCTGGAGTGGGAAAAATTACTAAAGCTAGGATATTTTGTATAATAACTAAAGTTAACGTTTATTTAAAGATCTAGCGATTTGTAAAGTTTCAAGGAGATTGAATTATTTTTATTGTCAAGGTCAGATTAGATAATGTAAGGACTTCAGATGTGTGATTTGATATCTGACGAGCTTCCCATCAGCCACCCCTGTGAAAGAGGAAAATATTTCGATCCCATGCTTCGCGTGAGAACAGTTGCTAGGAATATTCGAGAAGTGCTATGTGATATAGATGTTTGCGCACAGTTGTTCGGTCTCAGTCGTACGGAAGCAGTCGGCGCGATAACATGTAGCTCAGTAGGCCGGAAAGTTTTATATCTAGCACAGCAGTGCAAGTTTTATTATGGAAGGATGCCTCTTGTTTTATTCAAGTTAGCCATAATGTCGTGTTAAAATAGTATTTCTCCAAGTGAGGCCTCGGGATTGTCTAAATTAAATAAACTTTTGAACAATGGGAGCGTGTGGCGAACTTTTACTAGCTTTCTTCAGCTAGTGATTTAATTCTTTGAACTATTGGGGTGTGGTCTGGCTTAACCGGTTAATCGAACTTGTAAAACATTACTTTGGAAAAGTCGTCTGACTGCCTGTACAGTTTTGGTTTTGTGAAATTGAAGAATATAATTATTTAAATGACGTTGAACTATTTATTGAACTTTACCTTTTCATAGATTTTAGGTTAAAATCTGTGTGGCGACCTTATTATTCTATTTAAGCCAAAACTGTTACATCCAAGGCTACACACGGTCAGAGTTAAGATTCAAAGTTTATGCTCCACCCCAAGCATAAGCTTTCGCCTTACAAGTTTTAGATTTATCCAAAAATTTCACACTCAATATTTGATCATAGAAAATAATGAAATGGTGTAACCATATTTTGAGGCAGAAACATTCGAAAGGGTAGATAGAACCATTCGTAGGATTAAAGAATAAAGTGTTTCAAGGAATTTCACAATAAAGAAACATAATTACAAAGAATAAAGTAATGTTTCATTCAGCTTGCCCAAGACAGATAATAGTGATTGTCTTCACAATCGTAAAATGCGGTGATTCTGAACACTTTTCAACTTCTAAGGTAAAATAAGGTTAAAGTTTTTTTATTTTTTTTATTTTCAATTACAAATTTGGTCCTGGAACTTTGCTCTCACTTTGTAACAACATCTTTGAGCAAAAGAATAATTATTTATGCTCTTCTTAAGTTTTGATTATTTTCATGGTGTTCCAAGTCTCCTTGCATGCAGGGATGAATCAGAACACAAATCAGATCCGACAATAAGCAAAAAAATATTTATTTTGTTTCCGACACTTTTTTTAAAAATGTTATAACTCTACATTCACCTTTAAATTACACGTATAAAGTATAATTATCTAATAGCTACATTATTATGTAAAGTGTACCTGCTAACATTCTAAGCTTCAACATTTGTATTTCTTAAAATAATATTTTTAGTCTTAAAAATATATTAATCGTTCAAATACTAGGTATATTATTGAACAAAGAGAATTTAAAGGTAATGTCAAATTTCTATAAAAAGATACTACTGGGCAAGATAATTTACAGAATACTGAAGGTAATATCAGAGATGGCATCTGCAGAGACTCTGAGCACCAGTGCAATAAATATTCGACCTTCCAACTCATCCCTTTAGCTACCAGCAATTGGACCATCCGCTACACTACTAAGCAAAACATAAAGGATCGTAACAATTCTGACAGACAGTTTCTTGAAATTGAGAGAGCAAAATTACAATTACTTTCCAAAAGCTCACCAAGGGAGACAGTGATGCACAGTTTATGAAAAACATTCCTCTTCACATAAAATTGACAGCACAGCAACTGTAACAAATTTTTGTTGATGAGGATGCACCTTCAATATCTCCATACATAGGCTACTGTCTCCATATTCATCATCCTGGTCCACTCATTGAACCATTCCATTTCTATGTCTGACATCCTCAACAACAAATTACAAATCACCTGCACCCAGTGACTGTTCACCCTGTCCCAAATGAAGATAATAGATGAAATTTCTTTGTAAACTTTTCAAATGTGCGATAACAAACATGATGTTGGTGAAGTACTAATTGTAAGGAATCTAAACAGTTTTGTTTCTCCTTTATTAGTTGATAAGAAGAGTCAAGAATTTTATTTGTGAAAAGCTCACAGGTTGTTTGATTTTTTACTTTTATATGTTTTCTTTAACTTATTTCACTTTGCCTTGTATTTTGTAAAAGTTCTGAAATATTTTGGTTTGGCAAACTGCATACCTATTTCTGTTGATTCAATATAAAACAGATTTTATGAAGTAAGTATTTCCTTTCATTTAACTTAGTCACAATTAGCCATTCTGCAGGTGTTTTTATCTCTTTGAAATTAGACTCTTAGGCTAGAAAGCTTTACAGCATATAAAGTTCACTGAAATGTCTCCCATATAAGCTTGTAAGAATTATGGAATTGCTGTGGATCCCTCTCCAAATCACCATGCAGGTGGTGGAATTCTCTTAGTGAATTTCTTTTTGCTGATATTCAATTAATCCAACATAAAAATTTTCTGCAATCCTTTGTCATGTAGGGACTTTCCAAAAAGTACATTACTTCCGTACCTATTTCACAAAATTTGAAACTCTTAAAATATTAACACCAGATATCTGCCACACTTTTGAAGGTAATAGATGCAGTAAGAACTGCTACAGCAATCCTAGTCACTTAACTCACAATCGGCTATAATGGATGATCTCAAGCGCTCCCATTTGGCTGACGCAGTCAGCTATAGAGCTTTGTAACTTCAATATGGCCATTAAAATGTGGCATACTCAATTTCCAGTTGGTCTCTAACACTGTGTTTGCATTCACTATTGTCACTACAAGGCTTATTAAAAATGGAATTACACCAGTTAGTTGTTGTGTCTATGGATGTTAGGAGATTTTGGTGAAAAATAAGGGCCTCAGTTATCACTTTTTGTTCCTAAACATAAAGATCGGTGAAATGGTTGTGGCTTGCAAAAATGCCCTCAAAGTGAAACTGAGTTGCTGAATCGGATTATACAAGGTGTTTCAAAAAGAATATACGTATTACAAAGTATTCTTTTGTCCAAACTATCGATTGCTGCGCCACTGCTCGGCTATTGGAGAAACGAATACATAGTCTAGTTTATTTAATAGCCACTAGATGTCAGTCGTCTTGTGTTATTCTTGGTAACCGTCATATGTTTAATATGGCTACTCCACAGCAGAAATCATTTTGTGTTATCGAGTTTGCGAAGTGCAATTCCGTGATTACAGTGCAAAGACGTTTCAGGTTGAGATACCAAAAGCATCCTCCGAATGGGTAGAACATTCGTAGATGGTATCGACAGTTTGTAGATACCGGATGTGTATGTAAAGGAAAGAGTCCTGGCCGCCCTCGTGTTTCTGAGGCACATGTTGGATGAATTCAAACTGCTTTCCAACGTAGTCCTTCAAAATCAACTCATCGTGCCAGTCAGGAGTTGCAACTACCTACAACAACAATTTGGTGTGTTTTGAGACGTCGGTTGGTTATGAAGCCGTGCAAGTTACAGTTGTTACAAGCTCTGCGTCCTGATGACAAACGGAAACGTGTGGCATTTTGTAACGAGATTAATGATGCTATTGACAATGATAACACTTTCGCACAACGCATCGTTTTCAGTGATGAAGCGACTTTCCATGTTAGTGGTCAGGTAAACAAACACAATGTTCGAATTTGGGGTCTACAGAACCCACATGCAGTCATTGAACATGTACGAGATTCGCCTAACGTCAATGTGTTTTGTGCGATATCCCGATCATCTGTTTACGGCCCATTCTTCTTTGATGGAAACATGGTTAACTGTCATCAGTATCTAGCTATGTTACAAAACTGCTTGTTTCCGAGGCTGCACGAAGACAATTTCATTTTTCAACAAGACGGGGCACCCCCTAACTGGAGTCGCCAAGTGCATGAATATCTGAATGAAACTCTACCGAACCGTTGGATTGGTCGTCAAGGAGCTGGCGACTTAGCATGCATCAGCTGGGCTCCACGGTCACCGGATTTGACACCCTGTGACTTCTTCCTGTGGGGCTTCATTAAAGACAATGTTTATGTACCACCACTACCACAGAACCTTGAGGACTTGAGGAACCGGATCTGTACTGCCGTAACATCAGTGACGAAGGACATGCTTGCCCGAGTATGGGAGAAATTTGAGTATCGATGTGATATTGTTCGTGTGGCTGATGGAGGACATATTTAACATCTGTAATCTGAACTTAAGAGGTTCGTAAATATGTGTGTAAAGTTTCATATTCGTATGTCTTACAGTTTAATAAATATATTCATTCGAAATACGTATATTCTTTTTGAAACACCCTGTAATTCATCTCTTGACATCTGTAGTAATTTATTGCACAATTTTCACACTTTGAATTAAGAGTGTGAAGCGATTGTATCAATCTCCTATGTGCCTCGGCTAGAAATCAATAATTTTTATTTTCTAGTTGTGCTTAGATTATGACAATGTAACCATGATTTGCAATGGATTGTTTATTTTTTCTGCTACGTTTTGTGACAGAACTACGCTTTAAAAATACTTCATATATCTAAAGATACAGTAACTGACAGAAAAGTATTATGTAGGTTGGTCAAAGTAATTGTTTTGATGCTTTTTAATTATTATTTTTTTTTTAAGATATTGTTGATGACAAAAGTATGTTGCAGAAAAGATTTGATTTTGAACAAAAAACCAGCAGCTAAATCCTCAAGTGATTCAAAATTTAAGCTTTCAGTCAATTGATCCATATTTTGAGTACGATGAGCAACATGGACGGATCTCTTAAACTCAACAAAAGAAATAAAAAACTAATGGCTAATATTATCTTTGTGAAACATTGAAAATTTTATTTTATGATTGGCACACAATTCATAAACGAGTCTGGGGAAAATTAGCACACAGAACAAGCTTAAGTTCATCATTATTTGATAGATATTCAGTTCTTCTTTCCAATATGACCTGTACATACAACACAAAAACACTTCTAAAACCAGTGATAGGAACACTTTTGCCTGAAATCAGACATTTATAGCTTTAAAATAATTTCAAGCGCTTTAAAACAAAGATTTCAATACCAGAAAGAGACCCAATTTTAACGGTACCTTCAAGGCTTAATTGGCTTTGATGTTGTGAATTCATACCTGTTAATCAATCCTTGCTTAGTTCACTTCGACAGATTACATGCTCCATTCTTAACTTGTAACTCCTTCAGCTTTTACATAGTTAAATTCTTGTACATAGACTGCATTGCAAATAAAAACATATGCACAGTGCTCAATCGCAAGTTAGCAATACCACACTTTGCGTGGTGGCGCTGCAGTTGGTGAAAACAGAAACTAATAACTTGCAGAGCTCTATAGTTGCTTGGATAGGCTATTTGACAGTATTAAAAATATATTAAAAATTGTAGCCATTCGTGTAGATTAATGCTTAAGGAAGGTATTTTTATTAATCTTGAAAAAAAGGTGGATTTTAAAAAAATAAAAAAGCGAAATAAAAATCGGATTTTTCTTGCCTCTTGTCTCATCACCGAAAACGCTTTGGGATTGGTGATCGCTTTAGTGACGTCACCTGCCGGTAAGCGCTGCGCCTGCACATGGACCGTTTCCTATTATCCAAGGTTTCAACCATTTTTATTATTTATTGCTGATTATCTCTTGTTACTAATGAGATTTTGTGTTGAATATAAGATGATGAACAATTTGTAGAAGCCTACAGCGGAAAAATACCGAAAAGTATTTCTCGAGCTACCTATAGAAACAACCCCTGACCTTTATTTTGCGGAGCTTGAAAATGTAATAACTCAATTCGAGAATCATTTATATTTAAACTGGAAGTTAGAGATTAACAGAAACCCTTCATAAGAATGACTAAAATTGTTTACCTACCGCGTTCACTTCATTGCACAATAGAAACTGTGATGTTTAAGTGTATATTAATGAGAAGAAAAGTAACAATGCCATGGTATCCCATTAGCTGCATGGTTAAAGAGTTCTATAGGAATTTGAAGATCCTATGTTCGAACTTTGATGAGGATAATATTTTTTTCGTGTGTACATTTTTTTCATTTCTGTTTGCTTTTTGTTGCTTTACAGAATTATGTTTTTTTGGAAGAAGTCATAAAAGTCATGCAAACGTTTGAAACATATATTGCTGCCATACAAGAAAACTTTTATAAAAATATGTCCGCTTTTAATTGTGAAACATACCAGAGATACATTATCATTATAAAAAATCCAAATGTTCGGCAGTGATTAATAGAATTTATTTTAACAATAACATTTCACGACAATCTCGCAACAATTTTGGAACGCTTTGAATACCTTTTGTTTGAATTTTTACGTGACGATACAGCTGCATGTTTCCTTTATGACATAAATGCATCTATTTAGGCAGTATTTACTTTTAATGCACAACTAATTTTCAGTATATTTTAAACTTTTTATCGGTGTGCAGTCCAGTTTCAGTTTTGAAGTATTTTTTGATTATTTTTATAATATGCTTGCTATCAAAAAATCTGTGAAACATTTGGAAAAAAATAATGTTTTGTTGGATTTTAGAAAAAGAATAAGCCGTACTACCAACAGCAACTAGTATCTAAAGAAAATGCCCCCAAGTAACAAAATATATTCCAAAGCGAGTATCGAACGTAAGAACCCTAACCTTACTGATACTCGCCTTAAACAAAGTAGTACATTATCGCTACGAAGTTATGGTGCAAATAATATTTACAGTAAATGGTATGCAACTTGGTCGCAATGTCATTTGGGTTACTACGAGCATGTTGCAGCGACTTTTCTTCCTATTTCAGCTAATGCGGGAACACTTACATTTATTTGGAGAGTTTTTATTGTGGTGGTTGTAGATTGATGTACCACAAATTATTTATAAACCATATTTCCAACAATTTATACGCAAGTTCAGAGAAACAAACCAGACGCTACTTAAGTAGAGTGAGGGCGCGCTGGCACGTGACGTCACGAGTGTCGTTAGTCCGCGCCGGGCAGCAAAGCAGCGTTTTGGTGGGCTTGCAAATACTCTAAATTTTAACGTCGAATTTTATGTAAAATAAGCAAATATAAATATTACCCAGTAAATAACGTGTATCAATAAACTATTTAAAACCATTTTCAAAAAATAGTCAAATGGCCAATTGTAGGTTGCTCAAATACGCATGCAGTAGACAACCAGCCGCAAGCAGTGTGTTCACATAACTAATAAAGTTGAATTGCTACTTAATGTTTATTAGCTTATTACTACCTACCTCTACATTATGGCTTTTATATCGATTTGCCTTTATCTTTAAATTAATGTGTAGAACCTGATATTCTTCATCAAGAACTGAAGTTAATTTGGTGTGTTTGTGAATAATGTGAGTTGGTGGTTGATCAGATCAGTGGAGGAGGTAGCAATACTGGTGGTGGTGAGGATATAACAGTATGAAAATTGTTAGTTTGGATCAAAGAAATCGGTTCCCATGAAGGGTGAGCGAGAAGAAGACCTGATTGTTGGGAAAAGTAAATAGCAAAAAGAAAGAAATTTCAGAAGGGTATGTAGCAAAAAAAGGGAAGATGTTTGTAAAAAAACAGTCAGACTAATCTGAGTGGTGTAGTTTGGGTTTGGAACAGAAATTGCCAGAGATTGAAGTTAAAATAAATTAGTTTTTGTTGATTAGCCTTTTCTCACTTGCAGAACCTATACAGGCAGGAAGGAATCTAATGGTTCTAATTGTGAAGCAGTTAAGTTTTGGGAACTATAAGGATTGCTATTGGATGTTCATGGTCTTTGGAATAATTTGTTTACCAACGAACATTCATCCTGTTGGAAAGCTTTGGTAGCAGTATGATTGTTGGAGACTGGGGGTTTGGTATATGAGGAGCTGGTTAACAAAACATAATCTTCTGGTCAAAACCCATTTTTTTCCGGTTGTTTTTGGCTTGATGAATCTAAACTAATTTTCTAGCAAAAAAAGGCATAAAACCATACTAAAAGTGAGCCCAAAATTTTTGATCAAAAAGGTATAGCTATAGTAAATTTTAAATTGTTTTGAAGAGTGAAAACCCAAAAAAGGGGGTTAACAAGTTGTGACAGTAACAAAGGCGATAAAGATTGTCTCATGTGGCTTAAGAACCTCAAAATATTATGAAGATAAGATTGAACAGGTGCCAGTAAACCTATGTCTTGCTGAGAGATTTTTCGATACACTAATCTTCTTGCAAAATATTATTTACTCTTTCACTTGACATATTTATCATCTTGGCTATTTTGCAGATTTTCACTCATCTGTCTTCTGGCACAATATTTCAAATTTCACACCGAGCGTGGTGTTGTAAAGGATAGCGTTCTGGCCTCGCATTTGGGAGGACAGCGGTTCAAATCCCCGTCCGGGCATCCAGATTTGGGTTTTCCATGGTTTCCCAAATCACTACAAGCAAATGCCGGGATGCTTCCTTAAAAAGGCCATGGCCGAATTCCTTCCCATTCCTTGACCCCATCCTTTCCCGTCTCAAAAGACCTCGATGTTGAGAGATGTAAAGCAGTTAGAAAAAAATGAATTTCATTCATCATTTCTTCAGTTGTGATTTCAGTTGGCAGTTGTAATCACCTGTGCTTGAACAACCACAACGATATTCTGTAAATCACTTATGAATCATACCATGTGACAGTGCAGAGTACCCTTGATACTTTCTCAGCTTTTCAGCATAATTATTTTTCCCACACCAAAAAATAGTGCTTTATCAGAACTCAAAATACCTACAACATGTGTAGCAACATACTTACTACTTTATCAGACACTTTCAACAATGTTGTAATAAATGGATGACAATAAATTTCAGCGAGAATACACAGAATCAATATATGACTTCAAGCAGCAAGAAAACAGTGATTCATGTGTCATCTATTGTTAAAGTCAAAAACTTATCAGTCCATCCTATGTTTCATATAATATACAAGTTTGTAGGTTCTTTAAGTGGAGACCAAGACAAATTTAATTAATCCCACAGCCAGTCACAGGTTGTGTTGTCTCCCAGTGCTCAGAATAATCAGTCACACAAAATGCAAATCTTTACACAGGAATTAATTTTTTCTTGACACTACAAAAAGTGTAATGGATAATGCCAGTAAACAAATTCAGCCTGGTTTTAATGCGTAGCTTACTGAGATAATGTGACATTAGTTATATTGACCCTCTAAATGTGCAAGCTCGTTTATTTTCATGTTTTTTTTTTATGGATGATCAAGGGTCTGGGTTTTGATAATTTTGCAGTTTTGTAGAAAAACTAACACCATGGGTTTCCTTGAGAGAAGAGAATTGATTATCCAATTGGTTGATAGGAGTGCAACAGTGGAAATAACAACTCCTACCTTAACAGAATATTGGACCGAAGAATCTATTTACGTAATTTAAGGCATTTTTGTTGTAACAACATCTAATTTTAATAAACAGTCATCTAATCAACATCTTGCTGTGACAGTGGTAATTCCTACTGTTGTTGAATGAAATTACTTCATGTTGATTCACTGTTTGTCTTTGTTTCCTTATATTCACATTTAACTCAAATGGATTGCTATTATTTTTGCAGGGAATTGGTGGACTTGAATTTCGATTTTAAAGGCATTGTGAATTATTTGCTTTCTCTATCAGGTGATAATTTCATAGCAGTTGAGTTTGATGTTTTGCTGTGCATGGTTCTCCCAGTTCCTTCATAATTTTGTTTAGTTTCTTGGTTAAGTATTTGGTTAGCTTATAATTTTTACCATGCTTCACAAATTAACTATTCAGTTCTGTTAAAATTTTGAGAAATGACGGATGTACTTAGATTTTCCACTGAAGAGCCAAAGAAACTGGTACACCTGTCTAATATCTTGTAGGACCCCCGCGAGCATGCAGAAGTGCCGCAACATGACGTGGCATGGACTCGACTAATGTCTGAAGTATTGGAGGGAATTGGCACCATGCATCCTGCAGCTCTGTCCATAAATCCATAAGAGTACGAGTGGGTGGAGATCTCTTCTGAACGGCATGTTGCAAGGCATCTCAGATATGCTCAATAATGTTCATGTCTGGGATGTTTGGTGGCCAGCAGAGGTGTTTAAACACAAATGAGTGTTCCTGGAGCCACTCTGTAGCAATTCTAGGCATGCGGGGTGTCGCATTGTCCTGCTAGAAATGCCCAAGCCTGTTGGAATGCACAATGGACATGAATGGATGAGGGTGATCAGCCAGGATGGCTACGTATATGTTACCTGTCAAGAGTTGTATCTATACATATCAAGGGTCCCGTGTCACTCCAACTGCACACACCCCACACCATTACAGAGCTTCCACCAGCTTGAACAGTTCCCTGCTGACATGCAGGGTCCATGAATTCATGAGGTTGTCTCCATACCCATACACATCCATCCACTTGATACAATTTTAAACGAAACTCGTCAGACCAGGCAACATGTTTCCTATCATCAACAGTCCAATGTCAGTGTTGACGGGCCCAGGTTAGGTATAAAGCTTTGTGTCGTGCATTCAGCACGTTGGGTCTGGCTCCGAATGCCCGTATCCATAATGTATCGTTGAATGGTTCGCACGCTGACAATTGTTGATGGCCCAGCATTGAAATCCGCAGGAGATTTAATGTTTTACCAGATTCCCGATATTTACGGTGCACTTGTGAAATGGTCATACGGGAAAATCCCCACCTCATCGCTACCTTGGAGATGCTGTGTCCCATCTCTCATGTGCCCACTATAACACAACATTCAAACTCATTTAAATCATGATAACCTGCCATTGTAGCAGCAGTAACCGATCTAATGCCTGCGCCAGACACCCGTTGTGTTACATAGGCGTTGCTACAGTGCCGTACTCTGAGTGTTTACATATCTCTGTGTTTGCATACGCATGCCTATACCAGTTTCTTTGGCTTTTCAGTGTATAAATGCTGAGTTTTGTTTTGAAAGCATAACATCTTTTATTTTTTTGTTGCTACATCATTTATTACATTTTTATTACCTTTTTTATGTATCTCCATTTTTTATGCTGATCTTTTTGGCTCATGTGTGTGTTAATGTGAACAATTGCTTATCATCATTACTCTGAAGCTGATATGGCAAGCATTCTTTCCAATATGACAATGTTCACTCCACTTGATGATCTAGGCGTCAGTGCCACTATAGAGAGAGATTGCAGTGTCGTGGTAAATTTAACTATGGTAGTTTCCCCTTCCCTACCCCAGTGATGGAAGAGTATGTAAGTGTTATTCTGTGAAAATGATTGTGAAACCCGGTGCCGTCCCATTTGGTCCTGCACTTCTGAAAGACATCAAGGGGACTACCAGATTTAAAGTCCTCATCCAGTGGACAAATCACCACCAACAGTGTCGTATGCCCTCACTCTGTATGCACTGTGCTGAGGTTTGGGATTGAGCGCAGTGGTGCACCATCTGGTAACCAGGAATTGTGCACCACCACCGTATCTAACCAGCAACTCGGGTCTTGATTTTTAAAATTGACCGAGCGGGGCGGTGTAACGGTTAGCGTTCTCGCCTCGCATTCGGGAGGACGGCGGTTCGAATCCCCGTCCGGGCATCCAGATTTGGGTTTTCCATGGTTTCCCCAAATCACTCCAGGCAAATGCCGGGATGCTTCCTTCAAAAGGCCATGGCCGAATTCCTTCCCATTCCTTGCCCCCCATCCTTTCCCGTCTCTAAAGACCTCAATGTTAAAAAGAGACGTAAAGCAGTTAAAAAAAAAAAAAAATATATTAAAATTGTTTTCACAAACAGGATCCAATTCAGCAGATCCATTATCATGCACCAAACACCTCCATGTAGCTGCAATGGGATAGGCCTGGATACTGTACTGAAGCATAAATTCCACACAACTTAACTTTCCTATCGAACTATCACTTGTAAATCAGAGTAGTAAATGGGGGAGGAATTTAACATCCCAATGGGGTACTTGACACTAACTATGAAACCATTAAACCTTAATTTACACTGATAGAGTAAGTTGCAAGGATACCAAAAATCAACTTCATTTGTTGTATAGGAGTTGAAAACATACTATTTTTAATAAAATAAAAATGCAAAAAGACAGCTGTTAGTGACAAGATACGAAATACCAATTGGAGCGCATGACTTCAGTTATCAGCTCGCGCCAGTTTTGCTCCCATCTATTTACGTTTGTTGATGATCTTTCCATCACTTATTTAAGATTGTTAAGGTTTCTGTGCTGGTTGTAAAACAATTGCTCTACTTATACTCGAAATGGAAGTTGGTTTTATCAAGGCAAATAGCTCTAATTTACTCAGAATTGACGTGATGATGCTGGGAATGTTTTTTTGCATGAAACAGCGATTTCTGCTCATCAGAATTCCGAAATGTCAAAACGTTCAAGTAAGTAAGTCTTTTATGTTATACATAATACCACATTATGAAAAAACATTAGAATATAAGGTATTTTAGAAGCGTGTGTGTTAGTGGAGCGTTTGACTTAATACAAATCTGTAATTTGTGATTTTAATCAGCAGGTCTACATTTTTATTAATTTCATATATTTCTTTATAGTATATTTTAAAATGTGTTTAATATGACTATTTCTTCAAAGAAGAATGTGTAGTTTTAATTGTTAGTGTAATTACTATTTAAAAAATCCTTGAGTGATTTCTTCAACAATTTTTTGCTGCGCTAGGTTAGTTAAAGTTAAAAGTCTGTTTACATTCATTCAGTGCTATTTTTCCGGCAGTAATGTTGTGAAAATAAAGCTTTTTATTTCTGTATTAGAGGTTATACAAGTTTTTGTATAGCTAGAAATTTATTTTGATCATATTTTCTAAGAAAGTCGCACACTATTGTCAAAATATTTTTCGGTATTTGTTGAAGTGTGGAATCAACAATAACCCTAGCACCACAATTTTGGTGATAGATTTTTATGTAACTCGATGTGACAAATCGAACGTAAGGAATAAATTTTTGATATCTTGCTTAGTTCTCGAGATATACTGTCTCAAAAGTGAGGTGCTTAGGTCGAAATGTGACCTGGACCAGAAGAAAAATTTCTCCAAATCCAAATTCGGCGATGGATTCTTCTGTAACTCGAAGAAACAAATTGAAAGTAAATAATTTATATATATATATATATATATATATATTATTGCTTATTTCACGAGATACTGTATCTCGTATTTAAGGTAGGTTGAATGCAACCTGGACAAGAAAAAAACCCGCCAAAGCCACAAGGAACTATATGCTGGACATGCAAAATAGATGTTTTATTATCTTCTTAGTGGTTGTGATTAGGTTGAAATACGGCCTGGACCAGAAGATAAACCTCACCCAAGGACAACGAACTATACCTACAACTGATTTTTGACATTCGATATCTTGAGAACTATGCAAGATATCAAAAAACTTTATTCTTTACTTTTGGTTTGTTTCATGGATTTACATAAGAATTCATCATTAAATTGCGGCACCATGGCTATGATAGTGCTGCCTATGATACTTTATTCCCATATCGTTTGACAACGTACTAATAAAAAATTTCCACGCATTTACAATGAACGGCATTTGAACGCTTGAAGTTGTAATTTATTGATCAATAACATTTTAAGTTTTTCTCTTAATAAAACATCGAGGTACATAGCTTATTAAACATAATAAAATATTAAGTCGAAACATACGTCAAAGTAGACTTCACAAAAATATATTGTAGACTTTGTACGCAAATACGCCAGGTCACGCAAATACGCCAAGTCACGCCGTGCATGCTTTATCCACTTTTTTGACATATTTCCCATGTATGGAAATAAAAAAAAAGAAATTGTTTGGTGTCTTAAATGTTGTGTTTACACACTGAGGCACTACACACCACCAGTATACCATAAAACTCATTTTATCCACGAAATAAGCAAACCGCCCATATGTTTACACCAGCACGAGCAGAAATATGACGTCACAAGAAACGCCATGACAGCTGCTAGTGTTTTGCCGCCAATATTCAAATAAGCTCATAAAGATGCAATATTTTACATTTTCCCGTTTGGTTTTTCAAGAAATAACATTTTTTGGGTTATATGGTAGTAGATGCCCAGCTACAATACTGACTACTTTCCCAAAATTAGTCAGTTTCCCCATTATAAAAGAAAAATTTAAAAATATACATATATAAAGGGGTAATTAGATGACTAGGGAAATTACTACCAGAGTGTTAGCTCCATCGAAATTAAATTAATTATAATAATAAAAGTAATAATCGCTTTTAAAGACCGAGTGTGGTGTGTGAATGGTAACGCTCTGGCCTTGCATTCAGGAGGATGCAGGTTCAAATCCCCGTTCGGGCATCCAAATTTTGAGTTTTCCATGGTTTCCCCAAACCACTCCAGATGAATGCCAGAATGCTTCTTTTAAAAGGCAATGGCTGAATTGCTCCTCTTTCCTTGACCCCCCCCCCTCCCCCTCCCAGCCTTTCCCACCTTTAATGATGTCGATAAGCTGTAAAGCCATAAAATAAACTTTTAAATCTTCCTTCATGAGGACAGGTCAGCATACTATTAGTATTGGTTAACGCACTTGCCTTGAAAATTACAGCATCCTAGATTTGAATAAGGCGTAGCCAGGAATTTTTATAGGCTGGACTTTGTTCATGTGTGTATGCTAGGACACTCCATGGTTATGATTCCAAGTTGGTCTGTATGTCAAGGTTTAACAGAAGCTTGGTCACCATACTGTAAAACCATGTGAATTCATTATTACTAATAGAATAGAAAATTTTGCTCTTACCCATTTGTTACTAAAAATTTAAATTATTTTTTATTGCTGTATCAGTGCTAGAGAGTAGATTATTCTGCTATACTGTGTATTAATTATGTGAAACATTTTACATATATTATCTATGTAAACCTACAGAACCTTGATGATTTCTAGAATTATTGTGTTGGTGGCAAAAATCATGTGTTGTGGTACTGTAATGTTGGTTATTGAACTTCCATTATGTAATTTTGAAATATTTATATACTGTCATTTACCTGTTGACTATTGTACATATACATCTGTATTTTTTTTTTCATTATTAACATTTCAAATTGTTGTTTAGTAGGCTTCATGATTTTCTATTCCTAATATACTTGTAAACTTTTGTTTTAGGATCTTTCTTCAGATCAACAAAATATGGAAAAAAAGGAGAATGTGACTGAGGAATTATTTTCTGTTCTTTCTGCTTTAAATGGAAGTAAAGATACAAGCAATAACACTTGCCCAACTGCCACAGGAGAATGCAGAAACCAAAAACCTGTTACCAGTGATACTTTATATACTAACCCACGAAAAGTGCAAGGTGCAAAACCAAAACACTTAGGAAACAGATCCAGATCTGCTAGAAAAAATTCCTGATAAAGTAGTGGATCCAAGTCAGTTTGGTTTTCAGCATGCAAAACCTAGCTTTGGACGTATGCAAAGTTCAGGAAGAACAGCACACAAAAGTTTTGACAGACATCATAAAACAGCATGTGAAAATGAAGCTGCAATGAAATCTGAAAGAATTAACAGCACCGATCGATTACGAAGTGATGACATTGGAATTAAAACCTCTGCAGTTAATACAAGAGATGGAAATAAGCATAAATTTTCAAATTTGGATCTACAAGAAGAACGAGCCTATGATAAAAAACCACGTGGTATTCGTGGCACTGGTTATAAATTTATGGAGAAACTTCTCAGTGAAAATACAGAAGACATAGTTATAAAGCTAGCGAATTCACATTCAGGATTTGATGAAATGCTTAAGACAGAAATGTTCCCAGAGCTAATATTTTTGATCTTGAATGTTTTAAGAAAAGTTTGTGAAGCTGGTTTTCAGCATAACAAAACCAGCATACTTATGACTTCATGTCAGCAAAATTTTTTAGATCAGTTGACAAAACATCTGATGCTTCTAGCTGCAGAAGAAAAACAATCAAGAAAGGATAAAATTTTGGAGTTTTTAGACAATCTTCTTACCTTTTATGAAACTGTTATTAATTTATTGCCAAATACAGCATGTGAGAAATTTAGGAAAATGTTTATCATCACTGGAACAGCAATATCTGGAGTGCAAACTTACCAATCACTAAACTGTGATAAAATTAAAAAAAGGTTTGAGGAATTGGAAGTTCAATTGAAGAACATGATAGAAGAACGGGAAAAAAGTTTGGCCAACGAAAATAGCAGAAATGAACAGCTAAAGTATATGCTGCCACCAGATAACTTTAGAACCATAGAAATCTATCCTACAGCTGAAGATTTTTCTAACTATCCTTTCTTGAGACCAAGCATTGTGAAAGGTTCTTATCTTGATGTAGACCATTACTTGGATGTACAGTTCCGTTTACTACGAGAAGACTTCATAGGTCCTTTGAGAGATGGAATATCACAATATGTAGAAAGTAGTTTGCAGAAAAACAAGAAGTTAAACCGTGTGGAACATGTGAGGGTATATCATGATGTATCTTTTAAAAACACCGTTACTGTTAAGGATAAAGTGGGGCTGCTGCTGAATTTCGATCCTCATAAAAGATTTAAGGATGTCAATTGGGAACATTCAAAACGGTTCATGTATGGCTCTTTATTATGCTTTACAAGTGATAATTTTGGATCATTCTTTTTTGGAACAGTTCTTGAGAGAGACAAGAAATATATTACTGAAGGCTTAATTGTGGTTGAAATTCATAATGAAGTGGAAAGGAAGTTGTTTGATTCTCTTTTTACAATGGTAGAATCTGAAGTATATTTTGAACCATATAATCAAGTTTTAAATGCTTTGCAATCACTACCATCGGGTCAGTTTCCCATGAAACCTTATATAATTGATGGAATGACTGAGGTGGGAGCACCATTGTATTTACTGGCAAATGAAGATGTGTCATATTATATTGATGACCGTATTGTTACTGTGTTAGGTAAAGAGCTTTGGCCCAGTGCAGAGGACTTTGAACTAGATACATCACAATATAAAGCTTTCAAGTCTGCTTTGACAAAGGAATTTGTAATAATTCAGGGGCCACCTGGAACAGGTAAGACTTTTCTAGGTCTGAAAATAGCAGAAACTCTTCTTGAAAATGCTCAAATATGGAATGTTAATAAGAGGCCAATTCTTGTTGTTTGTTATACAAATCATGCTTTGGATCAATTCCTTGAAGGAATTTTAAAAAGGTGTACCAAGGATATTATACGAGTTGGTGGTCAGTCACAATGTGAATCACTTGAACAATATAATTTGAGGGAAGTCCGTAGAACATATGTTGGAAGAAGAATTGCAAGTGCGTTGAGTAGAGATATCTTTGTTAAAATGCAAAACATCATGGGAAACATCCAATCTCTGCAAGCAGATCTTCAGCAAATTGTTGATAGTCAAGGTGTTATCAGTATCCATTGTCTGAGTAATGTAGCTGACAATGAGCAGCAGATTGCATCATTTAGCTCTAATAATCACACACTTAATTCTGCAAAGTTTTTAGAATGGCTGTCTGATAATGTTGATTGCGATGGTGATTTTGAGAATATTGAGATTATGCCTCAGGAGAGTAAACTAGTAATTACAGATGAAGGTGCTGATTCTGATGATGATTTGGAAGATCCAAGAAAAGTCGCGTATAGAGATGAATATGAGTTTGAAATAAATGTAGAATCAAGTAGAAGTCTGAGATTTGATCTGGATCTTACTTCTTTAGCAAATGAAATACATAGAACAAAAGTTGCAATAACTACTTGTGAAGATAGTGAAATGTATCAACAATTAAATCAAAAGTATTATCACCTGCAGTTGGAATACAGGTAATATTTTGAAGTACTTATCTATGATCAAAATGCTTTGTAATAAATTTCCATTGAAACAAAAAGTTAAGATTTTGTAGTATGTTGCACTATGAAATATTTTTGTAAACTGTTACTTATGAACAGTGGAAATTGTTAAAATTTTAAATCATGTTCCCCACCACCATCACAATCTATTCCTTTAGGATGTAGCTCTTGTATTTTAGCTTTTTTGTTTCTTACTCTGTTCTTAATGTTATTGTTTTACATCCTATATGGCAGAGATGATTTGTGATAATTGACATTTTTTGCTACTAAGATTTGTAATGGCCTTTTTTTCACATTTGTTCTGTTACCTTGTGAAAGTAGTCCTCTTCAAGTAATATTTACAGATTTTGGATGCAACGGCTTTCAAGGCCATCTGTACCAGATGGGCGAACGGTTGAGAGGCTATGTAGAACCAGAAATTTGTGGGATTTAAGTATTGATGATAGGTGGACCTTATATTGGCACTGGGTTCATCGCCTTCATTGTTGCTTAATGCAAAGAACATGGAACTTGCAAGCTGAATACCAAAGGGTCTGTAAGCAATATGATGAAGTAAGAAATATGGAAGACCTGGATATAATGAAAGGCGCCCTTGTTATTGGCATGACAACAACAGGGGCTGCACGTTTGCAACCATTGCTGCAAGAACTTAAACCAAGGATTGGTAAGTTTCTGAATAACTTATTTTTTGTTGTCTAAAGTAATACATCTATTAATCTAAATCCATTATTCGCAAAGAGTTTTATGTGTGTAGAAATGTGTCAGAATATTGTGCATTTAAATGGTATAGCTGTTCCCCACAATAATCAATAAAAGTAATAGGAATAGTTAGCTACTCTCCTATATTATTTCAGATATAGCACAGTTAATAGTTTGCATTATGAAACACATCATCGAGGTAAAATGAGTTGTCAGGTAGAAAATAGTTTTAAGTAATGCAATATTAGCTGTGCAGTAAACGTACACTTGTCTTATATAATATAACTATGCAAGCAGGTTGGCATTTTTTTTTTTTTTTTTTAAGTATCGACTTACATGATGTTTAGTTGCCACTGTTTCATTTGACCAACAATGATGTAAGGTAATCGCACCCTAGAAGAAAGCTGTGGAAGAGGAAATTTATCTGCACAACTGAATGTGTTCTATATGTATCAGAGGAAAGAAAAACAGGACCACATTAAATAGACAAAGAGGAATGCTTATATCAAAGTAGAAGTAAGAACTATAACAATAACAATAGAGAAAAGGAAAGCAGATTTGATGGTATTGTTACTATTGATGGCAGGAAATAAAACTGAATGGAAGAAGTGTTTTCAGAATGAGCAACTTAGTTGATGGAATGTTTGTAGTGTGGGAAAGATAAAAAATAGCATAAAGACACCCAAGTGAAGAAAGAGTTGAAGTTGGAAAGAGAAATTTCATATTTGAATATGGATGTGTGGGATGAAGAGTGCAAAAACAAGTTCCAAACAGAGGATATGAGTTGAACAGTGGAAAGAACTGTAGTAGTTAAAACTCGTATATCAGTTGAAAGTTTATCAGAACGTGATGACTAGTCAGAGCATGTATATATATATTCCTTTTCGCTGCTTAGCACCTTTGATTTCATTGTTTAATATATATATATATATATATATATATATTAGGAGACAGAAATGAGCCACCACTTACCTTTAGATGATGGATAACACAACACTCACCCTCATAATGTTGTCCCATTGATAATGGGCTAGACCCAAAAATTACTATAGCATGTATGTTTTTGTCTTCTCTGTGTGTTCACACCCCACATACATCATCTAAACATAAGTGGTGACTTATTTCTGTATACTAATTTCTAATTCCTTTTCATTACTTAGTGCCATTGATTTCATTGTGTGTGTGTGTATATCTGAAAGCAGATATATTGAATATTTGGATAGGAGAAAAAAACCGTCACTTACCATAGAAGAGGATTCCTGCGGCATCGAGACACTTCCTCTCTCGGTTGTCGACTGTACTCACACCTATTCCCCCTGACTCCTTCCTAGTAACGATTGATGTGACCTCCCTACATACCAATATTCCCCACTGCCATGGTCTCAGTACCATGGAACTTTTTTTAGACCAGCGTCCCACCAATAGCCTCCCCACCAGATCCTTCCTAATCACCCTGGCTGACTAATACTGAACATTCGATGGCAGAATTTACCACCAAGTTAGCGGCACAGCCATGGGCACCCGTATGGCTCCCTCACACGCTAACCTTTACTTAGGCTGCCTGGAACAGTCGTTCTTAGCTGGAGCCCATCTAAAACCCCTTTTGTGGGTCAGATTCATTGATGACATTTTCATTGTCTGGCAACCTACTCAATTTCCTCAATAAGTTCAATACTGCCAGCACTCTGAAATTGATGTGGACTTACTCCCACACACTTGCCACTTTCCTGGATGTTGACCTATCTCTCACGAATGGCTACATAAACTCATCTGTCCATATCAAACCCACCAACTTACAACAATACCTCTGTTATGATAGCTGCCATCATCACGACAAACGCTCCCTCCCCCTTAGCCTGGGCATTTGGGGAAGACACATATGTTCCAATGAACAGGCCCTCCAACAGTATTCTAGAAACATCTCTGAAGCCCTGATATCCCACAATTACCCACCAGATTTTTTTTATTTTTATTTGGCATTTAACCTTTAGGTCTTACAGCCATACACGTGCTATTAATTTCCTCTAAATGTTTAGGCTATTATTTTTCACAAAAGTATATATTAAACGGTATATGTTGATACTTTCTGTGGCCAGTAAATGTTTTATGTTGAGAAGTAACTGATTTACCTCTTCTGAGAGTGCTTTCATAAAATTTGTGATGCTGTTCCAGTGTTTCTTGCATTCAAAAAACATATGGTTGACGTCGCATTCAATCTCATCTTCAACAGTTACATCGGGGTGATTCAATTGCTTTGATTCTATACAGGTGGGCGGGAAAGAAGCCATGGTTAAACTTTAACCTGGCTATTGTAGTTACTAGTCATCTTGATGGGGAGCCTTTTTGGTGCCACTGGGATGTTGGTATATGGGGGTGGATTCAGGCGTAGTGGTGACCTCTGAGTTGTGATATTTCCGACCATTCTCTGTTCCATTTTTCTTTGCAGTATTTCTTAAAGTGGTTTGTAATATCTAGCCCCAGTATCTTCATTTGTTCCTCACCCATCCTTATAGCACTCTTTGCTAGGCGGTCTGCCTCTTCATTAACTGGTGTGCCAACATGTGCTTTTATCCATATAAATATGACTTCTTTGTTCAGGTCAGTGATTTGATTGCAGGTCTGTATGATTTTCATTGTCAAATAGTCACTTCGATTATCATTTTTGAAAGCCAAAATTTTTTGCAGAGATGATTTGGAATCAGATAATATCACTATAGTCCTTTTGGATGACCATAATCCGTATTCCAGAGCTTTTAAGATGGCCAGCATTTCCACCGTATAATTGGAGGCTTCCTTTCGAAGCTTGTACATTTTTGAGACTTTTTCCTTTAGGATGGTATAGGCACAGCCAGCTGCCGTGCCTGCCTTAGCACCATCCGTGTAAATTTTGATAGCCTTAGGCCATTCTTCCAGATATCTCGCTACTAATTGTTTGTTAATTTCCGCGTTTTCGCTAAATGGTGCATCAAATCGGACTGTTAAGTTTCATGGTAAGTATCTCATAGTTTACTTCGAAGTAAGACAGTTTCCTAGTGGTATATACTAATTTCTGATATTGTTGTATTTTCTGGAAAGCGGCTACGTGTATGGGTGCCTTTTTACGTTTCCAGTATTGTTCGTGGGCACATGATTCACTAAGGTCCTCGATCTTTTTGATAATTGTGCTATTCTCAATTTGCATGTGTTTTATCAGGAATTTATACGCAAGAAATTCCGGCCTGATGTGAAGAGGTGGTTCCATTGCCTCCACCTGAGGTGCATTTGTTGGTGTTGATGCCATCGCCCCATAACAGAGTCGTAGTACCTTATATTGGCATTTATCAATCATGCCTAACAGCTGTTTCGACGCAGTTCCGAAGATTATGCAACCATAATACATGTGTGAACGAATCAGTGCCTTATAGATAGTGAAAGCCATTTTGGGGTCCATCCCCCATGTTGTTCCTGATGTGACCTGCATGATGTTCAGTGCTGAATCACTCTTTCTAACTACCTGTTTTATGCATGTTATTATCGATCACTAGCCCAAGATATTTCACTTCTTTCTTGGATGGAAAACTGAGGCTCCCTAAAGTGACAGATTTGGCAGGCTGTATTCGATGTCTGGTGTAAATGGTAACAGCAGACTTCTCTGGTGATATTTCCAGTCCATTTGTCTTCAGCCACTGTTGGAATCTCCTCACTACGATAGACATTATCTCCTCATTATGATAGACATTATCTCCATTACTTCTCGTAACGTGTTTCCAATCACATAAATGCAGATGTCATCTGCAAATTGTAGTAAATAGCAGTTTCCAATAAGTATATTTCCTAGGTCACAAGTATATACGTTGAATAAAAGTGGTGAGAGTATGGAGCCCTGTGGTAGCCCCTGGCTGGTTGTTCATGGTCCGATTGTGTCGTTCCTGTGCTTTATGATTACAACCCTCCTCTGCAGCATCGATATCAGATTTCTCGTAAATGAGGGTGGCACTCCCAAGTGAGGCCAATACGGCAAGGTTCACACTGTCATATGATTTCTTTATATCATTGTATAAGGCCATAACATATTTATTTTTATTTAATCCTCGTTGTATATCAGTTGTGAGATGCACGAGGGTATCTATTGTACTTCTTCCCTTGCAGAATCCATACTGAAAGTCTGGCAGTAAGTTATGGTGCTCTAAATACCATTCCAATCGTCTTTTAACTGGTTGTTCAAGTGTCTTCATCTGACAGGACATCAGAGATGGGTCTGTAGGATGAAATCAGTTTCAGGTTCTTTCTTTTTTCAATATTGGGACAATCCTTATCCTTTTCATGGATTCAATATGTATTCTTTCTTCCCAAATTCTGTTGAGTATGTCCAGTAAGGATTCAAGTCCATTGGGTGGCAAATGGTTGAGCATTGAGTAGTTTATATTGTCTGGGCCCGGTGCAGAATTGTTGTTGGGTTTCATTGCCATCATGAGCTCGTTGAGAGAAAATCGCTGCGTTAAGGGGCTTGTCTTGGTGCAATCTGGTAGACTGATCTGCATTTCCGCAGATGGTGGTGCAATATGCTCCAATAGTTTCTCCAGTGTCATAGAGTCGACTTGGTTTATATTGGTGTGTTTACTGATCGTACCAATAAGTAGTTTTACGTGATGCCAGACTTCCGCTGAAGTTTTATTGCTAGACAGGTTCTCACAAAATGATTTCCATTTCTGCCAGTTTTTTTTTTTTATTTTTAAACATTTTTTTGTTCTTGCTTGCACTTGTTTAAAGTTTAGAAAATTCTCTTGGGATGCTTCTCGTCAATATCGTTTCAAAACCATCTTCCTTTCGTTTACCGCTGACTGACACTCATCGTCCCACCAAACTGAGGATTTTTTTCTTTGGTGATTTTCTGGTATAGACATGGCTGCTGTGTCATTTATGCAACGTAGTAGCTCCTCATGATCTTTTCTTACATCTCCCTTTTCATCAATTCAGTTAGTTTCTCCCGAAGTACTTCCTCGTAAACTAGCCAGTTGGCTTTTTTGGTATTCCATTTGTAAGGTGTGCAGTATTGTGTATTATCGTTCTGTGGTTTTGGGAGAGAAATTACTATTGGGATGTGATCTGAACCACCTGAGTCTAGACAGGGTAACCAGGAGGGTTTTATAGCAATGGAAGCAGAAGCCACAGTGATATCAACTGCCGATTTTCTGTTACCAGGAGCCGTTATTCGGGTTTCTGATCCATCGTTTAAAATAACTAAGTGTCAATTTTCAACAATTTTAAGGATGATTTTACCAAGGTAATCATTCTTCTCGCATCCCCATGCACCATTTTTGGCATTCAAGTCTCCCATGAGGATTAGCGGAGGTGGGAGTTGTAATAGCAGCCGTTCTAAATCTTCTTTACGTAAGCTTGTCCTAGGTGGACGATAGGCGACGACCAGAGTAATAGTATCTCCTGCAATGTTAGTGTGGATTGCGCACACTTCCAAGTCTCAGTCTGTTGTTTGTAAGGTAATGATTTGGTATCCCACACGTTCTTTAATAATAAATGCTACTCCACCGTAACCATCTGCCCTATCTTGTCGTATTACTTTGTACCCCACAAGAGAAAAGGTTGATTCTGTAACTAACCAGGTTTCGATTATTCCAGCTACCAGAATGTCCTGTGATTTCAGTAAATGTAGGCTTTCTCTGTTGGAGCGTGCTGAATGTATATTCCTTTGTGGAATGTTGGCCATTGGTGATTAGTTCTTGATTACTTTCTAGCAATATGTTGGCTATAAGTACCTTCATATTATGGAGTATGCCATCTGAAGTATCCAGATCATATTTTCAATTTTTTTAAATTAACGCATCATTAACTTTCAGCACATTTTGTCTGTTTGGGTTGTCAGTGATCGGAGCCATCGGATATTGTGGTGCCTCCATATGAAGTTCTCGTGGAATCTGAGCAGCATTGCCGTAAGAGCGATGTTAATTTTCATTGTACATCCCATTGTTTTCACTGGGCCTATTGTCCACCAGCTTCTCAGACGTCTAGTGTTGCTGCCTTAAATGCTGTGTCTGCTGCCTTTACTATGTCTGTGGAGCCATTGAAGGTGGTTCAGAACAATTTGGCGCCGTGACTGGTAGTGTCAATACTCGTTTTGTATTCTCTAGTGGCAAGGACTTATTTTCTTGATTGTGAAGTGGGTTTCCTCTTCTACCCGCGTAGTGATCGGCAGTTACCGAGGCATCAAAACTTGCCAATGCTTCCCTGTAGGATATCCCATCATAGGCCATTTTTCTATTTATCTGCTGTTGTTTTATATATTGTGGACAGCTACGGTCTGTAGAGCAATGGGGCCCCTTATAGTGTACACATGTTGGTTGTCCTGAATATGTACACTCATTATTGGAGTGGCTCCCTGCGCAACAACTGCATCTTGCTTGGCCCCAACATTGGTTCTTACCGTGGCCGTATCTAAGACAGTGATAGCATTGTAGCACCGACGCGACATATGGTTCAGCCTGGCATCTTACTCCATGTATTACAACATAGTTTGGGCGTCGTTGTGCCTTGAATATAACAGCACAGACTGGAATTGTTCTTCTCTGCTTGGTACTGCTTTCACTTATCTTCTTGGTGAAATGTCTAATGTGTACAACTTGCACCTCACAATTTATCACTTCCAGTATTTCTTCCTCGGTTAACACAGTCTACATTCCTTATAATTCCCTGTAGAGTTGTTAGGGAGGCAGGTATATAGGCTTCCATATTGTTGTTAGGAAAGATTTTGCTCTGCACGAGGACATTTGTACTAGGTCCAGATATTGTTTAAATTTTGATTCGGTTGCGTCCAGCTGCAGTAATATTAGCTATGTTCTTAATAACTATTTCCCCTTCTTGACGAATCATTTTAGCAACCGACATGGGATGCAACCGACCAACATTTTTTTCTTTGCTTTCCACAAATATATTGTAAGGGGCTTGATCATACCATTCATATCTGTTTGTTAGTCTCTTCTCTACCTCGAGACTTGTTTGATGGTTACTCACCGCTGTCGTAGATGGTGTCGTGTTGGTGCCCTTGCTGACAGCTATTGTAGAGACTCGCCGATTTTGTTTCTTGTCAGCAACTACCCATGGAAGTTTTTCTGCGTTGTTGGTAGCTTAAGGCTTTTCTGAAACTTTGAGGAGATATTTGTTGGTATGTTTCTGCAGAGGCATTTCTTCTTCTGCTACTATTGTAAATCTTGTTGAGATGTCATTATGTAGCACTGAGTTCAGCGCTCACCGATCACTTCCCCCACCACACTATTGACATGATCATGTGTCCGGCATCCTGGCCCCCTTGTCCGTAATCTCCACCATACATAGGTGGAGATTATGTAGTCTTTTAATTTATTGTCTTGTACGTGAAAACAGTAGAAATTGTAACGGCACTAAAATTCCCGTTGTCATTATATCGTACCTATCGAATTCTGTTTGGAAGCGACGAGTCTGTTTAACTGACACTCGTAAATGCAATTTATCACTCGGCCACTGGTAAGGGTAAATACTATTTACTTCCTCACACTACCGATACTTTTAACCGCCAATGTGGCGATTGAATTAAAAAAAAAAAAAAAAAAAAAAAAACTTTTTAAAGGAGCACTTTTCGATATCGTTGTCACAGTAAACAACCAAAGATGCTTTTTACACCAGATTTAGTTCATAAACAAGTTTCATGGGCTACATTACAACCCGCTCCACCTAACAACAACCCACAACCCCCTAAACCCAATCACAGCCCCATTTTGGTTTGGTTTGGAATCTGTCAACCAAGTCTTGCGACAAGGTTATGACTTCCTTCAAGCCTGTCCTAAAATGAGAACCCTCCTTCCAAAAATCCTCTCTCATCCACCTAGAACCTGCTTCTGCTTCTGTAGACCTCCAAACCTCAACCAACTCTTGGTACATAAACATGGACCCCCCCCCCCCCCTCCTTACCTGCAAGACATTTACAAGATTCTTTTGTTTACAACAGATCCCGCTGCAAATTATGCAACATGCACCCGCCTTCCACCACCTTCACCAACCCCTAACTGGGGAAAACTTCCCCATCACAGGACTTGCCACTTGTGTATCCTCCCACCTTATTTATCAACTCACCTCCTACAACATGAGCCATCCACTGGCCGTCAGGATGAATGGACACAGTCAATTAATATTCACCCAGAACCATGACCACCCTCATGGCCAAAAAATTTCAACATATGCTTCGCGGTCCATGCCATCAGAGTTCTCTCGGACAAAAGCAGCGTCTCGGAACTTGGTACTGATAACCCAGTTTCCACTTTCTAAGGACCAGACAACCACCAGGACTAAATTAAAGATAGCACCAGTTTTCCTCCCCCCTCCCCCTCTTTCCACCCATCCCCCTCGTTTCCTGCCTTGTCGCACAGAACCATCGCTCACCATAGCCTATCTTTTAATAGCTTGTAACCTCAATATTTGTTTGCCAATTTTTTTTTTTTTTTTTTTTTTTTTTTTTTTTTTTTTTTTTAAGTTCCAAATTTTATTTCACAAATTTCTCAGTTTTTTTGTGTACTTACATACATAGTGTAATAGGCAGGTTAGAATCATCAACTGACATCTACTGTGTTTCTTACAGGTTTATTATTTTCGGTTTATGCCTTTCTGCCCTCGCCCTCACTTCCCGCCATGTTGTTTTCTACCCCACCATAAGCTACCAGCCTTGTTGGCTAACCCAGTTAGCTGCTGATCTCCATCAGGCAGCCATCTCTCTCTACTACTGAAGAAGGGCTAGATGCATGAAAATTCTGCTCTATGTGTGTGTGTTTCTTTCAGTAACAATGACAAAAGTAAGGAAAAAATTTATAATTAAAGAGAGAAAAAATGGCTTAACAAAGACAGAAACCTAACCGAGTATTACTTGGGGGATCTGGTGTTGTTGGCAAGAACACACACACTAATGGCCTCAATGTCGACGAGGCATAAAGCCCACCGCCGAGAAAACGCACACAAAACCATGTTAAATAAATGCTGAGTTAAGACTTTCTGATGTTTTATAAAAAGTAGCATGGAACTTCTGTTGTTTGATATACCTGAGATCAAATGAGAATTTGGTTTGAAAAATGTGACTACTTTGATAGTTTAGTAAGTAGAGAATATAAATAATGAAGTAGTTATGGCATGATGAATGGGCCACTGTAACACATGCAAAACAGTTCACTAATTTTTTTTTTTTCCTCGGCCTTTACGCCTCGTCGACAGCGAGGTCATTAGAGGCGGGAAGGGACAGGGGCAAGGAATGGGAAGGAATTTGGCCATGGCCTTTTGAAGGAAGCATCCCAGCATTCACCTGGAGTGATTTGGGGAAACCATAGAAAACCCAAATCTGAATGTCTGGACGGGGATTCGAACCCGCGTCCTCTCGAATGCGAGGCCAGAATGCTAGCCATTCACCCACCATGCTCAGTGGTTCACTAAGTATCTAGGTATGAGTGATAATGTTAACCAGTTCATACACTCAAATGAACACAAACCTAAATATGAAATTGTCGATAATTGTTTTCCACAATAAGCCACTTGTGCTATGTATAGAAATACCATAGCTATCATGGAAATAAGTGGACATTACATTATGTCTGTTTGGATAGAATTTCTTTGTGAAAGCAAATGTGGGGAAAATAGTATAAGATGAGTATGTATGTAATTTTTTGTAAAAATTAATTTTAAGGGCCATTTCGCCACTGAGGTTTTCATGAGAGTAGAGTGGATAGTCTGTGGAGCTAGCTCTAAATTAAGTGTTAAGGATTTTTTGTTTGTGCAGCAGGAGTTATTGTTTGGATTTAATGAGAGTCGGTCATTTTATCAGTTTTCGTGGCTTAATTTTAAAACATGATATCTGAGTGGTATGATTTTACATGGACTAGAGATGTTGCTCCCTATTTCGATATTTATATAAAATATATCTCTACAGTAAATCTGAAGTTAATTACGCGTGTTCTAGGTACAACCTGTATGCCTAGTTATTGTTTCATTTTGTTTTTGTGCAGTGCAAATAAATGTGTTTCCCTTAGTTTCTCGAATGGTGAAGTGTATGCTGTAAAATGACTGAATAAATTTATACTCCAATTCTATGCCAAAGAGTAAGGCTAAATATATGCACAAAACATCACATAAAGTAGCCTCTATTTGGCAATTGGCCCACTTTAACAGTGTGAGACTAACAACGAGAAAGAGTGTAGAGCAATCTAAAAACCATAATATTTACTCTTACAAGCAGGACTAATTAATTAATCCAGTTATTTTATATTTATAGCATTATATATATATATAAATGAGTTGCATGCATCTGAGGTTTTGCTAGTCCATAACACAAAAAGTACCACACTAGTTTGGAAGGGCTTTTCACAGATGGAAGTTTTATGGTCTAGCTAAGAGTTTCTCAATCTGTGGTCTGCTAATCACCCGTGAAGATGGTGCAGATGGTCTGCAGGCAGAAATATAACAGTTTGATTCTAACTGAACTATAGATATTACTAGCATTTGCCCACTGCTTCACGTTCGTGTGCTTTAGTATGCATAGAAATTCTTTATTGATTTTATTCTATTACCAAACATTAACTTGTAGAGGCCTGAATGTTATTATTTCAGTCTCATATAAGCAGTTCCCATGGACCAAGTTTTGATCGCAAAACAGTGAATGTTTTAATGTGATGGAAGCTATGGTTTTCGAATGGAAACATTAAGTTTGTGGTTAGTTTAAAATTAAGCCAATAATTATTTTTTATTTCCTTTGCTTTCAATGATACAATATTACTAATGTCATTTCAGCTGCAATGTAAGTAGTTCCAACAAGTCAATATTCAGTTGTGATACAGTTAATGTATTAATGCACATGTTACAGGTGCAATGATTTCGGAATTTCGATATTACTGGAGGTTGAAGTTAGGTTGAAATGCTGCTTGAACAGGAATGATAATAATATGCTTTGTTAAAGCATATGAAATGACGGATTTAGTTTTATAATGAATTATTTTTAATCTCCTCTGCTTTCAGTAACACTGTATTACTGATGTCATTATTTCAGTCATATATAAGTAGTTCCAGTGACCCAAGTTTTGATTGTGAAAAAGTGAATGTATTCACATGCATGTGACAGAAGCTATGATTTTTGATTGGAAATATAAGCAAAGTTTGTGGTTAGGTTGAAATGCAGCCTGGGCCATAATGGCAAATGACACATTTTGCTAACGCTTAAGTTTTTTTTAATTTGCAGGCCATCACATAAGGTTTAAGGATTCCTAGTTACTTTCCAATTTCATTGTTTCCTAGTTGCTGTTGTTATTAACTTAATACCACGTAAGAAGTACTTTATGTCCATAAAAACTTCAACTGGAAAAAAAATACAAAAGATGGGATCTGAGCATTATTTAATAAAAATAACAGTTTGTTCTACTGGTTGTGCTTTGGACAGCAACCAAAATTTGTTCACAAATTCCTTGTGCAGTATGATTCCAGAATATCAGCACATTATAGCCACCAAATGTATACTAAGTCATTTGAAATATGGGCTGTTTTGCACAAGTTATTATGCAAGAACTATGTATTGTTCCCTGTTGAAGTTTATTGTACCTAAAAAACTGAATTACGCATACATATGATATGTAGGGAAGAAGTATCACACATTAATGTATTTTAAAGTGCATTGTATAGCATTTTGTGACAATTGCAAACACGTCGTACCAGAGACAAATATGTTTAAATGTAAAAGCTGTTAATAATCTTGGTTATTGTGGTTACAGTAAATTACTCATGCTTATTAAATTTGATTAACATATTTATTGATTTTAATGTTTTAAATTTCACACAACAGATTAAATAAATAGCCAAAGTCAAGAAACAAAATGTAATCCTAAGAAAAGTAATGTGATCTTATGTTAGTTTTTCATAAAAGGAATGAACATGTTACAGTATGATCTGTGGCACATACTTTTATGTCTAGAAATTATTTCAGTTACTTCCTCCATCCCTCGGTACATATAAGTCATTGGCTATTTCCACAGATTTTTATCTGGACCATTAGCTCTAAAAATTCTAAACACCATCCAAATTTCTGCAGTAGTTTTTTCGTGATACCAATTCACGTTCCTCAGACATACAGAGCTTACTTACAGATTTATAACAGTATCGATGTATATAACACAAAATAAATTATTCAGAGTTGTTCTCATTAAATGTGATACCATTCACCAACTATATACTTATACACTATGTGTGTATAAGCCATAATCAAAAATTTCTAGAAACCATGAATATTTCAATAATCGGCAAACATCTGGTTTTTCCAGGATATGAGGATACAACTACATTGTTACTATAAGCGTTTATTCACTAAATATATTTCCAGAGAGCCATGTAGCTTTGAAGATTAAATAAATGACTGTTTGTGAGATCCTTATTGAAGTTAAATGTCTTATGGGACCACCACAATTGCCAATTACTATTAGTAGATATGGTTAATAACATAAACAACATGAGGAAAGTGGAAATAGCTTTCAGGGTATGTCAGAAGAGACACAAATCCAGACTTCTCTCCCATCAGGTGAAATACAAACACTACGAGGGTATAACCAGAATAGCATTGCCGTGGGTGGAGCTTGTTTAGTACACATTTCTTAAGCTAGGTGTTTATAGCACAACTCATTGTTGGTTCAGCGCCACCTGTGCTGTCAACTTGGCTTGTTCTGTTAATCTGCAATGATTGTATTTGCTAGCACTGTTTTGTTATTGTTTCATATTTGATGATGGCAAGTTTAAGTGGATAAGATGCAGCTGTGAAATTTTGTTTTGTACTCAGTAAAAATGCTGCTGAAGCTGTTTTAATGTTGAAACAAGCTTACAAATATGAAGCAATGTGCACTCAGACTGTCGACAGACAATTGATCAACTGCCAGGCATTATTTGGCTATCTCGGTTCAGTGAATGTTAATCAAAGATTTAGGAATAAAAAGGGTTGCTGCCAAGTTTGTTCCTCGTGTGACATTGCACCTGCTCACACAGCTGTCTCCGTTAGGCATTTTTTGGCTAGAAATAGCATGTTTCCATTGCCCACACACCTTACTCGCCTGACCTGGCTCTGTGCAACTTTTTCTTATTTTCATGCATGAAATGGGGCATGAAAGGGCACCGATTTAACAGTATTGAAGAGGCCAAGAAAAAAAAAAAAGAAAAAAACAAGGGAGTTGCTGTCTGCCATTTCTAAGGATGACTACAGAAAATGTTTTGAACAGTGGAAGCAATGATGGGACAAATATATTAGTTGTAATGGAGAGTATTTTGAAAAATAATTTTTGCCTTTTTTGGGTACCCCTCGTATACTATGGCAGTGAAGACAAAATGTTTAAACGCAGCAGAAACACTAGCCATAAAGGGACTGACAGAAATAGAAAAAAAATAAAGTAAGTTTCTGAAGAAGGTATTGGGACGGAAAAAAAGTGGCAGGAAGTGAATTTGATTTCCATTTGAGTTTGAACCAAGAATTTTATAATAGATTTGAAAAGGTTTCAAACATAGTTGAGAAAAGTAGTTTAGCATTTTATAGCCACATCAAGAAAATGGAACCACGAAAATGTATTCAAGTTCTGTGGGTAAAAGAAGTGCATTAGGTACTGAAAAGCTGTTGAATCATGGCGAAAGACATCAAAGGCAGGAAAGTGTTCAAAAGAAAAATTGTGTAGGTAAAGAACCTGTCCAAAGAAAAACCAATCAGGAAAGGAGGGTATTGACACAAAAACAAAAAGCCAGAAAATGAAGGAGTACTGGTGATGGAGGAAGCAAACTCAGTAGAGGAAATGAAATTATGTAATGGTAATCCATAGGCAGCTGAAAAAAATGAAAAAAATATTAATAATTAGGCCCATATGAGTTAGTGGTCTAGGATTACTTTTGACGTTTTACTGATCCTTGTATTGAAATAGGTTGAGAAACGCTGTTCTAGCTTAACATCATTTCTCATGACTCTTCATGACCTGGGAACAGAGCATAAATGATGAAAATTTCAAGATGGGACTGGTAGGCCCCACAGATTTCTCTGTATTTTATGTGAGCACTCCTTCCTTGAAACACAAAAGATCGCTCTACTACTCTTTGGATTCTGTTTTATTTTTTGAATTTGCTTATTTATTTTTTGAGTTTTCTGAAACTAAATGGAAAATATTGATTAAATGTAATAAGTGTGAGTAATTTTTAATTTTCAAAACATATTTGTGCTTTAAGATACACCAGATCACACTTTTTTTTACTACTTTATGATTCTGTTACTATAGTTTATTGACTTTGACTGTTTATTTCTCTTTTTAAATATAGTACATTGTATTGAAGTAAATATGTTAATCAGACCACTATATCAAAGATTAACACTTCAATAAGTGTATAAAAAGGGGTACTTCAAAATTGAGGTTGAAATGTGACCTGGACCAGAATTTTTTCCTCCAAAACTAAACGGCAGTTTGAATCCCCGTCTTGGCATCCAGATTTGGGTTTTCCATGGTTTCCCAAATCACTCCAGGCAAATGCCGGGATGCTTCCTTCAAAAATGCCATGGCCGAATTCCTTCCCATTCCCTGCCCCCATCCTTTCCAGTCTCTAAAGACCTCGCTGTTAATGTTAGAGATTTGAATCAGTCATGCGTAAGAAAATGGTAGTTTCAGAAAGTCATAATCGTAAATCAAACCCTTTTTGCTACATCCATTTCCACTAAGAAAGCATAAAATTAATGAATATTTTGGGCTGTAACAAGTATAGATGGAAAAATCTATTTAAAGAGAGATTGTAAATTTCACACAACTTTGAGCCAAAAGCAGAAAAGTAAGTCACATGTTATATGCAAAAATAGTTCCATAGGTGGAATAGAAATAGTTTTTTTTCCATTTAGATAAATATAGACACTAAATTTTGGAAAAGTTTAAGTTTAATCATTAAAATTATATTCATGTGAAACAAAAACAATTCAGACTAAGAATATGATATTAGACAGGAATTCTTCACGGGTCTTCTGCCGGATAAGATCTTTTAAACACCACGTTTCGGCAGTCACCTCCGCTGCCTTCATCTGGTGAGCTGTCATCGCGAAGTAGCTGCCGCGACGGTTCGACACCGAATGTGTGCGCCTCGTGGTACTGGATCCTTATATACCCTGCGGCCGGCGGCCCGCTAGCCGGAGCGGCTGCCTGCTGCGCTGCCATTGGTCGGCGCGTCAACCGGGCTCCGCCCTGGACTGCTGTGTCCCGGCTCTCTTCTGGGACGAATGTTATTCTGCTGCTGCTTCAGGTCATGGAGGATTGGCTTCCAAGCTTCACTCAAGAAGAGACCGTCATCTCTGTTGATGTTGGTGCTAAGGCGAATTTCCAGCGATTCTCTAATTACGGAATCCCAGAAAAACTGCGTCTGAGCCAATACTTCAGTCTTACTGAAGTTTATGCTGTGGAAATTTTCCACAGCGTGTTCAGCTAGTGCGGATTTGTCCAATTGCATCAACCGCAGATATCGCTGGTGTTCGGTGCGGTGTTCCTCGATGGTTCTAATGGTCTGGCCAATGTATATTTTGCCACATTCGCATGGGATCGAGTAAACACCCGGAACTCGCAGTCCGAGATCGTCCTTCACCGAGCGCAACATGTCTCGTATCTTCGCAGGTGGACGGAAGATACTCCTTATGCCAAATAGAGCTAGAATCCTTCCGATCTTTCCAGAAGTATTTCCAGCGTAAGGTAACACTGCGACGGATTTTGGAGCCAAAGATCTTATCCAGCAGAAGACCCGTGAAGAATTCCTGTCTACCATACGCCGGGAAAAACTTAATTGTCACAATATGATATTAGTTTTTCTATCGGATCTAAATTTTAGGGCTAAAAGTAAGATTATTATTTTCATTATTTCCTTGTTGACTAACATAGAAATCGAATGACTCACATAGTACAGGTGTCAGTATGAAATAATTAAAGAATAGCTTTAAGGATGAGAGATAAATATCTAGGAGATACGTTTTTTTTTGAAGGAACATAGTATTTATCCTGTCTCAAACATAGTAATGGTTTAAGAAAAATAATTACTAGAAGATTTTGTTAAGAAGAATTTCTCTAAAAATAGAAAGAATTCATTAGAGTGATTGATATATGTTGAAGGACAATGAAAATTTTAAAGAGTAATTGGATACCAGTACCTTCAAGGGGAGTTAAATACTTTACAAGTAGTTCAAGATTATGTGATTTGAAACTTTAGAAATTTATAACTATCAATCCATGCAATTTCGAACATAGGTTGTCTAAAAACAAAAGAATCAGAAAAATCGGGGCTACAAATTATTAAAGTTTAAGTGAGATTTAAGTAATTTGGCTGCTTAAGAAAGTGGTTCCCAATCAAAATCCTTTTTATAAATACAGTACAGGGCTACTACAAAAGAATTATTCACTTTCAAAACCTGATTTATTCGAAGGTATTATACTTAAAAATATGATTGATATATGAAAATTTTCGTAGAATACCCAAGTTTGTACACCAGGAGGCGTGGCAACACTAGTTCAAGTTTGTACACCAGGTGGCGTGGCAGCACTAGTTCAGTATCTGTAACAAATTCAGTTCAGTCACTCCAAATCGAGGCAAAGCTAGAAAAGAGTTTCTAAATCCTAGAATGTGTGAAATTTTCATCTGTCACAACAGTTATTTCAGAAGGCAGTACAGAAAAGAAACCCCTCGTAAACAAAGCATTTTGTGGTGGTATCGCCAATTCATAAAGGTTTCGGAGAGGAAAGTTACATCCGTTCTTCAATGAATTGAGCAAGCCGCGAACTTGGTATACCGCAGCAAACCTTATCATGTGCAGCTCTTGCAACACTTAACACTGTAAGATAATGTCTGTCGATTTGACTTTTGCATCATAATGCTGGAAGCTTTAGAGGATGACGCTTTCACTGACAGGTTAATATTCAGCGATGAAGTGACGTTCCATTTAACTGGAAAAGTGAATCATCACAATGTGTGATTCTGGGGTAATGAAAATCCACATGCATTTGTGACAGTTGAAAGAGATTCACCAAAGATCAATGTTTCTTGTCCAATTTCAATAACAAAGTTGTATGGGCCGTTTTACTTCATTAAGAAGACTGTGAATGGTTCAGTTTACCTAAACATGTGGTAGTTATGGTTTTTTCTGCAACAAGCTGAAGATGCCACAGATTTGGTCTACCAACAAGATGGGGCACCCCCTCAATGGGACCTTGATGTTCGTGCTTACCTGAACCATAAACTCCCACATCACTGGATTTGCCGTGTTGGTGATGGTGACCTCGCTTTCTTACCATGGCCTCCCAGGTCGTTGGATTTAACACCGTGTGACTTCTTCCTTTGGGGACACATTAAGGACATTGTTTATGTACCCCCACTATTCAAAAATGAAAGAAGAGCTGAAGAAATGGATCAGTGATGCATTGATGAAGATTGTCACAATCACACTACAGAATGTATGGATTGAATTGAACTTCCGTTTAGACGTGTGTCATGTAACCAAGGGGATACACATAGAACATTTGTAGAGTTAGCATAGAACTTGGATATTTTGTGGTTATTTTCATAGGTCAATCATATTTGTAAGTATAATACTTTGGAATGAAATTGGTTTTGAAATTGAATGATTCTTTTGTAATAACCCTGTATTGTACCTAGAGGTGGGCAAAGTGACTCACTAAAAAGAGCGGCACTCATTTGATCACTCAGAGAAAAGAACTAGTTCTTTTCAATGGTTGGATCGGAGAACGTCGCGAACGAACTAGCTCTTCCCGCACTGGGATTGGAGAATGACACGAACAAACTAGCTCTTCTGCACTGAGCGCTGGGATCGGAGAACGTCATGAACGAACTAGCTCTTCTCGATCTTCAGGATTTCTTATTTTTTCAGAGTTGAGTGGGTAAACAATGAGCGGCGCGGAACTAAGAACAAACATGGGTCAGGTGAGAGTGGCAAAGCCGAAACCGACTTACTGTTGGCGCTCACTCGATTGAAGTTAAGTTCAACAGAGACCGACACACCACCGACTTAAAGGCCTCCAAGAAGAACTACCGTTCACTTTTAGTGAGCGACTGCTCACTCTCTCTTCCAAAATAACTGTTCTAAAGAACTGGTTCACTCCAGAACGACCCATGTCTAATGGTACCTAAGTGCATAAATATGATAAGAATATATCTGATAAAGCGTAATGTCCTGTAAGAAAAAAAGTTGTATAAAGCTATGTGAAGAGATAAAGTATCTTCAACCAGTTTATGTTTTGTGAAGGAACTTTTAATCTAGGTGTAAAGTGCTTAATCTTGTTATGTTGCATTTGTTATAATACATAACAATTTGTTATTAGGTAACGTTTGTTGTGTACACACGTACCGTGCCTAATGGTCTGTTTTTCTACTAGTGAACAAGGCAGATGCAGAAATATTGTGTAGTTGTTTGTCAGCACAAGTGTTCCCTCTCATCGCAGCCCTCAACTTTGGTATGTGGTGGGTTAATTTCCCTTTCTTTTCTTATTTATATCTCCTAGAAGCCGCTCCTTAATTTCATCATAACAATATGTTACCTATTCAAACTCTAATCATAACTTAGTTTACAAAAGCTTCATAGATATTATTTTCAAATCATTTCTTATTCATGCCTAATCAAAAGCAATTACAAAACTTTTTGATACTAACAAAGGAGACTATCAGGCATACTAAGAACAAATTTCAATCTCCTGCATGTGCAATGAAGTGTACACACCTTGTATGTTTGTGTGTCAAGAGTCAGCATGGGGTAGGTAGTAAGGTGCCCCCCCCCCCCCCCCCCATTACATAATTTTCCGGCCTGTTTTCAAATCCCCACTGTTTTAAATATTTTCATCTTCAGAAATTGTTGAGCTTGAATTTTTTGTTTTCTATCAACGACATTTACATATATTAAAACAATTTTCAGGAAAAAATGATGTCATATTGTATGTAATGTGATTTGGTTTAAATATTATTTCATGTAATAAGTTGTAATAAAAAAAATTCAGGCCCAACAATTTCCAAACAAAAAAATAAATGAGAATATTTCATACCATGGGGTCGAAAAATAATGTGCCTGACACCTTACCGTCAACAACACAATGTTCCTGAACTTCTAATTGTACAGGGTGTGTATACTTCAAAACTTATGCAAGAGGTTGAAATGAATTTTTAACATGTCTAATGGTTTCCATGTCAGTTAAGACTGTTAGTTAAATGCTTTTATGATACTTTATTATGTTACTAACTTCAAAGTCCGACAAAAATGACTGGTTGAACAGTATTCTTACAAGTCATTTCTTTACAATTGATTAACTTAATAGAGTTAGTAGTCACCCTGTTCCAGGGTGCATTTAAAACTTCCCACCAACTCTGCTAATATACTAGAGCTATATTTGAATTACATGCAAATTTCTCACTGTCGGCACTTTCATTGTTGGTTATTCTGGCGTGTCCCTTGATTCAAATCAGATTTATCTAATACCTACTTACAGTACTAAAAGCATAAAGAAATTTATAATTCAAATATCTATCACTGAATTAGCTTGCATCTTTCACTCATCTGACCTCAGCGACCGTGAAATCAGGATTTGATACACAATACATTATATCATAAAGACATCTATTTTTGGGAGATTACCTGACTGTGCTTTTACAGAACCACTTTCAGTTATTGTTTATTGTATGAGTATTCTCACGTGAAGGCAATATTTTACCAGTTATGCTGATGAATTATAAATCACCCCATAACTATGCCTTCATGACAATGTCAATGTTTGACATCACAATTCAATTTGACCAATAGCATAATGTTTTGTGAAGTTAAGTTCCCCTTGAATTTCTAACACTTTTGATTAATTAAAACCAATAAATAAAAAGCGAATAAATAGAAAGATAATGTTATAGTTAAAAAATTTAAAAATTAAATAAAAATACTTGACCAATATTTGAATTACATGAATATTCCGTACTGCAGTGCCATGGTTATGATGGCACTGCCACTAAACGAGTAAAATCATTCAAAATATGAGCAGTTCCATGCAACGGTACAAGTTGTTATGTAAGAATTACGTATTGTTGTCTGTTTATGTTGCTTGTCGCTGTTTATCATGCTTCATTTAATTTAATTTAGTTGCGATGGAGTGCAAGCTCTGGTGGCAATTTCCCTACACACCAACTCTTCTTTTTTCCTGTATTTGCCTACTTTTTACCCTCTACTAATTTCTGTTTTAAATTCTTTCAGCCTTTTGGTAATTGATTCATCATTTCTCTCTGTAACTTTTTCCATTCCCTGTCACTCTTATCTTCCTCGAGGAAAAAAACTGCATTCCTCATCCATGTGACATGTAGGGGAGAATTATTGGCATATAAACTATTGTTTGTTTGTTTGATGTATAGCATTGAACAAAGATATCTTAAATGTTGCACCAATGATTAATTGTTGAAGTGTCTACGATGTTAATAATCAAATGCATTTTGCATGGCAGCTAACCTCTTATGACAAAGTCAATTACAATAACAGACATTGTCGTTCTGGTCCAGACTACATTTCAACTATGGACGATGACTAAAAAATAAAGAAATCGGTTTCTTGGCATATCTACTTTCCATTCCTACCACTGTAAAGTCTCCAGTTGTGTCCACCTGTACATACATATAGCGGAGTTTTAAATGGATTTGGTTTCAGCTTATTGTGTTCATAGTAGTGTGTGAGTGAGTGTAAACCATTACTTAGATACACCTCCACTGTTCCAAAATATTTTACTTGAATTGGTAATGCTAAATCGTCTGCATGCGTAAAACTTGAAGTCATTGGTCTTGCCTCTATTGATCTTGATGTCAAAGAGGCATAAAGCCATAAAAAGGGTCATTGACAATTGAGTTTTGTTTTTGTTTTGCAAGCAAATTCTATCCACTACCGGCTTGCTAGGTCTGTCTTAGCTTCGCCCCATTGGCCGCCTTTTTTCTGGGTTCTTGTAAGGTCTTCACAGCTACTGTATTGGTCCCGTGGTACACTAGGTTCCCACTCTACCTCACCCCCACAGGCAATCCCCTACTTTATCCAGTTGCCCATCTTCCACCACGTGACAAGCAGAGGCGTTTCTAAGGAGCATTTGAAACCTGATATGGAATAAAGATGTACCACAAAAAAGCAAGAGGGTAATTTATCATACATACTATGTGCCTATATTGACATATGCTGCTGAAAGATGGACAATGATGAAGCAGGACATCAGCAAGATTCAAGCAATCAAAATGAAGTTTTTAAGAGGTAGAATGGGAGTTAATAAAATGGACAGGATAAGAAATGAAGTGATAGATGCTCCATAACAGAGAAACTGCTACAGGAAAGGGTAGAGAGGACCAGACTGAGATGGTATGGACATGTAAAGAGTAAGGATTGCAATCCCACTGTGTTTTCAATCTCGCAGTATTTTTGCGGGATTTGCAGCAATCCCGCGGGTTTGGCACCAGCTGATTTTTAATGCATATATTTCATACATATTTATTCAAAGTGTTAATAAATTAAATAATATACATCTGTTAATTAAATTATTAAATCAATTTTAATGTTAAATGATGAAAATTAACAGTTAACAATATTTTAATTGGCAAAATGACATTAAATTTTTTTTAGCATTTCATATGTACATTTCGAGGTTTTACATTTTTGTTTTTAAATCTAAACGAATTTTTAAATAAATAATAAAAAATGAAAAATATTCAGTGTTAGGTAATATTATGTGCCTTACAATACATCACATCAGTTTAAAAACATGGTATACATAATGGCCAAGTTACCAGAGTTTTTTTTAAAATTCTAAATAAATGTTCCGTAACACCAAAAGAAAGCATTCTATTTCACAAAGTGAAGTGAATATACTCTGTAAAGTTTAGACTTGTCTCAGAGCAAGAGCTCATAAATTTTTCATCTTATTTTTACAAGAATTGTTTTTGGGCAATTCATTATTATGTCTTCTGATTCGTTGATTGACTTATAGTACACTCATTGTTATTAAAAGAAACTACTTTTCCAGGCATAAACTGTAAAATATTTCAGTTTTACTTTAAGTGGTGTAACGACTTTTTTAGAGTGGATTTTTTTTTTTTTTTTTTTGGTGAGACAGCAGAGGCAGCAGGCAAAGTATGGTATTTTTACAACACAATTCAGCAATACAGCCGTCAAGACTTCATTGTAACCTTTTTTGCCTTTAGTCGAAACAATAATATGTAGTTGAAAGGACACATGCTATTCACTCAAAAATAATGTATTGTAACAATTGACCAAAGATGGATTAATCAAAAGCCAGAGTGGTAAATGTAAGCATGTTGTCGCATTTCTTATAAGCATTTGCTTGATATTACTTATTAAGAAATATGCCGTGTTGTATTTATATTGTGCTTCTATTTATATTATTCCTGAAGATATCTTTTGTGCAGTTTAATCAAATAATTAATTTGTTAGTCCTTTTCTTCACAATATAAATCACAACTTTTATTTTAAATTAAATACATTCATTAAATACATTATCGGACTTCGTCATTAGCAAGCTCTCCTTAGCTGCTGCTCTTATCAATCTCTTAGTCTCTCTGTGTGTGTCTCGTTGCTATGGAAACTTCTCTAAGAGAACTCACTGGCCCGTGGCAAGGAACGCTTACCTCAAGGATGTTATTACTATCGGTTATGCTACAGCCCCCCCCCAAGTTTACCATACCATTTGACATCCATACCATTATAAATGGTTATGGTAAACTTTCCTGTAATTGTCACGTTTTAGGTAAGGAGAGCTTATTTTACATTTGGCTAATAACCCATTTTTTACATATCACGAGTACCGATGTCTTGAGGTAACTTTCCCTTGTGGTTTTCCATAAGCCGCTACTGGTTGGAACGTCCTATAGTCTGTAACACACATTTCGACAAGTTACTGTCCTTATCACTTAAAAACCAAAATTACAATAGGAATATTATACTACAGAATTGTTTTTCAATAACATCATCTTTAGCTGTCATGGTCTCTGCCTGTTTACCAAGCATACCATTAAAATAATTTAAAAATTCTATTACCTGCCCTTGGTACATTATATTCTTCATAAGACCGATCCTTTTGAACCATTTTACTGTTGTATAACCGGCAACATTATTTGAATCACATATTTGGTCCCTGGACCAGTACAATCCACCCTCGCTAATACGACTGGGACACCATTGTTTCTTGCTAATCTAGCATCACCATCACAACTTCATTTTTATTTTATTTCTTCAATACATTACCTTATATTCTCCCCATAAGTAATAACTTTTCTCCACTCTACTTCATCTTGAATATATTCACAATCTAGACTAAGAGATGTAACAACAGAGTCATTTGAAGGTTCTACCTGGACCTCAGCTATGCCTGTGTTAACCAAATCCCGAACCTTTCGGTATCATTTAAAGGCAATGCCTAGATAGTGGCCTTATTTACAGGAACTGAGTCCTGACAATTTGTTGTTAGTCGTTTCTAGGATCTTTTTTCGATGAATTCTTGTTGTCGAATTGTAACTTAGTTGTTATTTCGTATCAACTGCAGGGTCGCCATGTCGCATTTCTTATAAGCATTTGCTTGATATTACTTATTAAGAAATATGCCGTGTTGTATTTATATTGTGCTTCTATTTATATTATTCCTGAAGATATCTTTTGTGCAGTTTAATCAAATAATTAATTTGTTAGTCCTTTTCTTCACAATATAAATCACAACTTTTATTTTAAATTAAATACATTCATTAAATACATTATCGGACTTCGTCATTAGCAAGCTCTCCTTAGCTGCTGCTCTTATCAATCTCTTAGTCTCTCTGTGTGTGTCTCGTTGCTATGGAAACTTCTCTAAGAGAACTCACTGGCCCGTGGCAAGGAACGCTTACCTCAAGGATGTTATTACTATCGGTTATGCTACAATGTGGCTTTCGCCAAAGAACACATGTTTCAAACGCTTTGAGGTGGTGGCCAAAACAACAATAAGTCAAGGCATATACAATTGCCTTTTGATAGCTGCTAAATAAATAGAAATACAATTGTTAAAATTACAATAACATTAGTTTCGTATCTACATAATTAAATTTTCAGCTGCAAATACAGGAAGTTGTCAGAATTACTTTATCTGCAAATACAGAAAATGGGAATAATGAAACCATGAATAAAAATCTTTAACTGTGCTGTTCTGATAACAGGTGCGACACATAAAACATACTTATTACATACTTAAGAAAATACTGTTAAATACAAAATATAACTCCAATTATAGGAATGTGTACTCAAAACAAATTTAAGTTTACTGAATACGTAAAAGTTTATCTGTTTACTTATGAATGGTGAAGGTTGACAAAAACAAATGTCTGTTCACACGAGTCAAATGCCAACTGCAAGGGTACAGGCATACAGTGCAATACATCCCACAGAGACCGAATGGGGCAGCCAGTCATGCAGATTGACGTGCGTTTTCGCTGCATTTTGCGGATCCATTTAATTTTATGTGGGATCCAACAGACTGTTTAATGATGCGGGATCCCACGGGATTGCAGGATGCATGGTAAAAGACCAAGAGATGAATGGTTGAAAGGAGTGGAGGAGTGTGTACGGAGGAGAAGAGAGGACTGTGGAACTAGGTGGTGACAGAGAGGTGGTGGGAAGAAAGAAGGAAATGGAGAGGCCTGTGCATGAAGCAGACCAGTGGCTGGAAACTGTTGAGAATGATAATGATGGCAGTTGATTTTTGTTGTTAGTGTTAATGTTGAATAACATTGGTGCCAAGTTACTTCATTGGGGCAGACCACTTTTCTCCTTCGACTCTTGCTACTTTGAACTTTGACATAAAACCTTCAGTTTTGAAGGAAATTGTGGACGATTTCTGTAAACTGAAAGTCATTTGTAAGTTAATATAGTTTATGAAATAACATCTTATGCTGTACAGTGGCTTACACTGCAGGAAGATCTACAAAAGCTACACCTCTGATTAATCTTAGGTCAAAACCATCCTAATGTGTTAGATCAGGTTGAGGACTTGTGCCATACAGTTTTTGTTAGGTCTGAAACCTACTTGCTGTTGAATCAGTTTCAGCTCAATTGTGGGGCTTAGTCGATTGAGCAGCATACTTTCAAATATCTTGCAGAGATGGCATAATAGAGTTATAGTTTTGGGCGATAGAAGAGTCTTTGCCAATTTTCAATATGGTTCTCCATATCTTAGTATCTGTTTATCTCATAGCCATTTGTAAAGGCACAAAAGCCATTCCATTGTTATGACACCAAAATATTTTATCTTCTCCACAGTTATATATAATCAAAATCTATTGATTCACTGGGTTTGCACCTTTCTGGCTCTGACCTCGCATTCTGGAAGACATTCGCCTTGAATCTCCATCCGGGCATCCAGATTTGGGTTTTTCATGGTTTCCCCAAATCACTCCAGGCGAATTCCAGGATACTGCCTGCAAAAGTTCAAGGCTGAATTCCTCTTCATTCCTTTCCCACCTCTAATTATCTCAGCGTGAATGAGGTGTAAAGCCATAAGCAAAAAATTCTTCAGCTTATCCTTTTGAAATTCTATGACGAGCTCTTTTGTTTCTATTTGGGTTTTTCTTACTATATGCCTGTTCTTTGCCCTTTGTAATTGTGTAATAGTTGAAGTGCCATTTGGTTGGGTGTTACATTAGCGTGTATATTTGTTGCTAAAACTTTTCTAAAGTTGCTATGCCTTTTGGCTATTATTTGACAGGTCCATGTTTTCAGGCTCTTGTTCCAACATTCTCAGTTGGTCTTTGCAAGTGCAGAGCACGATGATAACCCAGATTTCACTGTTTCCTGGGGGAAAGGGTAGTCTTCAAAGAGCCTGAGGTATTCCAGAGAAGAGGTGAAACCTCTTTGTCCATACCTGGCATGTACATTCTATGGCAACCTCTAAAAGTGAAAAGACAGGAACTTATTTCCACAGCCTCCATGAAATTATTATAGTGCTCAGGCAATGGTTCTACGTTTGAAATAGTATAATCCAAATTTTCAGTAAAAATTGTCAAATTAGTTTTTCTGAAATTAAACCTTTCATTGGAATGGAATCTTGAATAGTCTGATTGCTGTGAATACCTGAATACATATTGGCCTATTCCTGATTTTAGGGTTGGTTATGAAAATGTTTTGGTATACTGTGGGGCCAGGCCAACTCTTACGAACAACAGATCGGGCTTATAACCTGGCTTCCGTCTTCTACTGTTAAAAGAAGGGGGAGTTTACTGTCATGAGGAAAATTATGTTCTAGCCATTTTAGCATAGCTTCCCTGTTCTCGTCATCATCCTCATATTCGTAAGTGTTGCAATGGTTGTTAGTCACTAGCAACAATATGAAAAGTAGTAATTTAGAAATTTGCTGATGGATTGAATTAGAACTTTGCATTTGGTGTGTTGTAGATTGACGTGACCATGCAGCTATATGGCACTATCATACAGCTTGTGTGGCTTTTCAGCTACAAGAGATATTCCTCCACAGATAAACATTCCACACCAACAACATATACCTTCCAGTACCAGAAAATGCCAATTACCATGATTCTAACAACCTCAGTGGCTGCTTTACTGCGAGAGCAATCGGAATTTTCCTTGAAACCACCACTGCATCAGAACTTAAGAGATGTGAACTTTCATACCAAGATATCCTGGATTCCAGATAACTCTCTGGCCTCAATCACTGATAAAATCCTACCATTTGACTCATCACTCATTATTATTATCATCAGTATTATAATTAACAAGTAACACTTCAACAAAATTCTTACAAATATATTTATTGTCCACTTTAGCACACTGTACCTACTATATATATATGTAAAACTAAGGAAGGATAGGGAAATATGACTCAACACTTAGGGAGTGTGCATAAACCATGTAGCTCCATTTTGGCCTCTTGTGAACACCCCCCACCCCACGTAGCATGTAACTTTTTTCCCTTTTGATTCCAGAAGACATTTTGTACTGTTTTCTGCTGTCAGACTATTGTAAATTATATACAGAGATAATTAACTGAAGGAAATAAATATTCACATGCTGTTGTATGTTCTGTACCTCATTTTAACTGTGAAAAATGTTATGAAAGGAAAGCTTTGTGGCCATGCTCGGAAACCCCCGCTCCCTCCACGTAGCTCAGCATAGCCTTCCAGCCAACCCCCCTCCCCTCCCCCCCTAGACTGAGCCACATAGTTTGTGAACACTCCCATACCACAGTTAAAGGCAGTCGGGAACGATGAACACATAAAGGACAAACACAAGAAATGCGCAATATTTCAGTGTACAGCCTAATTCTTGCAGAAATGAGACACCATGTGGAGCTAGACACGTACACAACAGCGGTCATCTCATGATTGACACGACCAGTAAAGATGGTCTTATAGGAGGGGGGGGGGGGAGTGCAAATACTAGATCGATAATCGATATTGTTAAAGGTATATTGTCATTGAAAGTGGTGGATCAACATAATAATTGAGTGACAAAGTACATATAAATAATATTTTGAAAACTTTAAGTACGAAAAAATACAAAATAAGCAATAGGAACCTAATATTGAGGCAAATCATGCCAATTCCCACAAACTGAATAATTTTAACATTTCCGAATTTTCCCTGATAACACAACCTCCTCTGAACTATGTAGCCTATCAGAATATCCTTGACACCAGACATCCTCCAGGCCTGTCTCCAATAAATCCCTCCCACCAGACCCAGTACTTATTATTACCACTGTTTATTATTATTATTTGTGGATAAGCCCATTAGGACTACTCAGAAGCGTTTTTTCTCGCTTTCCTTTGTGCCCATATTTCCTTCATACATTTGCTGTGGACTTCTTTTCTCTCATCTGACCATGTTGTTCCAGGCCTTTTCTTTAATCTTTCCTCCCAGTCAACTTGCCACTTGTGAAATTTGGATTTAAATATGTCTCTGTTTTCGATATCTTCTGGAACAATTCCTGCTAATTTGAGGTCTTTCTTGATTTCTCCAACCAATTTCATTGTATACGATATTAATTTACTTTGGTTTTCATAGAATTCAACTATTTGTCTTATCAGTCTGTTGGGGTTCATTCTTTTGATGTGTCTATAAAATTTTAGTCTGCATTTTCTAATATCGCTGTGAATGTCTGCATATTGTAAAATTTCATGATTACTTTTGAGTCTTTACTGGTCTCCTATGAGTCTTGAGCCCAAAAAAACTGGACTTCGGTCCTAACAATTTGATTCTCAAGTACCACTGTTTATAATGCTTATAGTGTATCTTTGGTACCTATTGCTTGTTTTGTATTTTTCGTACTTGTTTTCAAACTATGATTTATATGTGTTTTATCACTCAGTTATTATGTTGATCCACCAATTTCAATGACAATATACCTTTAACATTATTGATCTAGTATTTGCGCTCCACCCCCCCCCCCTCCTAGGTGACCATCTTTGCCGGCCATGCCATTCACCAGACTGCTGCCATCGCATACGCGTCTAACTCTGCCTGGTGCCTCACTTCTGCAAGAATAAGGTTGTACGCAGAAGTGTTGGGTCATATTTCCCTATCCTTCCTTAGTTTTATTGCCTTCAAGCATTTTCCTTCTCATTGATATTATTTTATATATATACATTCATTTCACCTACAATATGTATGTATATATGTACTCCCATATATATATTTTCTGATATATCAATAATTCACTTCTTAGCAGTTTACCCCCACCGTCTCCTCCCTCACCATCTCCACTGCCTAGCCAGTCATGGAAAAAACTTTGGCGTCACCTCCTGAAACTGATGGATCATTCCCTACCATTTGAATAAGGTTTTAAACTGAAATATTTTGTATATGTTTTGGTTTATCTCGTATGTTTTTCACTTATCGCAGCCTTCATCGTTTATGAAGTGTGCATTATTTTTCATACCCTTTGTTATTAATATTGCCTAAAAACCATTTCCTTTTTCCTTAGGATCATTACTTTTATATCATGTGTTAGATATAGCTTGCCCACTTTTTTTTTATAAAACCTAACCTTGATTATGTTAATCTATTTCATCTTCTTGTTGCCTGTCTTTAATCTTTGCTGATGTATCATCTACCCTCAAAGCTCTTTGCCAGTCACCATGTATCCTTTAATACGCATAAAGTTAGAAAGAAGAGTAACAGTCAGGTTTTTAAACTATTAACATTTTGTAAGGTTTGGCAGTTAATGCAAATGTTTTGAAAGTTGATCCTTGGATATTTGATCTAGTATTTTTGTATTGATATGTTTTACTGTCAGTAGAGCATAACTTCCTGTGAAATTAATATACAAACAATGAAAAGACATGATGATAAAAGGCTAGTAAAAATGAATAAACGGGTAGACAAGATAAAATTATAACTGTTTTTTCCATTTTGACTATGGAACCTGAAGTGTCACACTAATTGCGACATCAGAAATAGAATTTTATTCATGATAAAATTTATCCATTAATATTGTGGGTATGAATTGATAATCAAGACACCATTAAAAACAACTATTTATTAAATCAAGCGTATGGATTGCATTAATTAATTCGATGTGATTCAGAGATTAGATTTGGATAGCGTGAACTGTCAGGCATACATTATTGGTTCTCAGGGTTGTTTGCTAGGGTAGTGGACACCAGTGGTGAATGCACTTAACACACACAATACCGTATTGTTGGGTTCTGCGATGGCAGCTGTAGGCAGGTCCGTGGTGGTGCATGTTGCTGCAGGACTGCGTGAAGTCAGTCAGTCGGCGCCTGCGAATAATATTCCTAACGTCTGTGCGTGCAGCCACGAGGTGCACACCTCTGTGATCTCCAACCGGAGATGGGGATGGAGCGGCCCGCGCTGCCCACCCGCTCAGTGCTGAATTTTCCTGGCGAAGCACTGTGACCTCTCACGACTGATATACAATAAATACTCTCACTACATAGTTTCTCTGCAAATAAATTACTGCAGAATCAAGCTGAATCACTAACCCTATTTTTTGTCACTAATAATTATATCTTGCTTGTAGTTTTTCCTCGATTTTTGCAGCTTATGTCGAAAGTGTCGTGATTCTTAAATTTACCTCAATAGTTTACTGTTCTTTCTTGCATACCAGTTTATAACAACTGCAATTTTCTATACGTTCCTTACTTTATTAGAGTGTTATTATTGAAATTTAAAGAGCGTAGATTCAAAGAAGATGCTAGAAATATTTTACTTCCACACAGCGTTCAGACAGCGACTGTAAAATTAAAGATATTCGAACTTGTACAGAGAGTTAAAGGCATCCTATTTTTCCTCGAATATAAAAGACACCCGAAAATGATAATTGTGCAAGCAGCCTTCCCCCACACACCGAAATTTGGGTGCAGGAATATATTTGTAGAAGTAGATTCCCAAAATATGTTGAATGAATGTTTGCTGCGCTTTGTAATTACCCGATTATACGTAATATTGTTTCTTTGATGAAATTTGTTCCACATAAGTACTGAACAGATTTTTCACATTTCAAAGCTGTGAAGTGTCTGTCCATTAATCACGTTAGGTGATATGGATGGGGGGGGGGGGGGAGGGAGTTGCGGCAAAATCTCACGAATCCTCACCAGAGTAACAAAAAGTGGTATCTGGACATAAGTTCACTAAAAATTGGAGTATTTAGTAGAACATCTCTGGTCCAATATTCGCTAATTTTCAATTTTTTTCATGTGACACATCTGAAGACAAATAGCTATGAAACAATATATTTAATCAAATCCAGTATCTTTCCACTTTGATATTCGAGAATGCACTCCATAGTGGTTATATGAAACGGATTCTTTTCATCAGCTATATATTTCATCAGTTCTTCTGTAAAAAAATAACATGAAAACTGATAGAATACTTTGGCACATTACCTATTTCACACACATGTCCTGATAGCATATCATCAAATGAGAGACTTATTTTCTATTCAGTCAGATTTATCAGCCAAGACATAATTTCTTAGTAGGCGTTTCACTATCATTTTCTGATTCTTAAGATTCAGAACAACTAACATCTCTTGTTGAAACATGAGACTTCATTGTCACCGCTGCTGACGAGTATGGTTTAGGACTACAGCTTTCCGATTCTCGGAAAGAGCTATCACTTCCAACAGAATCAAGTAGTTCAGGCTCAGTGTCGCTCCTCGTAAGAATCTCCATGATTTCTTCCTCAATGCACCCACGATGTCTTGCCATTTTCTTTATAAAATACAGGACACAAAGAACACTGATGTAATTACCGTTGAACAGTGAACTGTAGAGCGAAGGCAGACGAACATTTGGATGATAAGCTAGCGACCAGAACGTGCAAAAGGCTATTTGTATTGAGAAATGGGGCTGTACGACTCAGTTAGCGGCGCATCTATATTCGTCATCAGCACTCATGTAGCGGCAGATGGGTGCAACTTAACTCGTCAACAGCGCTCAAGGGAAAACTGGCGGCTGCGACTAAACTCGTCATTAGCACACGGGTGCTGCAGGCAGCATGACGAGTAAACTCGTCAACAGCAGTCAAAGGGTTAATGGTCCAGCGGATTAGGGGAAGGGCGAGGGGTAGTCGCATTCCTTGGATGTCGCCTACCTGTTTGGCAGCTGGCCTTCAAATCTGTTCACACAGTTTGCAATCTTACATGGTGCGACTTACTGTATCTGCACACGGCTGTAGTGTGTGACATCACAAACTATAAAAAAGAACTCCACGTCAGATGTTAAATTAAATTGCTATGCTGTGTTAGTCCCATAGCAAAAAGGGTTGATGGAGGTATTGGGTAAGGTAAAGAGAGGCTATAAACAGGATGCTGAGAAAATGTTCATGGAAATATCTGGAACATTAAAGAAAGTGTTCTTAAGAGTTTTTATTTAAATTAGGAGGTGTACTCACGAGCTTTTTGGGAGTTAATGGCAAAAATAATTCCATGGATATTGTAAAAATGTATTTTTCTAAAATCACCATGATTACAGAATTAGCCAGCTCTGATTGTTTTTGAACTTTTTCCCCTCAATTGTATTGTGTGGATGGAACTGGTGGATTCCTCTTATTAAGACAGCAGAGAAAAATGATGTTTTCATTCAGAGTAATCTGATGTCCATTCTTACACTTCCAGGTTATACTAGCTAATTCTGTGGAACTGTGCTTGGCTGGCTCTTTCAATAACTACTAATCATATTTTTTTATCAAGTACAAAACATTCTCTGTAAGACACCATTGTAAAGTAAACTGATAGTAATACTTATAAAAATATAATAAACTCTTTATTCTTACTCACCATGCATGGTATACAGGTGTGCAGTTTGATGTATAAAGGGGAAAACAAGATAATTTGCCATTAAAAAGTATAACAAACCTTTTAGTTTACTTAATGCGGCACCCATCAATGCAATATGATAAAAAGTGTGATGTTCATGAGTATTTCATAAATGTTTATCTGTCGTTACATAATTATTTTATGTTGATTGTTTCAGTTATCGTTGAGGAGGCAGCAGAAGTTTTGGAGTCTCACATTGTTGTTTCATTGACCAAAGACTGTGAACATCTCATACTTATTGGTAAGTATGTTACTGTTTTTATCTGTTCATGCTTTTGATTTAGCACACAGTGAAGTAAATGTCTCTCTTTTGGCTACCTGCTAGATGTAGTTTACTGATTGAAGTTATTGTTGTTTCTTACAGTATTTTTCCCTTTTTTTCTGGACGAGGACACTATTTTCCTTTCAGGAGGGGAGGAGGAAACTAAATGTGAATAAAACATTCATTCCTTCCAGTTAGTCAGTTTTTTCGATCTACAAATTTATTTGTGTTTGCAATATCATATTTAGATGAAACACATTTCTTCAAAATTTGACTATATTACACATGCTGCTCTTAAACCTTATTCATGCAAACCTCCCGAACCACATGACTCATTCTCTTTAACATGAATAAGGTTTAAGACCGAAATATTCTGTATTTTTGTGTTCGTGATATATGTCCTTCTCCCATCGCTGCCTTTGAGTGATGAGTCAATTTACGTTTCCTTGTAATTTGTATTGCCTAAAGCTGTTTCCTTTTTCCATTGTTTAATAACATGCTTCTCTTAGACTGATTCACATTAAAGGCTATTTTTTTAAATTGCTTTTCATTCAGATGAAATTTTCTAGTTGCAGTCATCCATACTGTTTACTCTTTCATTGTTGCATCATGCAGTTGCCTCGTGTCCCACAGAAGTTTAATTAATAGAACTAACTGATGTTGGAGGGAATGATTTACATCTCTGGGTGTAGAAAGTAACAATTGATTTTTTTTAAAAGTGCAATGAATCTTTTAAAATGTCTTTATTGCTATCTGTTACTACATTCATTACATAAAATTCATATGTAGTCACCATTTTTATTGAGGCATTTGTTGTATCTTTCCAACAGCATTCACATTCCCTCATATATAAAAAAAAAATTGGCAGCCAATTCATTCAACCATACCTGTTCAGTTTATTAACCGACTCAAATAAGGAGGAGGTTCTCAATTCGTCTGTATTTTTTTTTTTTTTTTTTTTTTTTTTTTTTTTTTTTGTATGTATGTTCAGCGATATCTTCTCCAATTTTCAACCGATTTAAATGAATTTTTTTAGTGGATAGAATATACCTCCAAAGTGGTCCCATATGAATTTCTTTGAGAAACCACCCCTTCTACCCCCTTCCATATATAGCCAAAAATAAAGAGAAAACACTGTCACTGGTTTTAAAAAAATCAGCGCCTCTCCCCCTATCCACCCCCTTAATTTTTTCCAATTTTCGTTATTCAAAGCTACTGTCGACACCATTTAACTGATTTCCATTAAAGTTGGCAATTACATGTAGTTTTTCATGGAGAAGGTTTCTGACCAAAAAAATAAAAATAAAAAACCACCCCTCCCCCCTAACGCCCCTTAATTTTATAGAAATCTACATTTCTTATCTGATTTTTAGTGAACTGTACCCATGTATACTTTAAAACAAAGACAAAAATCCTGTGAACATTTGGTCTGCCAAAGGTCAACCCCCTCCCTCCTTCCACCCCTTTAATTATTGTCAATGTTCTTCATAAAAAGCTACACTCGACACCATTTGACCGATTATCATCAAAGTTGACATATACATGTAATTTTTCATGGAGAATCTGACCAAAAAAATAAAAAATAAAAAACCACCCCTTTCCCCTTTACACCCCTTAATCTTTATACAAACAAACCTTTTTTATCCGATTTCGATGAAACGTTGGACATGTATAGTCAAAAATAAACAGAAAAATACTGTCAAATTTTGGTTTGAAAAAACTGAAGCCCTCTCCACCTATCCACCCCCTAAATATTTGCAAATGTTCTTTATACAAAGCTACAGTCGACAACATTTAACTGGTCTCTATTAAAGTTGGCATATACATGTAATTTTTCATAGAGAAGGTTTCTGATCACAAAATTATAAAAAATTAAATAAAGAAATATACCATCCCATGTCTCCCTTTTCACCCATTAATTTTATAGAAATCTACATTTATTATCTGATTTTTATTGAACTTTGCCCATGTATACTTTAAAACAAAGAGAAAAATCCTGTCAAAATTTGATTTGCCAACGCTCAACCCCTTTCTCTCCTTCAACCCCATTAACTTTTGTTAATGTTCTTTATAAAAGCTACAGTCACGATAGTTTTACCAATTACGATGAATGTTGGTGCTTATATGTATTTTTTCACGAAGAAGTTGTCTGACCAAAAGATCTAAAAACCACCCCCTCTTCCCATTAAACCGCTTAATGTTTATACACAACCACAGTTTTTATCCGGTTTAGACAAAACTGAGCAAATTTTTATTATAAAGCAAAGAGAAAAATAATGCAAAAACTGAACCCCTCTCCCATTTTCCACCCCCTTGATTTTTGTCATTTTCTTTTTAGAAAGCTACAGTTGACACCTTTTGACCGATCTTTATGAAAGTTGGCACATATATATGTAATTTTTTATGGATAAGATTTCTCTCCAAAAAATAAAAAAAACTACCCTAGCTCCCCTTCCCTTAATATTTTTACAAAACCCACATTTTAATCCGATTTTGTGGAACTTCACATGTGTATACTTTAAAACAAATAGAAAAAGAAAAATACTGTCCACATAACTTTCACAAAAACGCAAACCCTATCCCCCTTTCTACCCCTTTAATTACTGTCAATGTTCTTTATACAAAGCTACAGTTTCTTTCTGATTTTGAAGGAAGTATGCACATGTATACTGCAAAACAATCAGAAAAATGCTGTCTACATTTGGTTTCGAGAGTCCAAACTCTGCTCCTTCGTTTCCATCCTTTAATCTACTTTTTCTATCCGATTCTGAAGGAAATTTGCACACGTATACTTTAAAACGTACAATTGTGTTTAAATTAGGTTGCAGAAGCCCAACCCCTTTTCCCTTCTACCCCCACCCCTCCTAATTTCCAATGTTCTTTATAGATACCCACAGTTTTATCAGATTTCCATTGAACACTGCACATGTATACTTAGAAACTAAGAGAAACATAGTGTCTACATTCTGTTTACAAAACCCTACCACTCAGTCCCTTACCCCATTTAATTTCTGCAAATGTTCTTTACACAAAGCTACAGTTTTTATATTGTTTCGATGGAAAATTGCACATGTATACTTTAAAACAAAGAGAAAAATACTGCCTACACTAGGTTTACAAAAACAAAATTACTCTTCGTCTCCACACCCCTTATTGTTTTTTATACATACCTACAGTTTTATCTGATATCAATAGAAATTTACACACGTATACTTTAAATCAATCAGAAAAGGCAGTCTCTATTTGGTATACAAAAGCCCAATCCCTCTTCCCCTTTACCCTCACCCATTTTAATTTCCAATGTTCTTTATGAAAATCCACAATTTTAAATCCCGTCAAAATCAATTAAGCTATTTTTAAGTCATGGCATAGTATTCATAAAATAAATTTGTCATGTCTCAACATGTACTTCAGATTTTAACTTGGATCCCAAGCTTTCACGTTGTGAAAACTAATTAAAAATCGATATTTTCTGTGTGATGCCGAAGCAAACAGATATCTTCTAGAGACAGATTTCTATATGTGTTATGTATTAATGCCAAGATGTTACATGTTTCGGTTATCGACCAGCAGCTTTAACAGATGTTATGATTCGATCTAAACATATCCTGGACCAAAATGTAAACTGACATTCCTTAACACAACACCCGATTCACCCCGTTCTGAAGGTTGTTGTGATATATAAAGACAGAATTCTTCTTTGAAAGCAAGCACTTTAATCTCTGAGCTACCAGGAAGTTTGCAAAATGGGAACTGCTGCGGCATATTTAAAATACAAAACAAACTATAGTACCACTAAAAAATTAAAAATAAAATAATTGTTTAAAAAAACATAAAAACTTCCTTAAAAAAAAAAGCACTAAAATTTTTAAAATAACTTTATACATTGCTTAGGAAAAAGTAAATATAAATGGACAGTATTTTACATTACTGTCATTGAAATTTTTACATTAATTAGTTATTTTTGGAGTCAGTGTCAGCGAAAGCAAGAAAAACCAAAAGATAAAAACAATAAGGAATAACAATAATACATAAAAAAATCATGTTACTGCTTACCTACAATTAATGCTAGAAACATGTTTCGACAAAACTGAAACATACAGATGATACGCCGATATTATACTAACTGTAAATCGTTTACTGCATGATGCAGCCTACCAACTGACACTGTAGCACCAGAGAAATGCCTGGATGACCAATAAAGCCGATACATAGATTAAAATACTGTTAATTTGTTTCCCTAAGCTGTCTACCGCAACAACACTATCTGCATCACGACATGCTGTAAAATATTAGACATTTTTGTTCGTACTCCCCGTTTCTCCTCTAACACCAAAAGAAGTTCAGTAATTCGATCTTTGCGATGTGACAGCTGGCACCGACTCCAAAAATAACTAATTAATGTAAACATTTCAATGACAGTAATGTAAAATATTGTCCATTTAGATTTACTTTTTCCTAAGCAAGGTATAAAGTTATTTTAAAATTTTTAGTGCTTTTTTTTTTAAGGGGTTTTTATGTTTTTTTTAAACAATTATTTTATTTTGTTTGTTGATAACAACCAAGACTCTGTGGATGTAAACATCTCTTTTTAATTGTTTTTACTATATAATATGTGTTAAGCAAATGATAGTACTGTTCGGTAGAAGTTTTAAAATTTCCCAAATCAACTATTCAATTAATGCTCATGTTGTGTAACAGAGGAACTCCAGCAGTCGGTAGCCTACACCATTGGTTCTGAATTGCTCCATTTGAGCATTAAAGATTGATTCCCTATTGGAATCTGTTTGTGCAATTCAGCAGTTGTAAATCTCTTGTTTTTCAGAATTTTTTCATTTACTTTAAGCAACAAATTATCCGCCACCAAAGACAGGTATCTACTTTGTTATTAATCATTGGTCCTTCCTTCCTTAAATAACTGGCACCATTTCTTCTTATTTCCCCCAACATAACATTTTCAACAATTTGTCTGTAAATTTCTGATCCACAAACATTTTTTTAACGTAAAAATCTTATCACCAACTGCACAGCTGGTGGATTTTTATATATATATATATATTAACGTCCATTTTTAAACTGGTCTACAACCAATGAGAACTTACTTTCTGGGTGCACCTAGTATAAGATAGTAAACATTATTCCGAGTATGAATATTGTACACAATGACAATACTGAACCGTAAACATACTAGTTGGACTTGAAAATCAGATTAATCTTTTTTTTTTTTTTTTTATTGTATTTACGTCTCTCAACATCGAGGTCTTTAGAGACGGGAAAGGATGGGGGCAAGGATGGGGGCAAGGAATGGGAAGGAATACGGCCATGGCCTTTTGAAGGAAGCATCCCGGCATTTGCCTGGAGTGATTTGGGAAACCATGGAAAACCCAAATCTGGATGCCCGGACGGGGATCGAACCGCCGTCCTCCCGAATGCGAGGCGAGAACGCTATCCGTTACACCGCCACGCTCGGTCCAGATTAATCCAAGATACTCGAGAAATAATTTAATCACAGAATGCTATTGAAGCAAAGCAAGTATGTCAACCATCACTTTGCAGCATTGCATAGAATTATCCATAATATATACACTGCTTCAACTGACTTCCCATTTAATGATTAACAGATTTTTAAGAAATGACAATAAATGAAAAGTGTTCAGTCATAACATTGCTCTATAGTACATAGGTACATTATAATACTTCTACTGATATAAATTACTTTATGAGACTTGTTTTCAGTTATAATAATTTTATTGGTTTAAACATGCTTTAACTATTTCTATATGGTCAGCATCTCACATATTAGTGTTTTATAACTTATAGTGGAGTAGTACGGTTCTTAATAACATATTTACATCATTAATTAAAATCTCAATTAAGTTCTTGAAATTGTAAAATAAAATAATTTGAACTGGAAACCATCAGCTAGATTGACCTCTTCAATAATCCATATTCAAGATTTCAGGAGCTGAAATAAGACCAGTTTAAAATTAGCTTTCAGACCGTAAACATATTCTAAAAATCTGCTTTTTGATTTCTTGAATAAATGCTATTTCTGCACTGTGAATCATAGATCTCAACAAAATAATGGGTGAAGGAGTAAAAGAAATCAGGACGGATATGCCTTTTGGAGAGAATATTCATTTGAATTAGTTAGTGGACTGTGAGCCAGCTGCAGATGAAATGGACAAGTTTGGCTAAGTTGATTATCTAGCAATGTATATCTTCGAGGCATTTGCAGTTTGACCCATATGATTACTGTGAATAAAATTAAAACTATTGGAAATCAGGATTAGGGATTGCAGTCCAACAATGTGGAACCAGACATCATTTTGCAGTTTGGCATATCCCACACTAAGATTAAGCAGGTCTGCAATCCGTAAAATGGGGGCGAAAATGTTTTTCAGTCTGCATTACTTTTTAACCGACTTCAAAAAAGGAGGAGGTTCTCAATTCGTCTGATTTTTTTTTTTAATGTATGTTCCAGCGATATCTTCGCCAATTTTGAACCGATTTAAATGAAATTTTTATAGTGGATAGAGTATACCTCCAAAAGAAACCACCCCTTCTACCCCTTTACAACCCTTAACTTTTATACAAACCCACACTTTTTATCCGATTTGGATGGAACTTTGGAAATGTATAGTAAAAAAAATACAGAAAAATACTGTCAACTTTTGGTTTCAAAAAACCGAACCCCTCTCCCCCTATCCACTCCTTAATTTTTGCCAATGTTCTTTATACAAAGCTAAAGTCGACACCATTTAACTGATCTCCATTAAAGTTGGCATATACATGTAATTTTTCATGGAAAAGGTTTCTGACCCAAAAAATAAAAAAAACACCCCACTCTCCCCTTACACCCCTTAATTTTTATACAAACCCACATTTTTTATCCGATTTCAATGGAACTTTGGACATGTATAGTCAAAAATAAAGAGAAAAATGCTGTCAACATTTCGTTTGAAAAAACTGAACCCCTCTCACCCTATCCACCCCTTATTTTTTTTCCAATGTTCTTTATACAAAACTACAGTCAACATTATTTAACTGATCTCCATTAATGCTGTCATATACATGTAATATTTCATGGAGAAGGTTTTTGACCAAAAAATCAAAAAAAATCCACCTCATCTCCCCCTTTATACCTCTTAAATTTATAAAAACCTATATTTCATATCTGATTTTGATTGAACTTTGCCAATGTATACTTTCAAACAAACAGAAAAATCTTGTGAACATTTGGTTTGCCAAAGCACAACCCCTCTCCCTCCTACCAACCCCTTAATTTTTGTCCATGTTTTTTTTTATGTATATATAAAAAGCTACAATCGCCACCGTTTGACCTATTACCATGAAAGTTGGCGCTTATATGTATTTTTTTCACGGGGAAGGTTTCTGACCAAAAACCACCCCATTAAACCGTTTAATTTTTATACAAACTCACAGTTTTTATCTATTTTAGACAAAACTTAGCAAACTTTTACTGTAAAACAAAGAGAAAAAAAAGTCAGCTTTTGGTTTGAAAAACTGAAGCCTTTTCCCCGTTTCCGCCCCTTGACTTTTGTCAATTTTCTTTTTGAAAAGCTACAGTTGACACCATTTGATCGATCTGTATGAAAGTTGGCACATATATGTATTTTGTTATGGAGAAGATTTCTGACCAAAAAATAAAAAAAATACCCTAGCTCCCCTTTTACATCCCTTAATGTTTGTACAAACCCACATTTTAATCCGATTTCGGTGGTACTTCGCATGTTTATACTTTAAAGCAAATAGAAAAAGAAACATACTACTCACATTACTTTGACAAAAACACAAACCCTATTCCCCTTTCTACCCCTTTAATTACAGTCAATGTTCATTATATAAAGCTACCGTTTCTATCTGATTTGAAGGAAGTATGCGCATGTATAGTTCAAAATAAACAGAAAAATACTGTCTGCATTTATTTTAGAGACGCTAAACCTCTCTTCCCCTTTCCACCCCTTTAATATACACAAAGCACAGTTTCTATCTGATTCTGAAGAAAATTTGCACACGTATACTTTAAAAAATGCATAACAATTGTGTTTAAATTAGGTTGCAGAAGCCCAACCCCTCTTCCCTTCTACCCCCCACCCCTCCTAATTTCCAATGTTCTTTATAGATACCTACGGTTTTTATCAGATTTCGATGGAACACTGCAAATGTATACTTAAGAACAAAGAGAAACATTCTGTTTACAAAACCCAACCACTCACTCCCTTACCCCATTTAATTTTTGTAAATGTTCTTTACACAAAGCTACAGTTTTCATCTGTTTTCGATGGAACTTTGCACATGTACACTTTAAAACAAACAGAAAAATGCTGTCCACGCTACCTTAACAAAAACCTTACTACTCTTCACCACCATACCCCTTAATTATTTTTTTATACACACCTAAAAATTTTATATGACATCAATAGAAATTTACAAACGTATACTTTAAATCAATCAGAAAATACAGTCTACATTTGGTATACAAAAGCCCAATCCCTCTTCTCCTTTACCCCCATCGTTTATAATTTCCAATGTTCTTTACAAAATCCACAGTTTTAAGTACCGTCAAAATCAATTAACCTATTTTTAAGTCATTGCAGGAAATTTATAAAAGGTATGTGTCCTTATATCTCAACATGTACATCAGATTTCAACTTGGACCCCAAGCATTTACGTTGTGAAAACCAATTAAAATATGTATATTTTCTGTGTGATGCCGGAACGAACAGATATCTTCCAGAGACAGATTTGTGTATGTGGTGTGTATTAATGTCCAATGTTACATGTTTCGATTATCGAGCAGCAGCTTTAACAGATGTTATGATTATATCGAAACACAGCCTGGACCAAAATGTAAACTGACATTCTTTAACACAGCATCCAATTCACCCCATTCTGAAAGTTGTTGTCACTTTAACCACTGAGCTACCAAGAAGTTCGTAAAATGAGAACTGCTGCGGCATATTTAAATACAAGTTAACTAGAATACCACTAAAAATTTAAAAATAAAATAATTGTTTAAAAAACATAAAAACCGCCTTCAAAAAAGGGCGCTAAAAATTTTAAAATAACTTTATACCTTGCTTAGAAGAAAATAAATCTAAAATATTAATATTTTACATTACTGTTATTGAAATTTTTACATTAATTAGTTATTTTTGGAGTCGGTGCCAGCCAAAACAAGAAAAACAAAAAGATAAAAACAATAATAAATAACAGTAATACATAAAAAAACATGTTACTACTTAACTACAATTAATTCTAGAAATATTTTTCAACAAAACTGAAACATATAGATGATACACCGATATTATACTAACTAAAACGTGTTTACTGCATGATACAGCCTACCAACTAACACTATAGCGCCAGAGATATGCCTGGATGACCAACGAGGCCGAGCCACAGATAAAATACCGTTAATTTGTTTCCCTAAGCTGTCTCCCGGAGTAAAAGTATCTTCCTCACGACATGCTGTAAAATATTAGGAATTTTTGTTCGTACTCTCGGTTCGCCTCGAATACCAAATAAAGTTCAGTAATTCGATCTGCGTGATCTGACAGCTGGCACTGACTCCAAAAATAACTAATTAATGTAAAAATTTCAATAACAGTAATGTAAAATATTGTTGTTTTAGATTTATTTTCTTCTTCTTCTTCTTATTATTAATCAATCTTGTTCCATGGATCCCTGCTGAGGAAGTACCTCTGGGATGTGAAACATGTCATTATTGATACATATACACATAATATGAGTCATATCATAGTAAATATATATATATATACATATTTTACAAATACAAGAAATAATAATAAACAAACATTTTTGCAACTGAGTTTTGCAAACGTCATAATGAGTACAATTAATTATTTTCTTCAAATTCTTGAATGGAGTAGAAGAAGTTGCCAATAAGATAATCTCTAAGTTTTTGTTTGAATACATCTTTATTATCTGAAAGCTGTTTTATACGATTAGGTAGTTTATTAAACAGATGTATCCCAGAATAATTAACTCCTCTTTGTACTAATGACAGAGATGTTTGTGTTTTATGCAAGTTATTTCTGTTTCTTGTATTGAAACTGTGTACCTGTGAATTAGGTGTAAACAGGTTAAAATTTTCTATGACAAAGCTCATGAGAGAATATATATACTGAGAATACATTGTAAGAATATTGAGTTTCTTAAAGAGTTGTCTGCAAGAAGTTCTTGGTTTTACCCTACACAGAAACCTAATAGCACTTTTATGTGCTATGAAAACTTTTTACTTTGTGAAGAGTTTCCCCAAAAAATTATGCCATATGACATTACTGAATGAAAATATGAGGAGTACACCTGTTTCATTAATTCTAGGTCTGCTGTTAGAGAAAGTGTTCATATTACGAAGGTGGCACTACTTAACTTTGTCAGTAGTGTAGTGATGTGATCATGCCAACAGAGTTTCTGATCTATTTTAATACCAAGAAATTTTATACTCTCTGTTTCTAAGATTGTGTTGTTTTTATAGTTTATACATATATCTGGCTGTGCATAGTTTTTTGTTTTAAACCTAATATAATGTGTTTTTTTCAAAATTTAATTTTAATGAATTTGCCTTAAACCAATTTGCTACTAGTCTAAGTACTTCATTTACATTAAATTCTATAGTACTGTTTGGTGTTTTCGCACAGTCAGGTTAGTGTCATCTGCAAATAAAACTCTCTTAACTTTGTCGGATAAATTTCCAGGAAGGTCATTGATGTATAACAGAAAGAGGAGGGGACCTAAGACAGAGCCTTGTGGAATTCCATGTTTTATTTTCTCCCAGTCTGATGAAGCATCTTTACTTATTTTAGAATCAAAAATTGAAACTTTTTGCATTTGGCTTTCAATGTATGATTTAAACCATTTACCTGCGGTCCCAAAAATACCATAGTATTCCATTTTTTTCAAAAGTAATTCATGATTTACACAGTCAAATGCTTTTGCAAGATCACAAAATATTCCTACAGGATTCATTTTATTATTCAGTTCCTCAAATGTCTTATTTAAAAATGAATATATAGCCATTTCTATGGATGATCCTTTTTGAACCCAAATTGTGAATTAGTGAGGATATTATAGTGTGTAACATGTTTTATTCTCTACTATACATGACTTTTTCAAAAACCTTTGAGAATGTTGAAAGTAATGAAATGGGACGATAGTTGTCTACACATGTTACTTCTCCTTTTTTAAATAATGGTTTTACAACTGCATATTTTAGTCTATCGGGAAAAACACCTTGTATTAAGGATTCATTATAAATGTGAGCAAGTACATGACTGATACAGTCTGAACATCTTTTCAGTAATTTACTTGAAATATTGTCATAGCTGGAAGAATTTTTAGGTTTTAATTGTTTAATGAGTTTATTTATTTCTGAGACTGTTACTGGTGGCAATGTCATCTCCACAAAGCTATTTGGGAAAGCAGTCTCAAGAAGCCTTAGAGCACTATGTGGGGATTGCTTTTCTATGCCTAATTTATCTACTACTGACGTAAAATGTTTGTTAAATATTTCACAAACTTCCCCTACTTCACTATACACATATCCATTTTGTTCTATTTTTATGTCTTTAGAGTGATTTACAGTTTTTCCTGTTTCAGTCTTTATTATATTCCATATTGTTATCATTTTATTGTCTGAATTTTCAATTTTCGCCGATATGTACCTGTTCTTGGCCTTCCTTATTACATTTCTTAGTATTTTAGAATAAAGTTTATTGTGATCTTGCAGCGTATAGTTATCTGATTCTATCATTTTTAAATAAAGGTCCCTCTTTGTTTTACTAGAGATTCTAATACCCTTTGTTATCCATCCCATGCCCAGTTCATTGTTTGGAGTGTTGAGAATTTTCCTTTTTTTGAAACTACCTTCAAAAAGTGTTAGAAATATATTCAGAAAGGAATCAAATTTCGCATTAACACCCTGCGCATTATATACTTCTAACCAGTTTTCATTGTTTAAGGTATCTATGAAGTGTTTTATATTATTTTCACTAATATTTCTTCTATAAACCCAGCTTTTCTTTATCTGTTTAACAGTGTTCCTGGACTCGATACATAATAGCTGGGCATCATGATCTAAGATACCATTTATTACTGGAAGTATGCTGTAATTACTGCACTGAGAAATATCCATAAAAAAATTATCAATTGCAGTCCTGCTATTATTTTGTATTCTCGTAGGAAAATTTACAAGTGCTGTTAAGTTAAAAGACAACATCAAGGCTTCCATATCTAATCTATCATTGCTGTGATTCAGAAAGTCAACATTGAAATCTCCACATAATACTATTTGTTTGCTATTTGTAAAACTTAGTAGCAAAGACTCTAAATGAGATAAAAACAGTGTGAAATTACCTGAGGGGGCCCTGTAAATTGCTATCACTATCAGCTCTTCCTTATCATATTCTAGTTTAGTAACACAACATTCAAAGTGTTGTTCTATACAATACTTACTTACAACTACACTACTGCATTCAATATTATTTTTAACAAAAATTGCAACTCCCCCTTTCTCCATTTTACATCTGCAGAAATGAGAGCTTAATTTATAATTTGGGATGGACAGCAGAGATATTCCTGTATCAGACAAATGATGCTCAGATATACACAAAACGTCTACATTAAAATTTCTGGAATTTTGAATCTCTTCTAGGCTTAAGGTAATGTCATCAGTTTTACTAAATATTCCTCTTATATTTTGGTGGAAAATACTGGTCTGAACACTTTGACACAATGACTTTGAATTGTTTATTTTATTATTACATACTGGTATATCAGTTGGAATTTTTAATTTCAACAAATTATGATCATCAGAGACATTAATTTCCTTTAGACATCTTAATAAATCTATTTTATTTGCCATAAAAAAGGCCGCGACTTAACACCATTTATCACAGGAATACCTCTTTCACTCACCTGGCATCCTCTGACCTCATCAGCAATAAGAAGCGAAAGCTTCCTCTTACCTCTGACATTCAGATGGAGTCCATGGCGAGTATAACTGTCCCTACCAATGCAGGCCACATCAATCAAACCAATTTGTGAATTAGCCGGCTGCCTGAGAACCCTTTCCAAGGATGCATTTGTACGCCTGATGTTATGCCACATCAATTGAATAATTGAGGTCTTTATCAAGGCTATTTCCTGGTCCCCCAACAATTACAACACAATCCTCATCTGAAAAATCTTTAACTAGGTCTTTCACATTTGCTACCACACTTCCAAGATCTGCATTTGGTTTGAAAATACTGCAGACTTCATAATCTGGCCCCAAGTCAGACTGAACCATCTCACTGATTCCCCTCCCGTGACTGCTCCCAAGTAACAGTACCTTCCTGCGTTTACTTTTAGATACACCTTGAAAACTTTTCCCATTTACTTTGCAAGAACCCAGATCATTCAGTCCAACCTGGCGATCCTCAGAGTCACCATCTAGATCCTCCAATGGCCGAAACACATTGGATGTCTCCAGCCGGAAACCATCAGACAGACAGCGTCTCCTACCTCTCCTGCCAGAGCTGACTTCCTTCCATTCACTGTTCCGCCTATGCCTAAGAACAGAGTTTTCTGCCTTCAGGGCCTTTAAATCCCTCTCTGCAGATACCAAATCTGACTGGAGTTTCAGAATCCGCTGCTCCTGATCACTAATTCTGCAGGAGTGACAGTTCCAGGAAATACTGACACAAGAGTCACTGTTAGATACATCGCTGCACCCCCAGTGAAACCAGCGCCCGCAGTCCCGGCATGTCACTCCTTCTTTTACTATCCTTCGGCAGTTTTCACACTTTGTATCCATTGTGATACTTTCAAAACAACTTAAGAATTTACAAGCAAAGGAACTTTAAAAACTTTTACATTTTAATAAACTACTTGTGTGTCAAATGCCAAAGAAATGCAAAAGTAGCCTTCTACAAAAAATGTTAAAAACCTATGTATATCACTCGAAACTTTTCCTAAAAGTGAATTGCAACACCTGTCAACTACAAGATTTACAATAAAACTGCACAAATGCAAACAAAAGAACTTTTTAAACAATTACTATGAAATTTGATACCCTAGAACTCTGAATCACAACTAACCTCAAATGTAAACAAGTAAAAAAACTGCGTTTACACTGTACTGATTATGTATTAAATAAAACGGTTCACTATCACTTGAGAACTTGCCAATCTACTTTGAAACAAAACTAATGCTATTAAGTCTTACTTACAATGAACTGCTGCTACGCTATAACAATAATATTAATACTAAGTTAATACCGGATGTAAACAAAGCACGAAACACTGAATTTACAATTTACGGATTTATACTGAATTAAACGTACCACTAACACTCACACTACTAGAAAATGATATTATTCAACGAATTAACTACCTTACGAGACAAAATTTAACTTCTAAGCAAGGTATAAAGTTATTTTAAAATTTTTAGTGCCCTTTTTTGAAGGCGGTTTTTATGTTTTTTAAACAATTATTTTATACTCTCCTTAGTCACTTTGCAGCTCTCCAACAGTTTTATTACCTTGTTTGCCTGTACCCTTCAAATTCACATTTGACTTGTGGCAACAAATTTGTGTCTTTGTTGTCTCTCATGATTATAATAGATGATTAAATATATTAACTTGTACATTTTTATAAGAACTCGGCTCTTTTTTGTTGTATGCATTACTATAATTTGATTTATGCTGTCCTTTTGAAAAATTAGCTCTAAGATCATACACACAAAAAATTATTCAATTGGAATTGTTTCTGAGAAGGGAGTAGAAATAATACAAAAAGATGGTTAAAACTATTGACAGCTATTTCAAAAAGGAAAATGTATGGAATAAATTGTTTTCCAGAATGCTTTGCAAAAATATTTTTACCATTCGTTTGTTTCTTACTTCATCAGCTTTGAGTATGTATTTAAAAAGTGTATTTCAACTTTATAATTCTGTTAATATGTTCAAATATATAATCATAATTTTTTCAAATAACATAAAAGTTTACATGATTGTTCAGTTTAAATATCTCAAGAAGCAATGGCATTTTGTTGAGTTTTTATGAGATGATGACCCAAAAAATCACCAATATTTGAATGTTTGTTTTTCTCAAAGAAACACATTTTAATCTTGGCTTTCTGAAAATACACAGTCCACCCAGTACAAAATTGCAAATTGGCCATTGACATTTAAAAAAAAAAAAAAAAGGAAGCTCAGAAACAACTATGACTTAGTTGTAGATGACGAAGAGCTTGATGGTACAAACCAATCACAGAGCGTGACCATAACATTGAATTGTTCACCTATTGAAGTGGGTCCCAGATATAATGATATAAAAAAAGTGTGGAAAGTTGTTAAGCTTTTTAAAGACTGTTTTATTTACAATCATTTCAACAAACCAATGGCTAGGAGGCAGAAATGGCATTCTCGGTCGCTGCCTATATAAATAATTCTTTCCAAATAAAGGTGATAGTTTGACTGCTTAGTAGATTTGATGTGTTTTGCTGTAAGGTATATAAAGTGATCTGAACACTTACCATATTTGATTATTTGCTTAGTAACTAGAATTAGATTCAAAACGAAAGTGTATTTAAGATAGGATAGAAATTTTTAAATTAATTTTATTTTGCTCATTAAATATAGCCAACTGTTAATTTCTACTATTTAACATTAAAGTTGATTTATTAATTCAATAAATAGACATTTATTATTTAATTGACAACACTTATAAACTGTTCTGGTTCCACTGGATTGACCAATCCGCCAATCGGCAAATGTGGGATTGAAAACACTGCGGGATTGCAATCCTTAACCAGTATGTGTCATCCTGGATGGATGAATTTTAAGAGATGGGAATAAGTGTCACGGTAGGTAATGCAGAATCAGAATGGGAGTGCCTCAGGATAATATATTTGAACCATTGCTGCACAAGGTGGGAGACAGTAATCAATGGGTCCGTGGATGGCATAGTTAAATAAACTTTTCAAATTTCTAAAGAGATAGTGATCACTTGTCACTAGTTGTGCAGAGTTATTAAAAAGAATTACATACCTAAATATTGCGAAGTAGTGGAATTATCTATATGTATAGTCTATAATATAAATTTGTAACACATCTTGGAATTTCGAATAACGAAATTAGTTGCTGAGATAGCAAGTTCAGTTGAAGTATATGATACCGCCCTTTTAAAGTCATTTTTTATAGTCAGTTTTGATAATATTTCCCAGTAATATGTCCTATATAAGCATTTATTCAAGTATGAACAATAAATTCAATAGTTAAATTCATTTAAACAGCTGTAAAGAAACTTAACCTTAGATTTGAATAGGTAGTATTTGACTTTCATTTAATTTCATTAAATCAATATATTTCTTTAGTTCAAAAGATTTTTAAGTAAATAGATAGCCAGAAGATGATTAATTTTATTGTCAAAAGATCTTACTTAGAGTCTGAATATGTTTAAAAGTGATTTGCCAGTATAGAATTTTATCACGTAAATTTTCACTCTAAACTCGAAGTATTTAGCTATTAGAAAACAGTTAAGAAATCAAGTGATAGATAGAAAGCATCGTAATTTCGGTTTAAATAACATATTAAAATTTTAGAGAGATTCATGCATTCTAAAGATCGTTTTTGAATATAATTTGTTATACCTAGACATGTGATTCAGGTAAAAGTTGGAAATTTCAGTCTTTTTCAGGGATTCATGAAAAGAAATTAAATTCAGAGCAAAGTTTATTTAAATATAAATATTTCTGGAAAAGTTCTATTTCAAAATATTAAAGCATTTGATTGTAATAAAGCGAAATGGGTTTTGGCGCGAAAAAACGCTTGGACGAAATGATGCGATCGCTCAGCATTCGGGTGGAGTGAAATTTAGAAAATTAGTAATAAATCAGGGAATGGACTTAGAAATTCCAAATTTTACAGTAATAGTTTTCCAATAGGGAAATTTGTTTTAGAGAGTTATTTTCAAGTCGATATTCTGAATATTTCAAGACATTAAATTTTGTTTTCGAATTTTAGACCACTTTCAAAATTAGATAAAATTCTTCATTTGACATCAGAGAATAGATGGGCAATAGGAGAGTAGAATTAAATTTGTTTCAGGTCAATAGGAGCAATATTTCGAAAGTTATGGCAATCACATCTTTATGACTCTTTTCTGGCGAAAACTATTAAAGTTACAAAATTTTTTATAATAACTTAATTTGACGTTTGTAATAATATCTTGCTACTACCAAAATTTCAGAGAGCTAGGATGATTTTTATTGTCATGATCAAATTAGATTTCGTAACATTGTCTGAAACTTATCAGCTATCAGATAAAGTCCCTGGGAAAATCAAGATAAGGAAGTTCTCATGGTCCAAGAAGTTGCGATCCTATAAATACCCCTCCAGAACCTACTCTCGCCCCATTCAAGAAGCAGCAGTTAGTCGGTATAGACGCATTATGTAGTAAGGTGGCCAGCTCTGGGCTTATGGCGCGGCAAACTGCTAATTTGTTTAGTATCGGTTGAATTTTTGTCATCATGGGTGGAAGTTTTATTTTGAAGAACTCATGTAGCAAAGAAATAGTGGTAGCATGGGGTTTGGTCGTGCTCGAATGGTCAGTCGAATCTGTGAAATAGTTTGGAAGGTTGTCTGATTGCCTGTGCAGTATTTCTGACTTTGTAACATTTTTAAAGAATATATTCATCATACCAGAACTGAACAATCATCATTGAACTTTCACCTTTTCTTAGTTCTTGGTTCGGTGGCGACTGTGTTAAAAGCTAAGTCAGAACTGTATCACCTTAGGTATGCACGATCACAGTTAAGATTCAAGTTTATGCTCCACCCCAAGCATAAGCTAGTGTCTTACAAATTCTGTACATATACTATCAGCATGCTTGTTTGATTACGAATGTGGAGCCAAATACTTAAGAGTCTTGAACCACTGTCATAATTTATACATGACCTGACTTACGCTTCCCTCATCTTTTCTGTGTAACTCAACACTTTGCTTACTACAATAAGGGATTTTTTTGCCTGCTCCCACATGCTTATGTTATTTGTGTACAGTTAAAAATTGATTGTTTGTGGACAACATTGTTTTGTAAATGATTTAATCACTTTAAACAACTGCAGAGCAATCTGGATAAGATCTCTTGTTGAGTAGGTCAACATGCAATGAATATAGTTGCCAGTGGGACTGCACACATTATGGTGCCAATATACTAGATCGAAGTTGCATACAAGCCTAGGTTCCAACCCTGGGCTTGGCTGTTGGCTATCCTGACAGCAATCATCTAAGCAAATGCTGGATCTGTCCTTGAGCTCCACCTCGTACATTACATACATTACATATTCACAAACACTTATCACACAGAACAAAAGTTACATATTTAGTGGACAGATGGGCAACACTTCCACCCCTCCATCAAATTATAGCAATCCTAGCAAACCACTAGTAGGTGCGTCCTTTTTTCCCTACAGAGTTCTGTCAGCCCACTGTTGTTTCCTGCAGGAATCACAGAGGTAGAGCTCTGCACTCCCAATTGACCTTGGTTCTGGAGTGAGTAGGTGAATGGGTCAGTGCCATACTGCCAATCATTATCCAACAGAATTCTGCAACAGTAGTTGTTAGATAGCAAATAGTGTGAGCCTGGGGAGCCATTCCAAAGGAATAATTCTCGGCCTCAGTGTGGATCAAAACAAGGTCATTGAGACCTCAGCCAGGCAGCTACATGGCTGCCCTTGTTGAATCCCTACTTTCAAAATAGCAATATCCATAGTCTTTGAAATTGGGTGTATCAGAAAGACCTGTGAAAATGTGATGAAAGTCTTCACAGTGTGCCGCCAGATTGTGTTTGAAAACAAAGTATTTCGACTACTAGCTCCGTTGTCTTCATCATGTGTAGAGACATCTACATGGTTGGTGACTGTCAGATACTGAGGACAGCCCAGGTGTTGCACCTCCTAATATAGCCGACAGCTGGCTGCAAGAGAGTGG